>CM024468.2:29283349-29686026 GCA_014182885.2 Eucalyptus caleyi | reverse complement strand
GATGTCCAAAATGATGGGACGGACTGATGTAATGCTTGTGGAATCCATGTTTCTCTTCAGATTTCCAACACTCGTGTTTTTTCAGCCAAAAAATGGCCGGAAAGGGAATTTTCTATGGAAAAACGGGGAATTTTTCTCTGTGGAGTCTTCGTGTTCTTGTTTTAGCGGGCCTTCAGGGTGCTGTGATGTCCAAAATGATGGGACGGACTGATGTAATGCTTGTGGAATCCATGTTTCTCTTCAGATTTCCAACACTCGTGTTTTTTCAGCCAAAAAATGGCCGGAAAGGGAATTTTCTATGGAAAACGGGGAATTTTTCTGTGGAGTCTTCGTGTTCTTGTTTTAGCGGGCCTTCAGGGTGCTGTGATGTCCAAAATGATGGGACGGACTGATGTAATGCTTGTGGAATCCATGTTTCTCTTCAGATTTCCAACACTCGTGTTTTTTCAGCCAAAAAATGGCCGGAAAGGGAATTTTCTATGGAAAACGGGGAATTTTTCTGTGGAGTCTTCGTGTTCTTGTTTTAGCGGGCCTTCAGGGTGCTGTGATGTCCAAAATGATGGGACGGACTGATGTAATGCTTGTGGAATCCATGTTTCTCTTGATTTCCAACACTCGTGTTTTTTCAGCCAAAAAATGGCCGGAAAGGGAATTTTCTATGGAAAAACGGGGAATTTTCTCTGTGGAGTCTTCGTGTTCTTGTTTTAGCGGGCCTTCGGACTGGTGCTGTGATGTCCAAAATGATGGGACGAAATGATGTAATGCTTGTGGAATCCATGTTTCTCTTCAGATTTCCAACACTCGTGTTTTTTCAGCCAAAAAATGGCCGGAAAGGGAATTTTCTATGGAAAAACGGGGAATTTTCTTGTGGAGTCTTCGTGTTCTTGTTTTAGCGGGCCTTCAGGGTGCTGTGATGTCCAAAATGATGGGACGGACTGATGTAATGCTTGTGGAATCCATGTTTCTCTTCAGATTTCCAACACTCGTGTTTTTTCAGCCAAAAAATGGCCGGAAAGGGAATTTTCTATGGAAAACGGGGAATTTTCTCTGTGGAGTCTTCGTGTTCTTGTTTTAGCGGGCCTTCAGGGTGCTGTGATGTCCAAAATGATGGGACGGACTGATGTAATGCTTGTGGAATCCATGTTTCTCTTGATTTCCAACACTCGTGTTTTTCAGCCAAAAAATGGCCGGAAAGGGAATTTTCTATGGAAAAACGGGGAATTTTTTCTGTGGAGTCTTCGTGTTCTTGTTTTAGCGGGCCTTCAGGGTGCTGTGATGTCCAAAATGATGGGACGGACTGATGTAATGCTTGTGGAATCCATGTTTCTCTTCAGATTTCCAACACTCGTGTTTTTTCAGCCAAAAAATGGCCGGAAAGGGAATTTTCTATGGAAAAACGGGGAATTTTTTTCTTTGTGGAGTCTTCGTGTTCTTGTTTTAGCGGGCCTTCATTTTCTATGGTGCTGTGATGTCCAAAATGATGGGACGGACTGATGTAATGCTTGTGGAATCCATGTTTCTCTTCAGATTTCCAACACTCGTGTTTTTTCAGCCAAAAAATGGCCGGAAAGGGAATTTTCTATGGAAAAACGGGGAATTTTTTCTCTGTGGAGTCTTCGTGTTCTTGTTTTAGCGGGCCTTCAGGGTGCTGTGATGTCCAAAATGATGGGACGGACTGATGTAATGCTTGTGGAATCCATGTTTCTCTTGATTTCCAACACTCGTGTTTTTTCAGCCAAAAAATGGCCGGAAAGGGAATTTTCTATGGAAAAACGGGGAATTTTCTCTGTCGAGTCTTCGTGTTCTTGTTTTAGCGAGCCTTCAGGGTGCTGTGATGTCCAAAATGATGGGACGGATTGATTGAATGCTTTTGGAAGCCATGTTTCTCAACAGATTTCCAACACTCTTGTTTTTTCAGCCAAAAATTTGCCGAAAAGGGAATTTTCTATGGAAAAAAGGGGAATTTTCTCTTTGGAGTCTTCGTGTTCTTGTTTTAGCGAGCCTTCAGGGTGCTGTGATGTCCAAAATGATGGGACGGATTGATGGAAAGCTTTTGGAAGCCATGTTTCTCGGCAGATTTCCAACACTCGCGTTTTTTCAAACAAAAAATGGCCGGAAAGGGAATTTTCTATGGAAAAACAGGGAATTTTCTTTGTGGAGTCTTCGTGTTCTTCTTTTAGCGGCCCTTCAGGGTGCTGTGATGTCCAAAATGATGGGACGGATTGATCGAATGCTTTTGGAAGCCATGTTTCTCAACAGATTTCCGACTGTCGCGTTTTTTCAGCCAAAAAATGGCCGAAAAGGGAATATTCTGTGGGAAAACGGAGAATTTTCTCTATGGAATGTTCGTGTTCTTGTTTTCGCGGACCTTCAGGGTTCTGTGATGTCCAAAATGATGGCACGGATTGATCGAATGCTTTTGGAAGCCATGTTTCTCAACAGAATTCCAACACTCGTGTTTTTTCAGCAAAAAAATGGCCGTAAATGGAATTTTCCATGGAAAATGGGGAATTTTTTTGTGGAGTCTTCGTGGTCTTGATTTAGTGGGCCTTCAGGCTGCTGCGATGTCTAAACTGATGGCCCGAATTGATCGAATGCTTTTGGAATCCATGTTTCTCTTGATTTCCAACACTCGTGTTTTTTCAGCCAAAAAATGGCCGGAAAGGGAATTTTCTATGGAAAACGGGGAATTTTCTCTGTGGAGTCTTCGTGTTCTTGTTTTAGCGGGCCTTTGGAGGGTGCTGTGATGTCCAAAATGATGGGACGGACTGATGTAATGCTTGTGGAATCCATGTTTCTCTTCAGATTTCCAACACTCGTGTTTTTTCAGCCAAAAAATGGCCGGAAAGGGAATTTTCTATGGAAAAACGGGGAATTTTCTTGTGGAGTCTTCGTGTTCTTGTTTTAGCGGGCCTTCAGGGTGCTGTGATGTCCAAAATGATGGGACGGACTGATGTAATGCTTGTGGAATCCATGTTTCTCTTCAGATTTCCAACACTCGTGTTTTTTCAGCCAAAAAATGGCCGGAAAGGGAATTTTCTATGGAAAAACGGGGAATTTTCTCTGTGGAGTCTTCGTGTTCTTGTTTTAGCAGGCCTTCAGGGAGCTGTGATGTCCAAAATGATGGGACGAAATGATGTAATGCTTGTGGAATCCAACTTTCTCTTCAGATTTCCAACACTCGTGTTTTTTCAGCCAAAAAATGGCTGGAAAGGGAATTTTCTATGGAAAGACGGGGAATTTTCTCTGTCGAGTCTTCGTGTTCTTGTTTTAGCGGGCCTTCAGGGTGCTGTGATGTCCAAAATGATGGGACGGACTGATGTAATGCTTGTGGAATCCATGTTTCTCTTCAGATTTCCAACACTCGTGTTTTTTCAGCCAAAAAATGGCCGGAAAGGGAATTTTCTATGGAAAAACGGGGAATTTTCTCTGTGGAGTCTTCGTGTTCTTGTTTTAGCGGGCCTTCAGGGTGCTGTGATGTCCAAAATGATGGGACGGACTGATGTAATGCTTGTGAATCCATGTTTCCATGTTTCTTGATTTCCAACACTCGTGTTTTTTCAGCCAAAAAATGGCCGGAAAGGGAATTTTCTATGGAAAAACGGGGAATTTTTTCTGTCAAGTCTTCGTGTTCTTGTTTTAGCGGGCCTTCAGGGTGCTGTGATGTCCAAAATGATGGGACGGACTGATGTAATGCTTTTGGAATCCATGTTTCTCTTCAGATTTCCAACACTCGTGTTTTTTCAGCCAAAAAATGGCCGGAAAGGGAATTTTCTATGGAAAAACGGGGAATTTTCTTTGTGGAGTCTTCGTGTTCTTGTTTTAGCGGGCCTTCAGGGTGCTGTGATGTCCAAAATGATGGGACGGACTGATGTAATGCTTGTGGAATCCATGTTTCTCTTCAGATTTCCAACACTCGTGTTTTTTCAGCCAAAAAATGGCCGGAAAGGGAATTTTCTATGGAAAAACGAGGAATTTTCTTTGTGGAGTCTTCGTGTTCTTGTTTTAGCCGGCCTTCAGGGTGCTGTGATGTCCAAAATGATGGGACGGACTGATGTAATGCTTGTGGAATCCATGTTTCTCTTTGATTTCCAACACTCGTGTTTTTTCAGCCAAAAAATGGCCGGAAAGGGAATTTTCTATGGAAAAACGGGGAATTTTCTCTGTGGAGTCTTCGTGTTCTTGTTTTAGCGGGCCTTCAGGGTGCTGTGATGTCCAAAATGATGGGACGGACTGATGTAATGCTTGTGGAATCCATGTTTCTCTTCAGATTTCCAACACTCGTGTTTTTTCAGCCAAAAAATGGCCGGAAAGGGAATTTTCTATGGAAAACGGGGAATTTTCTTTGTGGAGTCTTCGTGTTCTTGTTTTAGCGGGCCTTCAGGGTGCTGTGATGTCCAAAATGATGGGACGGACTGATGTAATGCTTGTGGAATCCATGTTTCTCTTCAGATTTCCAACACTCGTGTTTTTTCAGCCAAAAAATGGCCGGAAAGGGAATTTTCTATGGAAAAACGAGGAATTTTCTTTGTGGAGTCTTCGTGTTCTTGTTTTAGCGGGCCTTCTTGTGGGGTGCTGTGATGTCCAAAATGATGGGACGGACTGATGTAATGCTTGTGGAATCCATGTTTCTCTTGATTTCCAACACTCGTGTTTTTTCAGCCAAAAAATGGCCGGAAAGGGAATTTTCTATGGAAAAACGGGGAATTTTTTCTCTGTGGAGTCTTCGTGTTCTTGTTTTAGCGGGCCTTCAGGGTGCTGTGATGTCCAAAATGATGGGACGGACTGATGTAATGCTTGTGGAATCCATGTTTCTCTTCAGATTTCCAACACTCGTGTTTTTTCAGCCAAAAAATGGCCGGAAAGGGAATTTTCTATGGAAAAACGGGGAATTTTCTCTGTGGAGTCTTCGTGTTCTTGTTTTAGCGGGCCTTCAGGGTGCTGTGATGTCCAAAATGATGGGACGGACTGATGTAATGCTTGTGGAATCCATGTTTCTCTTCAGATTTCCAACACTCGTGTTTTTTCAGCCAAAAAATGGCCGGAAAGGGAATTTTCTATGGAAAAACGAGGAATTTTCTTTGTGGAGTCTTCGTGTTCTTGTTTTAGCCGGCCTTCAGGGTGCTGTGATGTCCAAAATGATGGGACGGACTGATGTAATGCTTGTGGAATCCATGTTTCTCTTGATTTCCAACACTCGTGTTTTTTCAGCCAAAAAATGGCCGGAAAGGGAATTTTCTATGGAAAAACGGGAATTTTTTCTGTGGAGTCTTCGTGTTCTTGTTTTAGCGGGCCTTCAGGGTGCTGTGATGTCCAAAATGATGGGACGGACTGATGTAATGCTTGTGGAATCCATGTTTCTCTTCAGATTTCCAACACTCGTGTTTTTTCAGCCAAAAAATGGCCGGAAAGGGAATTTTCTATGGAAAAACGGGGAATTTTCTCTGTGGAGTCTTCGTGTTCTTGTTTTAGCAGGCCTTCAGGGTGCTGTGATGTCCAAAATGATGGGACGAAATGATGTAATGCTTGTGGAATCCATGTTTCTCTTCAGATTTCCAACACTCGTGTTTTTTCAGCCAAAAAATGGCCGGAAAGGGAATTTTCTATGGAAAACGGGGAATTTTTCTCTGGAGTGGAGTCTTCGTGTTCTTGTTTTAGCGGGCCTTCAGGGTGCTGTGATGTCCAAAATGATGGGACGGACTGATGTAATGCTTGTGGAATCCATGTTTCTCTTCAGATTTCCAACACTCGTGTTTTTTCAGCCAAAAAATGGCCGGAAAGGGAATTTTCTATGGAAAACGGGGAATTTTCTCTGTGGAGTCTTCGTGTTCTTGTTTTAGCGGGCCTTCAGGGTGCTGTGATGTCCAAAATGATGGGACGGACTGATGTAATGCTTGTGGAATCCATGTTTCTCTTCAGATTTCCAACACTCGTGTTTTTTCAGCCAAAAAATGGCCGGAAAGGGAATTTTCTATGGAAAAACGGGGAATTTTTTCTTTGTGGAGTCTTCGTGTTCTTGTTTTTAGCGGCCTTCAGGGTGCTGTGATGTCCAAAATGATGGGACGGACTGATGTAATGCTTGTGGAATCCATGTTTCTCTTCAGATTTCCAACACTCGTGTTTTTTCAGCCAAAAAATGGCCGGAAAGGGAATTTTCTATGGAAAAACGGGGAATTTTCTTTGTGGAGTCTTCGTGTTCTTGTTTTAGCGGGCCTTCAGGGTGCTGTGATGTCCAAAATGATGGGACGGACTGATGTAATGCTTGTGGAATCCATGTTTCTCTTGATTTCCAACACTCGTGTTTTTTCAGCCAAAAAATGGCCGGAAAGGGAATTTTCTATGGAAAAACGGGGAATTTTCTCTGTGGAGTCTTCGTGTTCTTGTTTTAGCGGGCCTTCAGGGTGCTGTGATGTCCAAAATGATGGGACGGACTGATGTAATGCTTGTGGAATCCATGTTTCTCTTGATTTCCAACACTCGTGTTTTTTCAGCCAAAAAATGGCCGGAAAGGGAATTTTCTATGGAAAACGGGGAATTTTCTTTGTGGAGTCTTCGTGTTCTTGTTTTAGCGGGCCTTCAGGGTGCTGTGATGTCCAAAATGATGGGACGGACTGATGTAATGCTTGTGGAATCCATGTTTCTCTTCAGATTTCCAACACTCGTGTTTTTTCAGCCAAAAAATGGCCGGAAAGGGAATTTTCTATGGAAAAACGGGGAATTTTCTCTGTGGAGTCTTCGTGTTCTTGTTTTAGCGGGCCTTCAGGGTGCTGTGATGTCCAAAATGATGGGACGGACTGATGTAATGCTTGTGGAATCCATGTTTCTCTTCAGATTTCCAACACTCGTGTTTTTTCAGCCAAAAAATGGCCGGAAAGGGAATTTTCTATGGAAAAACGGGGAATTTTTCTGTGGAGTCTTCGTGTTCTTGTTTTAGCGGGCCTTCAGGGTGCTGTGATGTCCAAAATGATGGGACGGACTGATGTAATGCTTGTGGAATCCATGTTTCTCTTGATTTCCAACACTCGTGTTTTTTCAGCCAAAAAATGGCCGGAAAGGGAATTTTCTATGGAAAAACGGGAATTTTCTTTGTGGAGTCTTCGTGTTCTTGTTTTAGCGGGCCTTGATGTCCAAAATGATGGGGGTGCTGTGATGTCCAAAATGATGGGACGGACTGATGTAATGCTTGTGGAATCCATGTTTCTCTTCAGATTTCCAACACTCGTGTTTTTTCAGCCAAAAAATGGCCGGAAAGGGAATTTTCTATGGAAAACGGGGAATTTTCTCTGTGGAGTCTTCGTGTTCTTGTTTTAGCGGGCCTTCAGGGTGCTGTGATGTCCAAAATGATGGGACGGACTGATGTAATGCTTGTGGAATCCATGTTTCTCTTCAGATTTCCAACACTCGTGTTTTTTCAGCCAAAAAATGGCCGGAAAGGGAATTTTCTATGGAAAAACGAGGAATTTTCTTTGTGGAGTCTTCGTGTTCTTGTTTTAGCCGGCCTTCAGGGTGCTGTGATGTCCAAAATGATGGGACGGACTGATGTAATGCTTGTGGAATCCATGTTTCTCTTCAGATTTCCAACACTCGTGTTTTTTCAGCCAAAAAATGGCCGGAAAGGGAATTTTCTATGGAAAAACGGGGAATTTTCTCTGTGGAGTCTTCGTGTTCTTGTTTTAGCGGGCCTTCAGGGTGCTGTGATGTCCAAAATGATGGGACGGACTGATGTAATGCTTGTGGAATCCATGTTTCTCTTGATTTCCAACACTCGTGTTTTTTCAGCCAAAAAATGGCCGGAAAGGGAATTTTCTATGGAAAAACGAGGAATTTTCTTTGTGGAGTCTTCGTGTTCTTGTTTTAGCGGGCCTTCAGGGTGCTGTGATGTCCAAAATGATGGGACGGACTGATGTAATGCTTGTGGAATCCATGTTTCTCTTGATTTCCAACACTCGTGTTTTTCAGCCAAAAAATGGCCGGAAAGGGAATTTTCTATGGAAAAACGGGGAATTTTTCTGTGGAGTCTTCGTGTTCTTGTTTTAGCGGGCCTTCAGGGTGCTGTGATGTCCAAAATGATGGGACGGACTGATGTAATGCTTGTGGAATCCATGTTTCTCTTCAGATTTCCAACACTCGCGTTTTTTCAGCCAAAAAATGGCCGGAAAGGGAATTTTCTATGTAAAAACGGGGAATTTTCCTTGTGGAGTCTTCGTGTTCTTATTTTAGCGGGCCTTCAGGGTGCTGTGATGTCCAAAATGATGGGACGGACTGATGTAATGCTTGTGGAATCCATGTTTCTCTTCAGATTTCCAACACTCGTGTTTTTTCAGCCAAAAAATGGCCGGAAAGGGAATTTTCTATGGAAAAACGGGGAATTTTCTCTGTGGAGTCTTCGTGTTCTTGTTTTAGCGGGCCTTCAGGGTGCTGTGATGTCCAAAATGATGGGACGGACTGATGTAATGCTTGTGGAATCCATGTTTCTCTTCAGATTTCCAACACTCGTGTTTTTTCAGCCAAAAAATGGCCGGAAAGGGAATTTTCTATGGAAAAACGGGGAATTTTCTCTGTGGAGTCTTCGTGTTCTTGTTTTAGCGGGCCTTCAGGGTGCTGTGATGTCCAAAATGATGGGACGGACTGATGTAATGCTTGTGGAATCCATGTTTCTCTTCAGATTTCCAACACTCGTGTTTTTTCAGCCAAAAAATGGCCGGAAAGGGAATTTTCTATGGAAAAACGGGGAATTTTTTTCTGTGGAGTCTTCGTGTTCTTGTTTTAGCGGGCCTTCAGGGTGCTGTGATGTCCAAAATGATGGGACGGACTGATGTAATGCTTGTGGAATCCATGTTTCTCTTCAGATTTCCAACACTCGTGTTTTTTCAGCCAAAAAATGGCCGGAAAGGGAATTTTCTATGGAAAAACGAGGAATTTTCTTTGTGGAGTCTTCGTGTTCTTGTTTTAGCCGGCCTTCAGGGTGCTGTGATGTCCAAAATGATGGGACGGACTGATGTAATGCTTGTGGAATCCATGTTTCTCTTGATTTCCAACACTCGTGTTTTTTCAGCCAAAAAATGGCCGGAAAGGGAATTTTCTATGGAAAAACGGGGAATTTTCTCTGTGGAGTCTTCGTGTTCTTGTTTTAGCGGGCCTTCGGGGGTGCTGTGATGTCCAAAATGATGGGACGGACTGATGTAATGCTTGTGGAATCCATGTTTCTCTTCAGATTTCCAACACTCGTGTTTTTTCAGCCAAAAAATGGCCGGAAAGGGAATTTTCTATGGAAAAACGGGGAATTTTCTCTGTGGAGTCTTCGTGTTCTTGTTTTAGCGGGCCTTCGGGGTGCTGTGATGTCCAAAATGATGGGACGGACTGATGTAATGCTTGTGGAATCCATGTTTCTCTTGATTTCCAACACTCGTGTTTTTTCAGCCAAAAAATGGCCGGAAAGGGAATTTTCTATGGAAAAACGGGGAATTTTCTTTGTGGAGTCTTCGTGTTCTTGTTTTAGCGGGCCTTCAGGGTGCTGTGATGTCCAAAATGATGGGACGGGATGACTGATGTAATGCTTGTGGAATCCATGTTTCTCTTGATTTCCAACACTCGTGTTTTTTCAGCCAAAAAATGGCCGGAAAGGGAATTTTCTATGGAAAAACGGGGAATTTTCTCTGTGGAGTCTTCGTGTTCTTGTTTTAGCGGGCCTTCGGGGTGCTGTGATGTCCAAAATGATGGGACGGACTGATGTAATGCTTGTGGAATCCATGTTTCTCTTCAGATTTCCAACACTCGTGTTTTTTCAGCCAAAAAATGGCCGGAAAGGGAATTTTCTATGGAAAAACGGGGAATTTTCTCTGTGGAGTCTTCGTGTTCTTGTTTTAGCGGGCCTTCAGGGTGCTGTGATGTCCAAAATGATGGGACGGACTGATGTAATGCTTGTGGAATCCATGTTTCTCTTCAGATTTCCAACACGTGTTTTTTCAGCCAAAAAATGGCCGGAAAGGGAATTTTCTATGGAAAAACGGGGAATTTTCTCTGTGGAGTCTTCGTGTTCTTGTTTTAGCGGGCCTTCAGGGTGCTGTGATGTCCAAAATGATGGGACGGACTGATGTAATGCTTGTGGAATCCATGTTTCTCTTCAGATTTCCAACACTCGTGTTTTTTCAGCCAAAAAATGGCCGGAAAGGGAATTTTCTACGGAAAGACGGGGAGTTTTCTCTGTCGAGTCTTCGTGTTCTTGTTTTAGCGGGCCTTCAGGGTGCTGTGATGTCCAAAATGATGGGACGGACTGATGTAATGCTTTCGGAATCCATGTTTCTCTTCAGATCTCCCACACTCGGTCTTTTTCTGCAAAAAAATGGCCGGAAAGGGAATTTTCTACGGAAAGACGGGGAGTTTTCTCTGTCGAGTCTTCGTGTTCTTGTTTTAGCGGGCCTTCAGGGTGCTGTGATGTCCAAAATGATGGGACGGACTGATGTAATGCTTGTGGAATCCATGTTTCTCTTCAGATTTCCAACACTCGTGTTTTTTCAGCCAAAAAATGGCCGGAAAGGGAATTTTCTATGGAAAAACGGGGAATTTTCTTTGTGGAGTCTTCGTGTTCTTGTTTTAGCGGGCCTTCAGGGTGCTGTGATGTCCAAAATGATGGGACGGACTGATGTAATGCTTGTGGAATCCATGTTTCTCTTGATTTCCAACACTCGTGTTTTTTCAGCCAAAAAATGGCCGGAAAGGGAATTTTCTATGGAAAAACGGGGAATTTTTCTCTGTGGAGTCTTCGTGTTCTTGTTTTAGCGGGCCTTCAGGGTGCTGTGATGTCCAAAATGATGGGACGGACTGATGTAATGCTTGTGGAATCCATGTTTCTCTTCAGATTTCCAACACTCGTGTTTTTCAGCCAAAAAATGGCCGGAAAGGGAATTTTCTATGGAAAACGGGGAATTTTCTGTGGAGTCTTCGTGTTCTTGTTTTAGCGGGCCTTCAGGGTGCTGTGATGTCCAAAATGATGGGACGGACTGATGTAATGCTTGTGGAATCCATGTTTCTCTTGATTTCCAACACTCGTGTTTTTTCAGCCAAAAAATGGCCGGAAAGGGAATTTTCTATGGAAAAACGGGGAATTTTTCTCTGTGGAGTGTTCGTGTTCTTGTTTTAGCGGGCCTTCAGGGTGCTGTGATGTCCAAAATGATCGGACGGACTGATGTAATGCTTGTGGAATCCATGTTTCTCTTCAGATTTCCAACACTCGTGTTTTTTCAGCCAAAAAATGGCCGGAAAGGGAATTTTCTACGGAAAGACGGGGAATTTTCTCTGTGGAGTCTTCGTGTTCTTGTTTTAGCGGGCCTTCAGGGTGCTGTGATGTCCAAAATGATGGGACGGACTGATGTAATGCTTGTGGAATCCATGTTTCTCTTCAGATTTCCAACACTCGTGTTTTTTCAGCCAAAAAATGGCCGGAAAGGGAATTTTCTATGGAAAAACGGGGAATTTTCTCTGTGGAGTCTTCGTGTTCTTGTTTTAGCGGGCCTTCAGGGTGCTGTGATGTCCAAAATGATGGGACGGACTGATGTAATGCTTGTGGAATCCATGTTTCTCTTCAGATTTCCAACACTCGTGTTTTTTCAGCCAAAAAATGGCCGGAAAGGGAATTTTCTATGGAAAAACGAGGAATTTTCTTTGTGGAGTCTTCGTGTTCTTGTTTTAGCCGGCCTTCAGGGTGCTGTGATGTCCAAAATGATGGGACGGACTGATGTAATGCTTGTGGAATCCATGTTTCTCTTCAGATTTCCAACACTCGTGTTTTTTCAGCCAAAAAATGGCCGGAAAGGGAATTTTCTATGGAAAGACGGGGAATTTTCTCTGTGGAGTCTTCGTGTTCTTGTTTTAGCGGGCCTTGTTTTAGCGGGGGTGCTGTGATGTCCAAAATGATGGGACGGACTGATGTAATGCTTGTGGAATCCATGTTTCTCTTCAGATTTCCAACACTCGTGTTTTTTCAGCCAAAAAATGGCCGGAAAGGGAATTTTCTATGGAAAAACGGGGAATTTTTTCTGTGGAGTCTTCGTGTTCTTGTTTTAGCGGGCCTTCAGGGTGCTGTGATGTCCAAAATGATGGGACGGACTGATGTAATGCTTGTGGAATCCATGTTTCTCTTCAGATTTCCAACACTCGTGTTTTTTCAGCCAAAAAATGGCCGGAAAGGGAATTTTCTATGGAAAAACGGGGAATTTTTCTTTGTGGAGTCTTCGTGTTCTTGTTTTAGCGGGCCTTCAGGGTGCTGTGATGTCCAAAATGATGGGACGGACTGATGTAATGCTTGTGGAATCCATGTTTCTCTTGATTTCCAACACTCGTGTTTTTTCAGCCAAAAAATGGCCGGAAAGGGAATTTTCTATGGAAAACGGGGAATTTTCTCTGTGGAGTCTTCGTGTTCTTGTTTTAGCGGGCCTTCAGGGTGCTGTGATGTCCAAAATGATGGGACGGACTGATGTAATGCTTGTGGAATCCATGTTTCTCTTCAGATTTCCAACACT
Source organism: Eucalyptus caleyi (assembly GCA_014182885.2). NCBI lineage: Eukaryota > Viridiplantae > Streptophyta > Magnoliopsida > Myrtales > Myrtaceae > Eucalyptus > Eucalyptus caleyi. Next base: position 29,673,508 of record CM024468.2, on the reverse strand, counting down.
CGTGTTTTTTCAGCCAAAAAATGGCCGGAAAGGGAATTTTCTATGGAAAAACGGGGAATTTTTCTGTGGAGTCTTCGTGTTCTTGTTTTAGCAGGCCTTCAGGGAGCTGTGATGTCCAAAATGATGGGACGAAATGATGTAATGCTTTCGGAATCCATGTTTCTCTTCAGATCTCCCACACTCGGTCTTTTTCTGCAAAAAAATGGCCGGAAAGGGAATTTTCTATGGAAAAACGAGGAATTTTCTTTGTGGAGTCTTCGTTTTCTTGTTTTAGCCGGCCTTCAGGGTGCTGTGATGTCCAAAATGATGGGACGAAATGATGTAATGCTTGTGGAATCCATGTTTCTCTTGATTTCCAACTGTCGGGCTTTTTCAGCCAAAAAATGGCTGGAAAGCGAATTTTCTATGGAAAAACGGGGAATTTTCTATGTGGAGTTTTCGTGTTCTTGTTTTAGCGGGCCTTCAGGGTGCTATGATGTCCAAAATGATGGGACAGATTGATCGAATGCTTTTGGAAGCCATGTTTCTCAACAGATTTCCTACACTCTTATTTTTTCAGCCAAAAATTTGCCGGAAAGGGAATTTTCTATGGAAAAACGGGAAATTTTCTCTTTGGAGTCTTCGTGTTCTTGTTTTAGCGAGCCCTCTGGGTGCTGTGATGTCCAAAATGATGGGACGGATTGATGGAAAGCTTTTGGAAGCCATGTTTCTCGGCAGATTTCCAACACTCGCGTTTTTTCAAACAAAAAATGGCCGGAAAGGGAATTTTCTATGGAAAAACAGGGAATTTTATCTGTGGAGTGTTCGTGTTCCTGTTTTAGCGGGCCTTCACGGTGCTGTGATGTCCAAAGTGATGGGACGGATTGATCGAATGCTTTTGGAAACCATGTTTCTCTTCAGATTTCCAACACTCGTGTTTTTTCAGCCAAAAAATGGCCGGAAAGGGAATTTTCTATGGAAAACGGGGAATTTTTCTGTGGAGTCTTCGTGTTCTTGTTTTAGCGGGCCTTCAGGGTGCTGTGATGTCCAAAATGATGGGACGGACTGATGTAATGCTTGTGGAATCCATGTTTCTCTTGATTTCCAACACTCGTGTTTTTTCAGCCAAAAAATGGCCGGAAAGGGAATTTTCTATGGAAAAACGGGGAATTTTTCTTTGTGGAGTCTTCGTGTTCTTGTTTTAGCGGGCCTTCAGGGTGCTGTGATGTCCAAAATGATGGGACGGACTGATGTAATGCTTGTGGAATCCATGTTTCTCTTCAGATTTCCAACACTCGTGTTTTTTCAGCCAAAAAATGGCCGGAAAGGGAATTTTCTATGGAAAAACGGGGAATTTTCTCTGTGGAGTCTTCGTGTTCTTGTTTTAGCGGGCCTTCAGGGTGCTGTGATGTCCAAAATGATGGGACGGACTGATGTAATGCTTGTGGAATCCATGTTTCTCTTCAGATTTCCAACACTCGTGTTTTTTCAGCCAAAAAATGGCCGGAAAGGGAATTTTCTATGGAAAAACGGGGAATTTTCTCTGTGGAGTCTTCGTGTTCTTGTTTTAGCAGGCCTTTAGGGTGCTGTGATGTCCAAAATTATGGGACGGACTGATGTAATGCTTGTGGAATCCATGTTTCTCTTCAGATTTCCAACACTCGTGTTTTTTCAGCCAAAAAATGGCCGGAAAGGGAATTTTCTATGGAAAGACGGGGAATTTTCTCTGTGGAGTCTTCGTGTTCTTGTTTTAGCGGGCCTTCAGGGTGCTGTGATGTCCAAAATGATGGGACGGACTGATGTAATGCTTGTGGAATCCATGTTTCTCTTCAGATTTCCAACACTCGTGTTTTTTCAGCCAAAAAATGGCCGGAAAGGGAATTTTCTATGGAAAAACGGGGAATTTTTCTGTGGAGTCTTCGTGTTCTTGTTTTAGCGGGCCTTCAGGGTGCTGTGATGTCCAAAATGATGGGACGGACTGATGTAATGCTTGTGGAATCCATGTTTCTCTTCAGATTTCCAACACTCGTGTTTTTTCAGCCAAAAAATGGCCGGAAAGGGAATTTTCTATGGAAAACGGGGAATTTTTTCTCTGTGGAGTCTTCGTGTTCTTGTTTTAGCGGGCCTTCAGGGTGCTGTGATGTCCAAAATGATGGGACGGACTGATGTAATGCTTGTGGAATCCATGTTTCTCTTCAGATTTCCAACACTCGTGTTTTTTCAGCCAAAAAATGGCCGGAAAGGGAATTTTCTATGGAAAAACGGGGAATTTTCTCTGTGGAGTCTTCGTGTTCTTGTTTTAGCGGGCCTTCAGGGTGCTGTGATGTCCAAAATGATGGGACGGACTGATGTAATGCTTGTGGAATCCATGTTTCTCTTCAGATTTCCAACACTCGTGTTTTTTCAGCCAAAAAATGGCCGGAAAGGGAATTTTCTATGGAAAAACGGGGAATTTTCTCTGTGGAGTCTTCGTGTTCTTGTTTTAGCGGGCCTTCAGGGTGCTGTGATGTCCAAAATGATGGGACGGACTGATGTAATGCTTGTGGAATCCATGTTTTTCTTGATTTTCAGATTTCCAACACTCGTGTTTTTTCAGCCAAAAAATGGCCGGAAAGGGAATTTTCTATGGAAAAACGGGGAATTTTTCTGTGGAGTCTTCGTGTTCTTGTTTTAGCGGGCCTTCGTGTTCTTGTTTTAGCGGGGGGTGCTGTGATGTCCAAAATGATGGGACGGACTGATGTAATGCTTGTGGAATCCATGTTTCTCTTCAGATTTCCAACACTCGTGTTTTTTCAGCCAAAAAATGGCCGGAAAGGGAATTTTCTATGGAAAAACGAGGAATTTTCTTTGTGGAGTCTTCGTGTTCTTGTTTTAGCGGGCCTTCAGGGTGCTGTGATGTCCAAAATGATGGGACGGACTGATGTAATGCTTGTGGAATCCATGTTTCTCTTCAGATTTCCAACACTCGTGTTTTTTCAGCCAAAAAATGGCCGGAAAGGGAATTTTCTATGGAAAAACGGGGAATTTTCTCTGTGGAGTCTTCGTGTTCTTGTTTTAGCGGGCCTTCAGGGTGCTGTGATGTCCAAAATGATGGGACGGACTGATGTAATGCTTGTGGAATCCATGTTTCTCTTCAGATCTCCCACACTCGGTCTTTTTCTGCCAAAAAATGGCCGGAAAGGGAATTTTCTACGGAAAGACGGGGAATTTTCTCTGTGGAGTCTTCGTGTTCTTGTTTTAGCGGGCCTTCAGGGTGCTGTGATGTCCAAAATGATGGGACGGACTGATGTAATGCTTGTGGAATCCATGTTTCTCTTCAGATTTCCAACACTCGTGTTTTTTCAGCCAAAAAATGGCCGGAAAGGGAATTTTCTATGGAAAACGGGGAATTTTTCTCTGTGGAGTCTTCGTGTTCTTGTTTTAGCGGGCCTTCAGGGTGCTGTGATGTCCAAAATGATGGGACGGACTGATGTAATGCTTGTGGAATCCATGTTTCTCTTGATTTCCAACACTCGTGTTTTTTCAGCCAAAAAATGGCCGGAAAGGGAAGGGAATTTTCTATGGAAAAACGGGGGGATTTTTTCTGTGGAGTCTTCGTGTTCTTGTTTTAGCGGGCCTTCAGGGTGCTGTGATGTCCAAAATGATGGGACGGACTGATGTAATGCTTGTGGAATCCATGTTTCTCTTCAGATTTCCAACACTCGTGTTTTTTCAGCCAAAAAATGGCCGGAAAGGGAATTTTCTATGGAAAAACGAGGAATTTTCTTTGTGGAGTCTTCGTGTTCTTGTTTTAGCCGGCCTTCAGGGTGCTGTGATGTCCAAAATGATGGGACGGACTGATGTAATGCTTGTGGAATCCATGTTTCTCTTCAGATTTCCAACACTCGTGTTTTTTCAGCCAAAAAATGGCCGGAAAGGGAATTTTCTATGGAAAGACGGGGAATTTTCTCTGTCGAGTCTTCGTGTTCTTGTTTTAGCGGGCCTTCAGGGTGCTGTGATGTCCAAAATGATGGGACGGACTGATGTAATGCTTGTGGAATCCATGTTTCTCTTCAGATTTCCAACACTCGTGTTTTTTCAGCCAAAAAATGGCCGGAAAGGGAATTTTCTATGGAAAAACGGGGAATTTTCTCTGTGGAGTCTTCGTGTTCTTGTTTTAGCGGGCCTTCAGGGTGCTGTGATGTCCAAAATGATGGGACGGACTGATGTAATGCTTGTGGAATCCATGTTTCTCTTCAGATTTCCAACACTCGTGTTTTTTCAGCCAAAAAATGGCCGGAAAGGGAATTTTCTATGGAAAAACGGGGAATTTTCTCTGTGGAGTCTTCGTGTTCTTGTTTTAGCGGGCCTTCAGGGTGCTGTGATGTCCAAAATGATGGGACGGACTGATGTAATGCTTGTGGAATCCATGTTTCTCTTCAGATTTCCAACACTCGTGTTTTTTCAGCCAAAAAATGGCCGGAAAGGGAATTTTCTATGGAAAACGGGGAATTTTCTCTGTGGAGTCTTCGTGTTCTTGTTTTAGCGGGCCGGGCCTTCAGGGTGCTGTGATGTCCAAAATGATGGGACGGACTGATGTAATGCTTGTGGAATCCATGTTTCTCTTCAGATTTCCAACACTCGTGTTTTTTCAGCCAAAAAATGGCCGGAAAGGGAATTTTCTATGGAAAAACGAGGAATTTTCTTTGTGGAGTCTTCGTGTTCTTGTTTTAGCCGGCCTTCAGGGTGCTGTGATGTCCAAAATGATGGGACGAAATGATGTAATGCTTGTGGAATCCATGTTTCTCTTCAGATTTCCAACACTCGTGTTTTTTCAGCCAAAAAATGGCCGGAAAGGGAATTTTCTATGGAAAAACGGGGAATTTTCTCTGTGGAGTCTTCGTGTTCTTGTTTTAGCGGGCCTTCAGGGTGCTGTGATGTCCAAAATGATGGGACGGACTGATGTAATGCTTGTGGAATCCATGTTTCTCTTCAGATTTCCAACACTCGTGTTTTTTCAGCCAAAAAATGGCCGGAAAGGGAATTTTCTATGGAAAACGGGGAATTTTCTCTGTGTGGTCTTCGTGTTCTTGTTTTAGCGGGCCTTCAGGGGGTGCTGTGATGTCCAAAATGATGGGACGGACTGATGTAATGCTTGTGGAATCCATGTTTCTCTTCAGATTTCCAACACTCGTGTTTTTTCAGCCAAAAAATGGCCGGAAAGGGAATTTTCTATGGAAAAACGAGGAATTTTCTTTGTGGAGTCTTCGTGTTCTTGTTTTAGCGGGCCTTCAGGGTGCTGTGATGTCCAAAATGATGGGACGGACTGATGTAATGCTTGTGGAATCCATGTTTCTCTTGATTTCCAACACTCGTTTTTTTTCAGCCAAAAAATGGCCGGAAAGGGAATTTTCTATGGAAAAAGGGGGAATTTTGTCTGTGGAGTCTTCGTGTTCTTGTTTTAGCGGGCCTTCAGGGTGCTGTGATGTCCAAAATGATGGGACGGACTGATGTAATGCTTGTGGAATCCATGTTTCTCTTCAGATTTCCAACACTCGTGTTTTTTCAGCCAAAAAATGGCCGGAAAGGGAATTTTCTATGGAAAAACGGGGAATTTTCTCTGTGGAGTCTTCGTGTTCTTGTTTTAGCGGGCCTTCAGGGTGCTGTGATGTCCAAAATGATGGGACGGACTGATGTAATGCTTGTGGAATCCATGTTTCTCTTCAGATTTCCAACACTCGTGTTTTTTCAGCCAAAAAATGGCCGGAAAGGGAATTTTCTATGGAAAAACGGGGAATTTTCTCTGTGGAGTCTTCGTGTTCTTGTTTTAGCGGGCCTTCAGGGTGCTGTGATGTCCAAAATGATGGGACGGACTGATGTAATGCTTGTGGAATCCATGTTTCTCTTCAGATTTCCAACACTCGTGTTTTTTCAGCCAAAAAATGGCCGGAAAGGGAATTTTCTATGGAAAACGGGGAATTTTCTCTGTGGAGTCTTCGTGTTCTTGTTTTAGCGGGCCTTCAGGGTGCTGTGATGTCCAAAATGATGGGACGGACTGATGTAATGCTTGTGGAATCCATGTTTCTCTTCAGATTTCCAACACTCGTGTTTTTTCAGCCAAAAAATGGCCGGAAAGGGAATTTTCTATGGAAAAACGAGGAATTTTCTTTGTGGAGTCTTCGTGTTCTTGTTTTAGCGGGCCTTCTTGTGGGGTGCTGTGATGTCCAAAATGATGGGACGGACTGATGTAATGCTTGTGGAATCCATGTTTCTCTTCAGATTTCCAACACTCGTGTTTTTTCAGCCAAAAAATGGCCGGAAAGGGAATTTTCTATGGAAAAACGGGGAATTTTCTCTGTGGAGTCTTCGTGTTCTTGTTTTAGCGGGCCTTCAGGGTGCTGTGATGTCCAAAATGATGGGACGGACTGATGTAATGCTTGTGGAATCCATGTTTCTCTTCAGATTTCCAACACTCGTGTTTTTTCAGCCAAAAAATGGCCGGAAAGGGAATTTTCTATGGAAAAACGGGGAATTTTCTCTGTGGAGTCTTCGTGTTCTTGTTTTAGCGGGCCTTCAGGGTGCTGTGATGTCCAAAATGATGGGACGGACTGATGTAATGCTTGTGGAATCCATGTTTCTCTTCAGATTTCCAACACTCGTGTTTTTTCAGCCAAAAAATGGCCGGAAAGGGAATTTTCTATGGAAAAACGGGGAATTTTCTTGTGGAGTCTTCGTGTTCTTGTTTTAGCGGGCCTTCAGGGTGCTGTGATGTCCAAAATGATGGGACGGACTGATGTAATGCTTGTGGAATCCATGTTTCTCTTCAGATTTCCAACACTCGTGTTTTTTCAGCCAAAAAATGGCCGGAAAGGGAATTTTCTATGGAAAAACGGGGAATTTTTCTCTGTGGAGTCTTCGTGTTCTTGTTTTAGCGGGCCTTCAGGGTGCTGTGATGTCCAAAATGATGGGACGGACTGATGTAATGCTTGTGGAATCCATGTTTCTCTTCAGATTTCCAACACTCGTGTTTTTTCAGCCAAAAAATGGCCGGAAAGGGAATTTTCTATGGAAAGACGGGGAATTTTCTTTGTGGAGTCTTCGTGTTCTTGTTTTAGCGGGCCTTCAGGGTGCTGTGATGTCCAAAATGATGGGACGGACTGATGTAATGCTTGTGGAATCCATGTTTCTCTTCAGATTTCCAACACTCGTGTTTTTTCAGCCAAAAAATGGCCGGAAAGGGAATTTTCTATGGAAAAACGGGGAATTTTTTCTCTGTGGAGTCTTCGTGTTCTTGTTTTAGCGGGCCTTCAGGGTGCTGTGATGTCCAAAATGATGGGACGGACTGATGTAATGCTTGTGGAATCCATGTTTCTCTTCAGATTTCCAACACTCGTGTTTTTTCAGCCAAAAAATGGCCGGAAAGGGAATTTTCTATGGAAAACGGGGAATTTTTTTTGTGGAGTCTTAGTGTTCTTGTTTTAGCGGGCCTTCAGGGTGCTGTGATGTCCAAAATGATGGGACGGACTGATGTAATGCTTGTGGAATCCATGTTTCTCTTCAGATTTCCAACACTCGTGTTTTTTCAGCCAAAAAATGGCCGGAAAGGGAATTTTCTATGGAAAAACGGGGAATTTTTCTTTGTGGAGTCTTCGTGTTCTTGTTTTAGCGGGCCTTCAGGGTGCTGTGATGTCCAAAATGATGGGACGGACTGATGTAATGCTTGTGGAATCCATGTTTCTCTTGATTTCCAACACTCGTGTTTTTTCAGCCAAAAAATGGCCGGAAAGGGAATTTTCTATGGAAAAACGGGGAATTTTCTCTGTGGAGTCTTCGTGTTCTTGTTTTAGCGGGCCTTCAGGGTGCTGTGATGTCCAAAATGATGGGACGGACTGATGTAATGCTTGTGGAATCCATGTTTCTCTTCAGATTTCCAACACTCGTGTTTTTTCAGCCAAAAAATGGCCGGAAAGGGAATTTTCTATGGAAAAACGGGGAATTTTTTCTCTGTGGAGTCTTCGTGTTCTTGTTTTAGCGGGCCTTCAGGGTGCTGTGATGTCCAAAATGATGGGACGGACTGATGTAATGCTTGTGGAATCCATGTTTCTCTTGATTTCCAACACTCGTGTTTTTTCAGCCAAAAAATGGCCGGAAAGGGAATTTTCTATGGAAAAACGGGAATTTTTTCTGTGGAGTCTTCGTGTTCTTGTTTTAGCGGGCCTTCAGGGTGCTGTGATGTCCAAAATGATGGGACGGACTGATGTAATGCTTGTGGAATCCATGTTTCTCTTCAGATTTCCAACACTCGTGTTTTTTCAGCCAAAAAATGGCCGGAAAGGGAATTTTCTATGGAAAAACGAGGAATTTTCTTTGTGGAGTCTTCGTGTTCTTGTTTTAGCGGGCCTTCAGGGTGCTGTGATGTCCAAAATGATGGGACGGACTGATGTAATGCTTGTGGAATCCATGTTTCTCTTCAGATTTCCAACACTCGTGTTTTTTCAGCCAAAAAATGGCCGGAAAGGGAATTTTCTATGGAAAAACGGGGAATTTTCTCTGTGGAGTCTTCGTGTTCTTGTTTTAGCGGGCCTTCAGGGTGCTGTGATGTCCAAAATGATGGGACGGACTGATGTAATGCTTGTGGAATCCATGTTTCTCTTCAGATTTCCAACACTCGTGTTTTTTCAGCCAAAAAATGGCCGGAAAGGGAATTTTCTATGGAAAAACGGGAATTTTCTTTGTGGAGTCTTCGTGTTCTTGTTTTAGCGGGCCTTCGGGGTGCTGTGATGTCCAAAATGATGGGACGGACTGATGTAATGCTTGTGGAATCCATGTTTCTCTTGATTTCCAACACTCGTGTTTTTTCAGCCAAAAAATGGCCGGAAAGGGAATTTTCTATGGAAAAACGGGGAATTTTCTCTGTGGAGTCTTCGTGTTCTTGTTTTAGCGGGCCTTCAGGGTGCTGTGATGTCCAAAATGATGGGACGGACTGATGTAATGCTTGTGGAATCCATGTTTCTCTTCAGATTTCCAACACTCGTGTTTTTTCAGCCAAAAAATGGCCGGAAAGGGAATTTTCTATGGAAAAACGGGGAATTTTCTCTGTGGAGTCTTCGTGTTCTTGTTTTAGCGGGCCTTCAGGGTGCTGTGATGTCCAAAATGATGGGACGGACTGATGTAATGCTTGTGGAATCCATGTTTCTCTTCAGATTTCCAACACTCGTGTTTTTTCAGCCAAAAAATGGCCGGAAAGGGAATTTTCTATGGAAAAACGGGGAATTTTCTCTGTGGAGTCTTCGTGTTCTTGTTTTAGCAGGCCTTCAGGGTGCTGTGATGTCCAAAATGATGGGACGAAATGATGTAATGCTTGTGGAATCCATGTTTCTCTTCAGATTTCCAACACTCGTGTTTTTTCAGCCAAAAAATGGCCGGAAAGGGAATTTTCTATGGAAAGACGGGGAATTTTCTCTGTGGAGTCTTCGTGTTCTTGTTTTAGCGGGCCTTCAGGGTGCTGTGATGTCCAAAATGATGGGACGGACTGATGTAATGCTTGTGGAATCCATGTTTCTCTTCAGATTTCCAACACTCGTGTTTTTTCAGCCAAAAAATGGCCGGAAAGGGAATTTTCTATGGAAAAACGGGGAATTTTCTCTGTGGAGTCTTCGTGTTCTTGTTTTAGCGGGCCTTCAGGGTGCTGTGATGTCCAAAATGATGGGACGGACTGATGTAATGCTTGTGGAATCCATGTTTCTCTTCAGATTTCCAACACTCGTGTTTTTTCAGCCAAAAAATGGCCGGAAAGGGAATTTTCTATGGAAAAACGGGGAATTTTCTCTGTGGAGTCTTCGTGTTCTTGTTTTAGCGGGCCTTCGGGGTGCTGTGATGTCCAAAATGATGGGACGGACTGATGTAATGCTTGTGGAATCCATGTTTCTCTTCAGATTTCCAACACTCGTGTTTTTTCAGCCAAAAAATGGCCGGAAAGGGAATTTTCTATGGAAAAACGGGGAATTTTCTTGTGGAGTCTTCGTGTTCTTGTTTTAGCGGGCCTTCAGGGTGCTGTGATGTCCAAAATGATGGGACGGACTGATGTAATGCTTGTGGAATCCATGTTTCTCTTCAGATTTCCAACACTCGTGTTTTTTCAGCCAAAAAATGGCCGGAAAGGGAATTTTCTATGGAAAAACGAGGAATTTTCTTTGTGGAGTCTTCGTGTTCTTGTTTTAGCCGGCCTTCAGGGTGCTGTGATGTCCAAAATGATGGGACGAAATGATGTAATGCTTGTGGAATCCATGTTTCTCTTAAGATTTCCAACACTCGTGTTTTTTCAGCCAAAAAATGGCCGGAAAGGGAATTTTCTATGGAAAGACGGGGAATTTTCTCTGTGGAGTCTTCGTGTTCTTGTTTTAGCGGGCCTTCAGGGTGCTGTGATGTCCAAAATGATGGGACGGACTGATGTAATGCTTGTGGAATCCATGTGTCTCTTCAGATTTCCAACACTCGTGTTTTTTCAGCCAAAAAATGGCCGGAAATGGAATTTTCTATGGAAAAACGGGGAATTTTCTCTGTGGAGTCTTCATGTTCTTCTTTTAGCAGGCCTTCAGGGTGCTGTGATGTCCAAAATTATGGGACGGACTGATGTAATGCTTGTGGAATCCATGTTTCTCTTCAGAATTCCAACACTCGTGTTTTTTCAACCAAAAAATGGCCGGAAAGGGAATTTTCTATGGAAAAACGGGGAATTTTCTCTGTGGAGTCTTCGTGTTCTTGTTTTAGCGGGCCTTCAGGGTGCTGTGATGTCCAAAATGATGGGACGGACTGATGTAATGCTTGTGGAATCCATGTTTCTCTTCAGATTTCCAACACTCGTGTTTTTTCAGCCAAAAAATGGCCGGAAAGGGAATTTTCTATGGAAAAACGGGGAATTTTCTCTGTGGAGTCTTCGTGTTCTTGTTTTAGCGGGCCTTCAGGGTGCTGTGATGTCCAAAATGATGGGACGGACTGATGTAATGCTTGTGGAATCCATGTTTCTCTTCAGATTTCCAACACTCGTGTTTTTTCAGCCAAAAAATGGCCGGAAAGGGAATTTTCTATGGAAAAACGGGGAATTTTCTCTGTGGAGTCTTCGTGTTCTTGTTTTAGCAGGCCTTCAGGGAGCTGTGATGTCCAAAATGATGGGACGAAATTATGTAATGCTTTCGGAATCCATGTTTCTCTTCAGATCTCCCACACTCGGTCTTTTTCTGCAAAAAAATGGCCGGAAAGGGAATTTTCTACGGAAAGACGGGGAGTTTTCTCTGTCGAGTCTTCGTGTTCTTGTTTTAGCGGGCCTTCAGGGTGCTGTGATGTCCAAAATGATGGGACGGACTGATGTAATGCTTGTGGAATCCATGTTTCTCTTCAGATTTCCAACACTCGTGTTTTTTCAGCCAAAAAATGGCCGGAAAGGGAATTTTCTATGGAAAAACGGGGAATTTTCTTGTGGAGTCTTCGTGTTCTTGTTTTAGCGGGCCTTCAGGGTGCTGTGATGTCCAAAATGATGGGACGGACTGATGTAATGCTTGTGGAATCCATGTTTCTCTTCAGATTTCCAACACTCGTGTTTTTTCAGCCAAAAAATGGCCGGAAAGGGAATTTTCTATGGAAAAACGGGGAATTTTCTCTGTGGAAAGGCGGGGAATTTTCTCTGTGGAGTCTTCGTGTTCATGTTTTAGCGGGCCTTCAGGGTGCTGTGATGTCCAAAATGATGGGACGGACTGATGTAATGCTTGTGGAATCCATGTTTCTCTTCAGATTTCCAACACTCGTGTTTTTTCAGCCAAAAAATGGCCGGAAAGGGAATTTTCTATGGAAAAACGGGGAATTTTCTCTGTGGAGTCTTCGTGTTCTTGTTTTAGCGGGCCTTCAGGGTGCTGTGATGTCCAAAATGATGGGACGGACTGATGTAATGCTTGTGGAATCCATGTTTCTCTTCAGATTTCCAACACTCGTGTTTTTTCAGCCAAAAAATGGCCGGAAAGGGAATTTTCTATGGAAAAACGGGAATTTTTTTCTTTGTGGAGTCTTGGTGTTCTTGTTTTAGCGGGCCTTCAGGGTGCTGTGATGTCCAAAATGATGGGACGGATGATGTAATGCTTGTGGAATCCATGTTTCTCTTCGATTTCCTACACTCGTGTTTTTTCAGCCAAAAAATGGCCGGAAAGGGAATTTTCTATGGAAAAACGGGGAATTTTCTCTGTGGAGTCTTCGTGTTCTTGTTTTAGCGGGCCTTCAGGGTGCTGTGATGTCCAAAATGATGGGACGGACTGATGTAATGCTTGTGGAATCCATGTTTCTCTTCAGATTTCCAACACTCGTGTTTTTTCAGCCAAAAAATGGCCGGAAAGGGAATTTTCTATGGAAAACGGGGAATTTTCTCTGTGGAGTCTTCGTGTTCTTGTTTTAGCGGGCCTTCAGGGTGCTGTGATGTCCAAAATGATGGGACGGACTGATGTAATGCTTGTGGAATCCATGTTTCTCTTCAGATTTCCAACACTCGTGTTTTTTCAGCCAAAAAATGGCCGGAAAGGGAATTTTCTATGGAAAAACGAGGAATTTTCTTTGTGGAGTCTTCGTGTTCTTGTTTTAGCCGGCCTTCAGGGTGCTGTGATGTCCAAAATGATGGGACGGACTGATGTAATGCTTGTGGAATCCATGTTTCTCTTCAGATTTCCAACACTCGTGTTTTTTCAGCCAAAAAATGGCCGGAAAGGGAATTTTCTATGGAAAAACGGGGAATTTTCTCTGTGGAGTCTTCATGTTCTTGTTTTAGCAGGCCTTGAGGGTGCTGTGATGTCCAAAATGATGGGACGAAATGATGTAATGCTTGTGGAATCCATCTTTCTCTTCAGATTTCCAACACTCGTGTTTTTTCAGCCAAAAATGGCCGGAAAGGGAATTTTCTATGGAAAAACGAGGAATTTTCTCTGTGGAGTCTTCGTTTTCTTGTTTTAGCCGGCCTTCAGGGTGCTGTGATGTCCAAAATGATAGGACGAAATGATGTAATGCTTGTGGAATCCATGTTTCTCTTCAGATTTCCAACACTCGTGTTTTTTCAGCCAAAAAATGGCCGGAAAGGGAATTTTCTATGGAAAACGGGGAATTTTCTTTGTGGAGTCTTCGTGTTCTTGTTTTAGCGGGCCTTCAGGGTGCTGTGATGTCCAAAATGATGGGACGGACTGATGTAATGCTTGTGGAATCCATGTTTCTCTTGATTTCCAACACTCGTGTTTTTTCAGCCAAAAAATGGCCGGAAAGGGAATTTTCTATGGAAAAACGGGGAATTTTTCTGTGGAGTCTTCGTGTTCTTGTTTTAGCGGGCCTTCTTTGGGGTGCTGTGATGTCCAAAATGATGGGACGGACTGATGTAATGCTTGTGGAATCCATGTTTCTCTTCAGATTTCCAACACTCGTGTTTTTTCAGCCAAAAAATGGCCGGAAAGGGAATTTTCTATGGAAAACGGGGAATTTTCTCTGTGGAGTCTTCGTGTTCTTGTTTTAGCGGGCCTTCAGGGTGCTGTGATGTCCAAAATGATGGGACGGACTGATGTAATGCTTGTGGAATCCATGTTTCTCTTCAGATTTCCAACACTCGTGTTTTTTCAGCCAAAAAATGGCCGGAAAGGGAATTTTCTATGGAAAAACGGGGAATTTTTCTCTGTGGAGTCTTCGTGTTCTTGTTTTAGCGGGCCTTCAGGGTGCTGTGATGTCCAAAATGATGGGACGGACTGATGTAATGCTTGTGGAATCCATGTTTCTCTTCAGATTTCCAACACTCGTGTTTTTTCAGCCAAAAAATGGCCGGAAAGGGAATTTTCTATGGAAAAACGGGAATTTTCTCTGTGGAGTCTTCGTGTTCTTGTTTTAGCGGGCCTTCAGGGTGCTGTGATGTCCAAAATGATGGGACGGACTGATGTAATGCTTGTGGAATCCATGTTTCTCTTCAGATTTCCAACACTCGTGTTTTTTCAGCCAAAAAATGGCCGGAAAGGGAATTTTCTATGGAAAAACGGGGAATTTTCTCTGTGGAGTCTTCGTGTTCTTGTTTTAGCAGGCCTTCAGGGTGCTGTGATGTCCAAAATGATGGGACGAAATGATGTAATGCTTGTGGAATCCATGTTTCTCTTCAGATTTCCAACACTCGTGTTTTTTCTGCAAAAAAATGGCCGGAAAGGGAATTTTCTATGGAAAGACGGGGAATTTTCTCTGTCGAGTCTTCGTGTTCTTGTTTTAGCGGGCCTTCAGGGTGCTGTGATGTCCAAAATGATGGGACGGACTGATGTAATGCTTGTGGAATCCATGTTTCTCTTCAGATTTCCAACACTCGTGTTTTTTCAGCCAAAAAATGGCCGGAAAGGGAATTTTCTATGGAAAAACGGGGAATTTTCTCTGTGGAGTCTTCGTGTTCTTGTTTTAGCGGGCCTTCAGGGTGCTGTGATGTCCAAAATGATGGGACGGACTGATGTAATGCTTGTGGAATCCATGTTTCTCTTCAGATTTCCAACACTCGTGTTTTTTCAGCCAAAAAATGGCCGGAAAGGGAATTTTCTTTGGAAAAACGGGGAATTCTCTTTGTGGAGTCTTCGTGTTGTTGTTTTAGCCGGCCTTCAGGGTGCTGTGATGTCCAAAATGATGGGACGGACTGATGTAATGCTTGTGGAATCCATGTTTTCTTTGATTTCCAACACTCGTGTTTTTTCAGCCAAAAAATGGCCGGAAAGGGAATTTTCTATGGAAAACGGGGAATTTTCTTTGTGGAGTCTTCGTGTTCTTGTTTTAGCGGGCCTCAGGGTGCTGTGATGTCCAAAATGATGGGACGGACTGATGTAATGCTTGTGGAATCCATGTTTCTCTTCAGATTTCCAACACTCGTGTTTTTTCAGCAAAAAAATGGCCGGAAAGGGAATTTTCTATGGAAAAACGGGGAATTTTCTCTGTGGAGTCTTCGTGTTCTTGTTTTAGCGGGCCTTCAGGGTGCTGTGATGTCCAAAATGATGGGACGGACTGATGTAATGCTTGTGGAATCCATGTTTCTCTTCAGATTTCCAACACTCGTGTTTTTCAGCCAAAAAATGGCCGGAAAGGGAATTTTCTATGGAAAACGGGGAATTTTTTCTGTGGAGTCTTCGTGTTCTTGTTTTAGCGGGCCTTCAGGGTGCTGTGATGTCCAAAATGATGGGACGGACTGATGTAATGCTTGTGGAATCCATGTTTCTCTTCAGATTTCCAACACTCGTGTTTTTTCAGCCAAAAAATGGCCGGAAAGGGAATTTTCTATGGAAAAACGGGGAATTTTTCTGTGGAGTCTTCGTGTTCTTGTTTTAGCGGGCCTTCAGGGTGCTGTGATGTCCAAAATGATGGGACGGACTGATGTAATGCTTGTGGAATCCATGTTTCTCTTGATTTCCAACACTCGTGTTTTTTCAGCCAAAAAATGGCCGGAAAGGGAATTTTCTATGGAAAAACGGGAATTTTCTTTGTGGAGTCTTCGTGTTCTTGTTTTAGCGGGCCTTCAGGGTGCTGTGATGTCCAAAATGATGGGACGGACTGATGTAATGCTTGTGGAATCCATGTTTCTCTTCAGATTTCCAACACTCGTGTTTTTTTTTCAGCCAAAAAATGGCCAAAAAATGGCCGGAAAGGGAATTTTCTATGGAAAACGGGGAATTTTTCTCTGTCGAGTCTTCGTGTTCTTGTTTTAGCGGGCCTTCAGGGTGCTGTGATGTCCAAAATGATGGGACGGACTGATGTAATGCTTGTGGAATCCATGTTTCTCTTCAGATTTCCAACACTCGTGTTTTTTCAGCCAAAAAATGGCCGGAAAGGGAATTTTCTATGGAAAAACGAGGAATTTTCTCTGTCGAGTCTTCGTGTTCTTGTTTTAGCGGGCCTTCAGGGTGCTGTGATGTCCAAAATGATGGGACGGACTGATGTAATGCTTGTGGAATCCATGTTTCTCTTCAGATTTCCAACACTCGTGTTTTTTCAGCCAAAAAATGGCCGGAAAGGGAATTTTCTATGGAAAAACGGGGAATTTTTTCTTTGGAGTCTTCGTGTTCTTGTTTTAGCAGGCCTTCAGGGAGCTGTGATGTCCAAAATGATGGGACGAAATTATGTAATGCTTTCGGAATCCATGTTTCTCTTGATTTCCGACACTCGTGTTTTTTCAGCCAAAAAATGGCCGGAAAGGGAATTTTCTAAGGAAAAACAGGGAATTTTCTCTGTGGAGTCTTCGTGTTCTTCTTTTTAGCGGGCCTTCAGGGGTGCTGTGATGTCCAAAATGATGGGACGGACTGATGTAATGCTTGTGGAATCCATGTTTCTCTTCAGATTTCCAACACTCGTGTTTTTTCAGCCAAAAAATGGCCGGAAAGGGAATTTTCTATGGAAAAACGAGGAATTTTCTTTGTGGAGTCTTCGTGTTCTTGTTTTAGCGGGCCTTCAGGGGGTGCTGTGATGTCCAAAATGATGGGACGGACTGATGTAATGCTTGTGGAATCCATGTTTCTCTTCAGATTTCCAACACTCGTGTTTTTCAGCCAAAAAATGGCCGGAAAGGGAATTTTCTATGGAAAAACGGGAATTTTCTTTGTGGAGTCTTCGTGTTCTTGTTTTAGCAGGCCTTCAGGGTGCTGTGATGTCCAAAATGATGGGACGAAATGATGTAATGCTTGTGGAATCCATGTTTCTCTTCAGATTTCCAACACTCGTGTTTTTTCAGCCAAAAAATGGCCGGAAAGGGAATTTTCTATGGAAAAACGGGGAATTTTCTCTGTGGAGTCTTCGTGTTCTTGTTTTAGCGGGCCTTCAGGGTGCTGTGATGTCCAAAATGATGGGACGGACTGATGTAATGCTTGTGGAATCCATGTTTCTCTTCAGATTTCCAACACTCGTGTTTTTTCAGCCAAAAAATGGCCGGAAAGGGAATTTTCTATGGAAAACGGGGAATTTTCTCTGTGGAGTCTTCGTGTTCTTGTTTTAGCGGGCCTTCGTGGGGTGCTGTGATGTCCAAAATGATGGGACGGACTGATGTAATGCTTGTGGAATCCATGTTTCTCTTCAGATTTCCAACACTCGTGTTTTTTCAGCCAAAAAATGGCCGGAAAGGGAATTTTCTATGGAAAACGGGGAATTTTCTTGTGGAGTCTTCGTGTTCTTGTTTTAGCGGGCCTTCAGGGTGCTGTGATGTCCAAAATGATGGGACGGACTGATGTAATGCTTGTGGAATCCATGTTTCTCTTCAGATTTCCAACACTCGTGTTTTTTCAGCCAAAAAATGGCCGGAAAGGGAATTTTCTATGGAAAACGGGGAATTTTCTCTGTGGAGTCTTCGTGTTCTTGTTTTAGCCGGCCTTCAGGGTGCTGTGATGTCCAAAATGATGGGACGGACTGATGTAATGCTTGTGGAATCCATGTTTCTCTTCAGATTTCCAACACTCGTCTTTTTTCAGCCAAAAAATGGCCGGAAAGGGAATTTTCGATGGAAAAACGGGGAATTTTTCTTGTGGAGTCTTCGTGTTCTTGTTTTAGCGGGCCTTCAGGGTGCTGTGATGTCCAAAATGATGGGACGGACTGATGTAATGCTTGTGGAATCCATGTTTCTCTTGATTTCCAACACTCGTGTTTTTTCAGCCAAAAAATGGCCGGAAAGGGAATTTTCTATGGAAAGACGGGGAATTTTCTCTGTCGAGTCTTCGTGTTCTTGTTTTAGCGGGCCTTCAGGGTGCTGTGATGTCCAAAATGATGGGACGGACTGATGTAATGCTTGTGGAATCCATGTTTCTCTTCAGATTTCCAACACTCGTGTTTTTTCAGCCAAAAAATGGCCGGAAAGGGAATTTTCTACGGAAAGACGGGGAGTTTTCTCTGTCGAGTCTTCGTGTTCTTGTTTTAGCGGGCCTTCAGGGTGCTGTGATGTCCAAAATGATGGGACGGAATGATGTAATGCTTGTGGAATCCATGTTTCTCATTTGAATTCGGACAGTTGGGCCATTCTTTTACATGTCAAGTACGTTTCTCTATGTTTTATTGTAAAATTATCATATGGTCTACTCTAGGGAGCAGAATCAATTAATAAATGCGAGTCCTTTTTGTCCGTTCATAATAATGTGGATGACTCTAATGAAGGCGTGTATAACCTAATTGAATGGAAATCTGTCAAAGTCGTCACAAGTAGAGTAATGGGGTTTCAGTTTATAAATGTTAATAAGATAAAATCAAGTTGAGTAATAACTTTCCAGGCAAAGAAAACAACGGGGTTACCGCTAATTAAAGCCACAAGTGCGTGACTAAGCTTAGAGCACCTACTAATCTTGTGCCTGCACATGGGTTTTGTAGGATCTAGCTCACTTCTTAGACTATCTTCCAACTGGCTAGCTCACACTTATAAAGTAAATCATTTCCTCTCAACTTTCCCATGTGGGACAAGGAAAAACGCATTTTATTTGCCAACCAACATTAGTGCCTTTCTATATGCATCTGCGAGAGAGCTGGCGCCTTATTCACCTTTCATTTCCGAATGTGCCGCAAAAGCATGGTGTGAACCGAGTGTATTTCAATTGGAGGCTTGTGTCATGGGCGACAGAAGCGACAGGCATTGGGCACCTGAACTTTTTCTACTTTGACATGGCAGCAATAGAGAGAGAGAGAGAGACCCGCGCCTCCTTAATGGAGGCAACGAAGTATTGTATCAACTACTTATAATCAGGATCAAGGAGAGGTTGCTCAACGAGTCATAACATGTTGCTCGTTCTTGCTTCTTCAACACATAATCAGACACCCGTAGCCAAGCCACATAATCAGAACCAGCTCGGGTGGGGCCGGGACTGAGTGACAGATCTGCTCGTTTTATTTCCCCAAGTCTTAGCCCAACTCTTGTACAGCTAGATTTTGTGGGCGTGCTTACTTAGCCAAAATTAGTGTCGACTCGAATGTAGGGAAAACGTTTAACTCAGAAAGCGAAAAAAGAAGGAAAAAAAGCAAAAAAAGAAAGAAGCATTTTCATTAGAACAGTGATGCCTAGACCTACTTAGGTTAGATGAATTATGGATCACCTCATCACTTAGCAAACCAATTTCATAAACGAATTTTAAGGTTTTTGACCTAGTGAATCAATGGAATAGACTTATTCATTAAGAAAAATATTGTCTTTGGTAAAAGCTATTAAACTTGATAAAGAGTTTATCTGATTATATTCTTCGATCATAATTTTGTTTTTGTTTGGACTAGCATATCTTTTAAGATTCACCAATTATCTTGATTGGTCTTATTTCTATGCCAAATAAATTATGATACCTTTTTTTCCTTTTTCATTTGCAATCTCAAGATACTTTCCGCTTTTTTTAATGCAACATATATTTCAAAAGATAAATTGAAGTGGTGATTTTATTATTTGCCAAAACACCATATAATAAGAATAATTTATGGACCATAAAAGTGACAAGGCAACCAAACTACTAAAAAAAAAATTGCTTTTCTTATGACACTTGTAAATCCCTCTTTTCTTTCTTTTGCGTCCTAAAAATTTGTAATGAAATTAGCTAGAAAGCCTCCTCTGATCTGCTACCTAGGGCACGCCCGAAACCCCCAAAACTGGAGCTGTACGCGGGAATCGCATAGAAACAAGAAAGAAGAAAGCATCCTCTTCTTCGGAGAGGAATCGGAATCGAGGTAGAAGAAAGAGGGACGATCGGACGATTCAGGATCGGAGTCCGGAAGCCGTGACTCGTCGCCGGTCTGACGATTCGGATGGAAGCTGCGTAGCTTAAGGGTTATTATACGGAGGAAGAAATTTAGGCGTACAAGGCCAAGTGGGTGCTTGCGCGCTGCGTGCAGTATTTGGTCTTTTGTTGATTTGACTGTCGTTGTTTTTCTCTGTGTAAAATTAATTATCGGCCTTTTCTTGCTGTAATTATCCAGGCGACGTGCGTTGCCAAGAAGTTGAAGTGACGGTCCTTTCGGTGATTCTAACCTCAACGAGAAGTGTAAGTTTTCGTTCCTGATCTGAGGATCGCCCTTGAAGTGATTGTCGGTTCAAGGACGATCTTGATTTCAATCTTGATGTGGCTGGTGCTTGTGAAGGTGAATGCTGATTTTTGCCCTTTTCCTTGAATGGCACGAGCCTTTATTTCTTGGCCATTCTAAATAGGAAAAACCTAATTTTGATCTTATTTTAAGTGTCGTGAGGAATTATTTTGACTCTGTGGACCAGAGGAATAGGTTTTAGAGGCATGGTTAGGGAAATCCGACCCCGAGGCCCAGGCTGAGTATAGTTTGTTGTGGAAAAGATTGGGATGTCTCGCAGGCCTTAAAAATGTCAACAGATGCGAAAGCACTGTCTTCCATGGAAACGGAGTGTTATGTGTATTCCTCGGTTGCTAGTGTTCTCTATGTTATTACTCCTATTAGATAATGTGGAAAGAGAGGCCTTCTCATTTACTTCCAAACTGCGATCTTCCAATTGTGTTTTAGTTTGAAACTGAACTGAACACTTTTTATACTGTTAATCGGTACTCTCTTCTGTGAGGACAGGTTCAATTTTTGAAATGCGCCCCCTGGTCACTCAATGAAGATATAAGCGATTGATGACATCATCGAGTGAACACAGGATTCTGTCATTGATTTGGTTGATATTTGGAAGGAGGGTTCTTAATCTAATGGGTGCTTTCTGCTTGTGTATGTACTAAAAAAATAGCCTTATGTATCTTTTTTTTTTTCCCAGTCTTAACCGGAATTGTGAAACCTTCAATTTTACCCGGACGCAGTAAGTTCTGTCAGCTTGCATCCTATTGGGTGACATGATGACTCAGTGATGATATGATGCTAACAATGCATATCTATATAGTTCAACGTAGAAATAATTTAAGCACATTTAATTTCATTTTGGATCTAATGCTGTTGCCAGATCTGCTAGTATTGTTGTAAAATAGACAGTGGCAACTTGAACCTTAGTGGATGTAGCTCTTAGACGCCACCCAACACTTTCATATTGATGGTTTATATTCACAGAGTTGAATGGCATCTTCCGGCAGCTCCAGCCCAAGCCCAAGGAGGAGGCGACGCTCCCGCTCCAGCCCGAGCCTGAGCCCGAGCCCGCTCCCGTCACCGTCTCCTAGGAGCGTTGGGTCTGAAAGTCAACTCCTGGGAATTATCCGGGAGGTTCCAACCAGCAATCCCTTAAAATATGCATTTTGCTGTGCTGCCGGAGCTTCCATGGCCCTCATCTTTTTGGGTTTCGGTGAGTTCTTTACTTCCTATCTCAATTCCATTTACATTGTTATGACTGACAAATGATATTTTCTTGTTTTCTTTTTAATTCTTATTGTTAGTTGTTGGAGTATTTAGCGAGGCGCCTGCATTCTTTAAAAAAGAAAAACGGATCTTTCAGCAATTCGTTGATATACAGGCCGCCACGTTGAATATTTTCTCCTTCATTGGAGCAGCAATGGCCGGGTGGATTGCTGACAAGATTGGCCGCCGCAAAACGATCAGATTGACAGGTTTTAACCTCTTTTTTGGGACGCTATTTATGGCCTTCGCCCGCACTAACGCTTTATTTCTGTTGGGCCGGGCTATTGCCCAAGTCAGCATCGGGTTGTCCCTTACGGTGGCCCCAGTATATATAGCTGAAATGTCTCCTGCCACATCCCGCGGGTTGCTAGCGTCGTTTCCAGAGGTAAGTCACTAATTTGTTTTCCAATTAGGTAGTAATTTTTTCATTTAATTATATTTATTTGCCATTGTCTATTTCATGTTTAATGACCATATTAGTTTTCCCATCGAATAGCACTTTTTTCATTTGATTATTTATTTGCCATTGTCTATTTCATGTTTAGTGACCATATTTATTTTCCAATCGGATAGCACTTTTTCATTTAATTATTTATTTGGCATTGTTTATTTCATATTAAATGACCATGTTACTTATTTCGGTCAGTCACTAATACGTTTTTCAATTGAGCAGCACTTTTTTCATTTAATTATTTATTTGCCATTGTCTATTTCATATTTTGTTCAGGTCTTCATCAACATGGGCACCCTCCTTGCCCATGTGTGCAGATATTTTATTCCCAAGTTTAAGCTCCAACGCAAATGGTGGCATTTCATGGGAGGCCTGGGATTAATCTCATCGGTCCTGCTCACCATCGGGGCCTACTTCATACCGGAGTCCCCCCGATGGCTGGTCATGCGGGGCCGCCAGAGAGAAGCAAGGGACGTCCTAGTCAAGATCACCAACTCTGATGCGGAGACCGAGTGCCTGCTTAACGAAATCAGGACGACTGTTCGCATCCCTGAGGGGTCCAACCAGGCCAACGTGCGGAGCACTGGGGAAGGTGTGTGCTGGGAGTTCCTCAGCCCAACTCCATTCGTTTGGCATGCGTTAGTTTGCGCACTCGGAGTGAACATAATTCAACAAGCCTGCGGTGTCGACACGATCCTGCTGTACAGCTCTCAGATTTACAAGATGGTGGGCGTGACTTCTGCCAATGTGTCTCTTCTCCTGCTCATCCTAATGCAGCTTTCCAAGACCTTGCCGAGCCTCATTGTCATTTTCCGCCTGGACGTGACCGGGAGGCGGAGGTTGCTCCTGATTAGCCTGGGGGGGGCGGCCGTGTCGCTTGCTGTCCTCGGTTCGTGCCTGACCAGCATTTACCGTGGTGACACGAAGCCCAAATGGGCGGTTACCCTATGCCTTCCCTCCTTGATATCGTATGTAGTATCGTTTGCAATCGGCCTAGGCCCGATTGCTTCGGTATACACTGCAGAGGTGTTCACGGTGAGGTTGCGTGCCCAAGGGCAGGCAATCGGAGTCGCAGCTAATCAAGGGATGAGTTTATTATTGACATCATTATTTATTATATCATACCAGGTGGTCACCCCCGGCGGGTTCATATTCATTTTTATGGTGATGACAAGCCTAGGGTTCATATTTGTCTACTTTATCATGCCGGAAACGAAAGGGGAGTCCCTGGAGAAAACGTGGCAATTATTCGGGGAGTTTTTAGCGTGGAGATTCAGAAGCACGGGAACGGAGACAGCAGATAGGGCCATCGAACTGACACAGGAGGCGTCAAGGAGCGAGGCCTCACCAACTCATGGGGAGTAGTATTGGTACTTTTTTATGTTTGTTTTGGTCGAAGTAGGATTGGTATTAGTACTTTCCCTTGTTAGTATTGGTACTTTCTTATGTTTTTTTGGTCAAAGTAGGATTGCTATTAGTACTCTCCCCTGTTGCCGAGTAGTATTGGTACTTTTTTATGTTTATTTTGGTCGAAGTAGGATTGGTATTAGTCCTTTCCCTTGTTGGTCGTTGTATCAGGAACAACTCCTCTTTCCGTTTACTTTTAATATTCTGCTCTTACTGCATTGACATCAGTCTGATTTTTCATTCTCGGAATAAATAAAAGGTGATTTTTCCCTTGGGAAAGCCTCTGTTGATGGTACCCTGAAGTCGAAGTGATGAGACTTGTAAAAGCCATAAAAAATTAACCGAGGGCAATTGTAAAAATTTATTTGTGTGCATAGGTATGTATGTATATTTTCATGGGTGCGTATTGCATTTTAGCACAAAACTAAAATTAAGAGCCCTTTCTATAAACCGACTTCCATTTTAGTATGGCAAGTCGAAAACAATTTGCACGTAAATTTTCGATCCTCATAATTGGTCAGTAACTACGAGTGTGCCGTGGTAAAGACATTTTGAAACTATGAAGTTAATGTATGTACTAGACACTCGACATGTCCACGAACCCCCGAAGAGGAAAATCCTTAATCGTGCTCCGCAGACACCTATCGCAAATCACTTCGAGATCGTATCTAAATAATTCATTTTTGCTTGGCAGCGTTTCTAACGCAAACCCCTCCTTCACATTCCAACCGTTTCCCAGGCCATGGTTCGACATGATACGTGAAATTTTTGACATGGCAACCATGTGATTCCAATGGCAATGGGAGTTATCACCTTGTAATGGCAAGTCGCAAAGCAATGTGAACGCAAATTCTTTGATCTTCTTCTCTCTTTCTTTCTCCAATTGTGTGCACCTGAGTTATGGAGGGAAGGAGGGAGGAAGAGAGAGCTCAATCCAACAATTTCTCCTCCATATTTCATAGTTAACAAGTTGGCTAAGCTTTCAACCGCATTCCAAACCACAACCTAGCAATTTCTTACCAAATTTGGTACAAATTTCCATAAACAAAAAATTGATAGCATGTCTACACCACACTTAAAATTATTACTTCAAAAGAATGATATAGCAATGCATGTAGGCAGGTCATGGAGATATTTTTCACTTCCTGGAAGACTCATTGCCCCTCGCACTCCGAAGCTTGAATGATGGTGCACAGGTCATATGAATGCAGCAATGCAAATATCGACTCCGAATACACAATAATTCATAGGAAATTATGCAAAAGGAACCACACTGTTCCTAAAGAAATCTCGTCTAATGCATTCCCAAACGAAGTACCATGGGGTTATTATAGGCAGGCATATGAACCAACTAGAGATGCAACAAGCCTTATCAGAGTTCTATGCAAGTAAACCCTCCTCAGCCCGTACGGCCACCCCAACCTCTGCAGCCTCCTCAATAACAATCGTCTTCCCAGGACCCTTGGGGTGGACCACTTTTACAGGACCCATGGAACTACGGCTCCCCCTTGATCTCCCGAATATAGCCAGTTGGCTGCAACCGGCAATTCCTCCACGGACTCCACTGCTCCTCAAAGAGAACCAGCACTAGCAACAACAAAGAGATTCTCTGAACATCTACAGCTTTGCTTTAGATCCGAACCGATGGAAATGCTGGAGGTATGCTGATGAGAAGAATCCTGCAAACGTCCGCTCATCTGACAATGATTTTTCGTACCTCTCCTTGCGAATTATTACACTGCTAGAAAAGGTGCACCAACACTTTGGCCGCAATATGTGACGTGTGTTGGTGTGCTTTGTAGGAGCATCTTATAAAGATGCACGCTGCTTGAGTCTATGGCTGTGTTGTTAATGGTCCGATACCCTTGGCATCACTTCTATAAGGGCATCATCCCTCAGTTGTAAAATAAGACAGAGCATGGATAATCTCTATAGGATTTACATCTCCTATGTCTTTCCACACACTTTCCTACTCCTCCTCACGGTCTGATGTCCATAGATGTTTAAAGTTGCACTGTTAGCTTAATAAGGCGAATTGGTCACATTAGCATCTTCTGCACTTGCCACTCCATAGATCCTGTGAATCAGAAAATTGGTGAGACTAGAAAGATTTATGGCATAAATTCATGATTTCTGGAGACTAAAAGATGGTCCCTTGTTTAAGGCCTGGGAAGGGCCATGTTTGTGGCACAGCATATCTGTCTCGGATATCCATGAGTCTGTTCAATTCACCCCTTCCTCTCATATGCCAACAACATCTGAAGCGAAGTTCTCTGGTCTAATCCTCATTAGCGCCACTCCGAAATTTTTTCTACAAATACATCGTTTCAACTCTATCATCAAATGCTCACACACTTATCGATGAATTCTTACCTCGAATATTCCCATTTCACGAATATATTAGAATTTTCCCATCCAAAATTCGTCTTTTGGTCAGGTTTAAAGTCTTGCATTTGGAAATGCTTTTCTTTGTGCTCCACCTTGCATTACAAGCTTCCTTCTTTGCCAACCTATATTTTCTTAAGTTCTAGTTCTTATGCCAATACTTTTAACTCTAGCCTCTACTTTTTACATTTTTTTCCCAAATTTCCTTTACCTCATCTTTGACTACCAAGGCTCCTTAGAAGCTTCCTCCAAAACCTCTTTGACCACTTCTCAAACATAACCAGCCACAGATTTGCAAGTGTCGTTTGTTCCGCAGCTCCTCCAAATATTTTTAGTATCCTAGAACCAAATATTATAGGATCCTAAAGCTGATTTGAGCTTTTTAAAGCATTAGGAAATAAATAAATAAGAAATTTGCATGAGTATGCCATCACACTGTTTGACTCTATTGTATTACAAATACATATTGCATGTGATCATGAATGAAACTACTGCTTATTGGAACAAATTGCATGATGACTTGTACAAACGGATGATTGAGACAGTAAAATTATTTCATTGCCAACCTAGTCTAACCTCGGATACTATACTCACTGTGGCAACCCTATATTTCCATTCGCAATCTAAGGAATATTCTCTTCTTTACTGCCCAGGAACAGGAACAAAGAAAGGCTCTACATCCCTCAACCTCCTCATTGTGAAAGAAGTGAACAACCACTGGACATGAGATTACTAACAATATTAAAAAATAAACCATCCTTTAAAAAAAAAAAAAAAAAAAGGCCCCAGGAAATAAGAAATAGTCATGCTGCAGGACTGTCTGCAAGGACAACTAAAACGTTCTTCACACATAAAAGTTCACCAAATGAGGTAGCACGCGCAAATTACCTTTGGTGGAAAAATACCATAATTTTTGTAAGAGCACTTCTTTCCGGTCTCTTCAAGCTTCTTTGCCATTAGGCAGCTAAAATCATTAGCCCCACAACAGAAGTCAACAATCTGTTAATGCAATTTTTATGAGTTGGATGAGTGACATCAAAAAGTCGTACGAACAGAGCCATAGAAGGGGGAAAATTGTAAGAAGCAGATTTTCTTTTTGTGGCAAAGACTGGTGAAAGATTAAATATTCACACGAGGGCACGCGATGATTGTCAGATTTCCTTTAAAGCTCAAACAAAGCAATTCAGAATTTCAATCCCTCAGGAGGAACCTCACCAATCATGTTCCTGATCACATACAGATCACCATGATCTTCATTTAAAATTCTCAAAAGCATCAAGAGAAGAAACAAACTACTAAACATTAAGTTTCTTACCATGTCACCATCCCGAACATACCAATGGAGCTTGTCCACAATCTGCATCCAAAAATGTATCATTAAATTTGCACTTCACCCATATAATCATACAGAAAAATAAGACACAAGCTTCAAGAAACGTCATTTCTTTGAACCAAAAGCCTATCTGACAAACAAACCCACAACATATGCACATCATTCGCCAAGTATGAACCTGTCACCAGTCCAAATAAATCAACAACTGCTTATGTGCAATTTTTATTTGTCAATGGGAGACAAAGAGATACCTTCCAGGTACTTGTCTCATCAAAATAACTGACAGCTTCAATATTTTCTCATAGAATTTTTTTTTTCAATTTTATTAGTTACAAACCCTGTATAAAGCTCAGCACCAAAAAAAAAAAAAACCTGTATAAAGTTCAGATTACATGGTAGCATGCACACCTCAAAATCAAGATTCAATGTAAACAAAGCAATCAGATGAAAGGGACCGATTAACTCATTACTACAAAGAAACTCACTGAAACATAGTGGGCTGACCAAGTGAACATCTGAATTCGCTACTTCGTCTATATGTGTAAGATGCTAGCCTCACTAAAAAGCCAAGTAAGGAAGCTAAGGAAATGAAAACATCCATCTTCTTTTCTAAATTAAGAAAATCTGACCTGTAATGAGGTATAAAGGGCACTAGTATTGAGAGACTAGTGATAGATGAAATCCAAACGCCCTACATTTTCTATTTCAAGAAGTTGAATTTGGCAAAAATCAGAAGAATTTCCTAGAAAAGGCAACAGATAAAGGTAAATTTGGAGATTCCAGAATAGCTTTCCGCAAGCGTAATAGAGCAGCAATTTGCAAGTTGTCGACTTCCATAGAATTACATAGAAGGGTTACTTTGTGAATGGACTAGCGCACATTTCGTAACTTCTATGTTGCATGTGCTATTTTTCCCCATCAAATGAAAGGGGGTCCACAAACCTTTAAATCTCCACAACAAAAGGTCGAAAATCAATTTAGTTATCATTATACATTTCATTCCGGTGCATAACAATTTGCCAAAAAAGCAAGGAAACGAAGGAAAACATCAACACATAGAACCAACAAACATTGTCAACTGAAAGATAAAAAGGCTTCAGATTCAAAGAACAAGCACCTCTTGAAGTCTATCCAGTTTTGTAAAATGTCGACCAAAGGAAGTGTAGCGCATTCCATCTATGAATGGTGCAAGATATACTCCAAGCTTGTCCTGCAACCAATCAAATCAGCATATGAGAGATTGTTCATCAACAGAAAAATTGCAACGGGATGTAAAACATTCGATATGAAGCATAACAAGGGCGACAAATTTCGAGAGGAGACTATGTGAGTAAGCTAAGGTAGTTTTCTTTTCTCAAGTATCAGCCAAATAGGGGAATAAATCATGCTTGAACCTCCAAAGGTTATAAAAGATAGAGAAACAGCTAATTACCAAAAATTGATAGATAAATAAATAAAGTAAAACAAAATAACGATGTACTGTCAAAACAAATAACTGATTCAAGCAATACTCCAAAAATAGAACCAGATGAAAGGTAAGAAGCTTAATCTGCAGTGTGAGCTCACATTAGGCCACAAAGGAAACTGATGCTCTTGAAAATTTTAAAGCCTACTTATTCTTTCCACTCAAGAGAAAAACATGAGTGAACACATAAAGTATTATTTCAATCAAGCAGTAGTGAAAATTACACCAGACATTAGAGAGAGAGAGAGATTGACCACATCTCAAATTGAAAATAGAATACAAGAACAGCCTCAATCGACGAGAATTGAACGCCTTCATCCTGAAAATCAGATTCAGTGGTAATATATGAAGCCAGACAATTGATCTTTTCCTACTGTCTCATACATCAGCACTAGAAGACTTGTCAGATGAGCCCAACTTACCACACGCAAAGCACTGGTGCAGGTTGTATCTACAATTTTTGCACTTAAAAGTCTGCATTGCCTGTCAACGTCACGATAGAAATATAATTAGAAACCAAAGCATAAAAAAGAAAAAAGGCCTAGCAGAAAAGAACCCAAAGCAAGAGAGAACTAACTTCTAAACACAAAAAAGAAATAATAAAAAAAAATGACGTATCGTCCAACATCAACTTCATGCTGTGAAAATCCAAGAGAATCACAAAGAGAGTCTTCACCATCTTCTTCAGTAGCGTGAAATGACCTCGTGCATTTTCTATCACAGTTGTATTTCTAACAAACTGTCAGATATGAATTTGACTTAAAAAAGGCATACCAAACTGAAGTAAAAGGTGCAGTAAGAACATCCATAAAACTATAGTGGCAATGTCGACTGAATTTATAGTTTTTCTTTTAGTGATACCAGTATTCTAAGGTCCACTTTATTCCTGAAACAGCCTTGATGTTGTTTTGGTGCTACTGTATCGTTCTAGTTCCTACTGGAGAAACGCCCCCTCTCCCTATGAACGTGCTACTTATAGCGGCAATGGTGACCCCAAAAATATCAGCAACAAGGTAGACTTTTCCTATAGAAAGCAATAGCATGAGTGCACATGCATACATGTACAAAAAAATTCTACACGTATTTATGTTTATTTTCTGGGACATGTATTTATGTTTGTATAATACCTTTTTCAACAAATCAATCTGCCAAAGCCATCTCATACAAAATTAATTCGACTGATTGCAGTAGCCCGTCTTTTTTTTTTTTTTTTTATTATTTTTTTTTTTTTTTTTTTTTGGGGTGGGGACAAGCACACACGAGGATAAAGAGAGTATACATCAAAAAGTAACAGCAGAAAGAAACTGAAGAAAGAAACTAAAAAGGCCAAACTAAACTTAATAGCTGCCCAGTCAACAGCATAATTTGAAAAAGGCTCCAACTTATAATGATTCACTTCTTCGACCCAAAAAAAAAAAGAAAAAAAAAGATTCATAAACTTCAAGAATCCTCACGTTCTTAGCAAGACATAAGCACCGCATGGCAGACAAAGAAGGAAGATCCAAGATTTCCTCATGCATTTGAATCTAAAATTCCATTTACAGTAAGCAATCATCTTTATCACATTCTTTGACGAAAACAAAGATTATTCCCATTTCCTTGAACGGGCAAACCCAAGTAACTGTCTGCATGCAACACCGACCTAGAAAGATGAATCTATGAAGCCTCCTCTAATCATCCGGTAGAAACTTAACATGCATGGAAATCAAAGCGAAGAAAGCAAACTTTCCTGAAGCAGCTTTAACCCTTTCCAGACAATCCTGATAAAAAATGCAGTAAAAGAAAACGAAAAACAAGGCCACTTATATCTTATAACACAGGAGTTATGGACAGTAGTAAAAAGTTTCCAACCATCGAGAGCTTCCCTAAACTAGGCCAGCATCAGGTCAGTGGTCAACTCTAAATGCAACGGACTCCAACTTGATCAACTTCGAATCAATACTCGACTTCAATTGCAATGGACTTATAACCTAATGAAGATGTCGCAACAAATTCAACACCAGTCTGCGGATTGGCGATTGCTTCGTGATAGAGAAGTCATAAACTCGATCAACTTCAAATCAATACTCGACTTTAATTGCGATGAACTTATAACATAATGAAAAGATCGCAATAAATTCGACACCAGTTATAGGCGATTGCTCGGTGATAGAGGAGTCATAAGAAAGCCTAACCAGCACAGGCTCATTTACCACACCACTTACGCATAAAAATCATTAACAAAAATGGTGCCTAGAATTCTGGTTTCAGTTAAACTTTTCATGACTCGAACTAGGAGACCCACAATTTGAAATACACAAACAATCTAAAACTTCTCTACAGCGACTACATGTCAATGGCCAGAATATCATCACAAGAACAAGGTCATGAATCTAAAAGAAACGACAGGAGGAGGAACGAAAGCTCCTGATCGTATCCTGAAAGCTCCTCCTCAGCTTATCCAGCTTGAACCGGATGTTGCACCGGCACTTCGGGCCTCGAGCAGCGGAGATCAAACCTGACCTTCTTCTCCGCCGCCGTGGCATCCTCCTCGCTGCTGTCCCCGTCGGTCCACCTCTCCGGCAGGACGGCGAACGAGACCGGCTCGTCCTCGATGTCGACACCGTCTCCCGCGAGGTGTCGGCCTCGTCGTCGGACGACGCCATGTCGCGCGAACCCAAATTCGATGTGTTTCAGGGGGAGATACGTGGTTGAAGGGGTAACGTGAAAAAAGATCACGAAAAAGCGGCACTTCAGTTTTTTTCTCCCCCGAAACGTACGGTCCGAGTAGCCCCAAAAAAAAACGTACGGTCGGATTTGGCGCACGTGTTGAAAATTTCTTTGATTTTTCATTTGCTCAACTGGCCGCCAATTTTTCTCCCCCAAACCGCACGGTCGGGTTTAGATTGGCTTGGCCCGAGACCCGAATCGGTCCGGAGCGGATCGGCTTGAAAATGTTCGGTCCAGGCCTTTGGCAGCTTGGGGCTAGTTTGGTTTTCGGGCTCCAAGCCTAGAAAGCCAGGAAGGCCCAATCCACGGACCCACGCATGTTTTTGGAAAATAAGAAAAAAAATGTATATATAATAACTCTGGAAAAAAATCATTACGCTTATGACTCTGGTTAAAAGATGTCGGATTTCACTCTGCCAGTTGATTTTATAAATTACTACTCCTCTTACTGCCCCATTAATGACATATATAAAAACCTTTCATTTCTTTTATTCCCCAATAAAAATAATACAAATTCGTCCATGATAGATCTAATTTTTATTTCACGGTTAGTTCCGTTCATCAAAATTTCGAGACTTTCTCATTTTTAGTAATAAAGTCTCTTGAATACTTTTCCTATGATAAGGAAAACCCACTTGATTATAACAACTAACCGCATTTTTTTCCAATTATATTTTTACTAATCCCGTGGTGGGGATCACCTAAAATAAGACCTAAATTTGGTGGATGTTTTGGGCTCACAAAATCGCCTCGGACGGTCGGAGTCTGTCCCTTAGCTGATTTTCACATCCGAAGGCCATTAAGGTGCTATTCCTCCTGAGCCGAATAGATTAGTCACATGAACGCCCTAACAACGCCTTTGACGATCACTTATTTATTCACCCGTGCAGAAAATCCATGCACAAATCACTGGCCATGTATCAAGTTTAGACAGCCAAAAGAATAGAAATAAATTAATTAACATAAGTCCCTAGCAGGCGCTAGTTCACTATAAATATGCACTCGTAGAGAAATGCCACTGACTCATTGAGTTTTTTCGAGCCAGATGGGGAAATCTAGCGGCAAGAGCCTGATCTCGGGGCTCGCGCCGGTGCTACTCGTGGCCAGATTTTGCCACGTCTGCACCTACTTATAAAACATCCTACGGCCAATGAAATGCCACGTCATCAAGAAATGTCAATGGGCAAAATACTAAATTTAGAAATAAATATTATGAATATTGCAAGCTCCCACGCCATATTATTGAAACATGTTAAAAATTGCATAGCAAAGCTAATGATAAAAATAAAATGAAAAGGAATCATCAACTTATCAGGTTTCCATGCAAAGGATGGACGGCGCACAATAGACAATTCTTAGGAACAGTATCATAATATTATGCATATTTTGAATCAATTGAAAAATGATGACAAGGGTGCTGGATTATCAAGTACTTTTCTTTATGAGGAGAACTTATTTCCTATTGATGCATGGGTAATTGACTCAGGTGCTAGTGACCACATAATATGCAATAAGAATATTTTCTCTCATATTTATAAAAGGTCTCAATCTCCCGTATCGATACGACTTCCAAATGGAAATATCACTCATGTCACTAAAGTTGGCACCGCTCATTTTGGTCCAAATTTTATCCTCAAGAATGTCTTATACATTCCTGATTTTGAATCCGACCTTCCTTCTGTCTCAAAAGTCTACGAGGATAATTTCTATCATGCCATATTCAATTCCAACAATTGTTTCTTTCAGGATCATTTGACTGGCAGAGTGATAGGCTTAGGTAATGTCATGCAAGGGCTATATTTCTGGATTGATTCCCTATGAGATTTACAATTACTAAATAAAAGCATTTATTGTAATGCCATTAGTCCAAATAAAAATCTTCTTTTTTAGTGCATGATTTCCTCACCCTAAATGTCCAATATGTCCTTTAGCTAAGTAATCTCGAGGATCATTTCCAATTTGTACATCCTGAATTAATATTGCTTTTTCCTTACTCCATATGAACATTTGGGGACCCTATCACACTCCTCACCGTGATGGTTCTCGTTTCTTTCTCACAATTGTTGATGATCATGCACGAGCTACTTGGGTATTTCTTATGCAATCAAAGGGCTAGACATTACTCACCTATCAATTCGACAAATTTGTGCAACGAATTCGTACAAATAATGGGCATGGGTTTTTCACTTCCGAATGCATATGATTTCTGTCTTCTCATGGGATACTCCATGAAAGTTCTTGCACTTATACCCCCACAGCAAAATGGAATTGTTGAACGCAAACATAGACATCTTTTAGAAGTAGCTTGGGCATTGAAATATTGAGCACATATTCCTGAGAAATTTTGGAGTGATTGTGTGGTCACTGCAGCTTATTTGATTAACTGCATGCCAACTTGGATACTTGATGGTAAAACTCCTTTTGAAATGCTTTACAACAAACTGCCGGAAAATGATCATCTCAAAATATTTGGTTGTCTGTGTTATGCAACAAATATGGACCCTCGGGACAAGATGGGTCCCCATGCCACCCAATGTGTCTTCATGGGCTATCCTCCACTTCAAAAAGGATACAGAGTTATGGAGATCTCTACAAGGCATTTCTTTATCAATAGAGACGTAATATTTCATGAAGATATCTTTCCGTTCAATGATGAATGATGAAGCTGATGGAACTCGAGAAGTGGATAATTGCTTTTCATTGAAAAGGATGTTAGGAATTTACTTCAATCACTTCGGAAAGTAGACCTTGAAGACAAAGTATAGATTTGTGTTCCATGTAATCAAATTAATTTTACACTTATGATATAAAATGACATTTTCTAACACTTTTCCTTTTAGATATTACATATATTGTGCATAACGGGAGAATTACCGAAAAAGTTCTAAACCTATTGCGTAACAGACAAGAGGTTGACCTCTTGACCCCTCGCCTCTGGTCGGCCTTTGGCTGGCCAAAGGAAGAAGAAGGTGGGAAAAAAAAAAAGAAAAATATTCAAAAATTAAAAAAAAAATTCGAAAATTTGAAAAAATATATAAAAATATATAAAAATATATAAAAAAAAATTGCCACATTAGCGTTCGCCAGCCAGCTATCCCGATTGGCATCCACATCAGTGCCGGCCGGCCAATTTTGGTCGGATGGATTGAATTGGCACAATTGTAAAAGGTTTAGGACTAAATTGGCCAAAAAAAGTTTATGACTAAATTGGTATAATTGCATTAGGTTTAAGACTTTTTGGTCATTTTTCATGTGCGTAACCGAATCACCTTTTTGTATACTTATATATAATGACATGGTTTGACAATTTAAAATATTTATCCCTAATTCATAGATGATGTACATAAGCAATCTAATGGTATATATAAAAATAAAAAATATAATTGAATATGGGTATGTACATTGGGTCTCTCTAATTCTTACTTTCTCGACAAAGCTCTTAAATTTTAATTTATAAAAAAACCGTTCCATAAAGTTTAGTGCATAGAATGTCCAAAACTCTATCTTACTATATTGGATATAACATGGTAATGTTCGGACTTAAGCCACCTAGCATCACTTCATACCTAAGCCTGAGTGATCATGGCATGATGTAGGTCCCACTGACTTCCCCATGAGACGCCCTTCCTTTTGTTATCCCTTTTCATTTTTTCCCCTCTTTTACCAACGTCCGTTTGTTTTGTAGATAATGTGATATATTTGCAAAATATTTTTTTAAAAGTTATTTTCTAAAAAAAATGATAATATCTTTCGATATTTAGTTAAAACTCGAAAATGAATCGATGCTCAAGCTCCGGTCCTTGGCACTCAAAGCCGGGTTCATAGAGTTCTTGCAGGAGCCCTCAACACTTGGGCTTGGATTCTTGGTTAAAACTTTCATTTGTATAATTTTTTTAAATCAAAATTTTGATTATTTTTTAATTTTATTTTTCCTTTTGCTTTTGGCAAATAGGCAAGGGACGAGCCTGGGCCTCACTAGCCTTGGGAGAGCTTCTCTCTCGCTCGTGGCCAGTGACCAATCCTAAATGTCAAGAATCAGCCTTGGAGTTTCCGTTCTCAAGCATGGAGTTTTGGGTCTTATCGCCAATATCAAGTATTATCTTGGAAATTTTTTTCGATTTTTCAAATAGGAACAAAAAGAAAATAAAAAATAACTAATTTCTAGAAATTGTTCGGGGAATAATAAATTAATTTTTTTCTACTTTTTGTTAATGTCTAATTCTATTCCCGGTCACTTTTTTATTTGGGAAAATAGAAAAATTAGTTAATGTTATCAAACAGATTTATGCTCTTTGGTTATTCCGGAGAACAAAATAATAAAAAAAAATAGAAGAACATAAATGTTAACAAACAAACCCTTACTTTTGTGAATATGAGTAGCAGTACTATGTGGATAACGTAAAATATTAACAAAGTACGGCAATGTTGGATATAATGAGTAACTATGAATATGAGTAGAGCGCCTATACAACCTGTGACGACCAATTTTTATGATCTTTAATCATATTATTTTAAGATATTTTATGTCATCCCTTAATAACTTGTGTTCCAGTATGAATTCCTATCTTGTGAGATTGTAATCTTCCAAACAATCTTTGTATAAAACTCAGCCATGCAAGTATCTTGATTGATTAACAATCATACCAAAGGCAATAAACTTTCCATAGTTGAAGCATGGAAACCTATATTTGATTATATGTGTGAACAAATCAACAAGAATTCTAATTGATCAACATCAACAACTACTTTATCTTCTCAACAATTGTTCAACGGCTAAATTGGAGATTAATCCTCTTGAAGATAGTCCAACGGGAAGGTTGGATGAGAGAAGTATAAAAGAAGACCGAGGAGTCAAAGAGTGTAAGAGACATCAAGAATCATAATTCCATATTTTGAGAGAGCTTCATACATTATTCAAATTTCTTTTGAGCCCATCATTTTATTAATCCTAGAAGTGTTGAGAGAGTAATGAGTTTGTACTTACCTGTGAGATAGTGAGCTCTATTGCTTGAATATACACAACACCTACTTCGAGGAGAAATGCTTGAAAATAAGTATCGCATACATTTATGATATCTCACTGACTATTTAGTGGAATCTAGCCAATAGATTGTCAATTGGGAGAATAGAAGTAGGCTTACACCAAGTCGAACTATTATAATTTCCATATGCTCCATTTTCTAGCCCTAATCATATTCATTGCTAGAACTACTTAATATTATCAAATTATGATCATATTAATAATTTGTTTTTCACAATCACATCCACATCACGTTTGACAATTTTATTTCTGCAAACATTTCGTCAATTTTTTAAAAATAATCTATACACGCCCCTCGAGGTGATATTACTAGTTACTTCATATGATTTCAATCATCCATGCGGTGCGATCACACGAGGGGCTTGCATGCGGATGTCTGTGGGTCCAACACCACCGGCAATAGGAACTTCTGGCTGCCAAGCCCATGGGCGTTGTAGCTCGCCCCGGTCACCTTGTCCACCAAGAGCCGACCCGCATAACCTAGGTATGCCCCAACTCTTAAATACCCGTGCACGCTGACACCGCCTCCAATGGTGCGTCCACTGGGTCCTGGAAGTACCCACTACGGAAGGGGTTGGTGATGATACCGGCAAGGAGCATTGCCAGGTTGATCTCCGTGCCGTCGGCCAGTGCACGGGTATTTATGGGTTGGGTGAATCCCTAGGCTATCCGGGTCAGCTCCTGGTGGACAAAGCGACAGGGGAGGGCTACAATGCCCCTGGCCTTGGTGGCCAGAAGTTCCTATTGAAGGCGGTGTGGGACCTAGAGACGTCCGCGTGCAAGCCCCTCGTGAGATCGCACCACGTAGACAACGGTAACCTTATAGTAATATCACCTAGTGTGGTGGTCCGTGCATGGGCTGGTGGAACGGCCATGCGCACTGCCTCGGGCACTGTGTCTCCAAGCTCCCGACCCAGACAAAGGCGGACCTGGGCCGGTTCCACGCGACCCGCACTGCATGCAGAACCCCTCCATGGCGATGTCCGCCACCAAGAGGACAACGGTGATGGTGCCGGGGGCGGCATTTAACTTGCCAGCGAGGTGGGGGTCCGTGAGGGACTTCCCGAGGGTGCCCGCCTCATGGAGGGCTTGCCTTCCAATGACGAAGAGGTTGGCGCTGCTGCCCTTGTTCTTCTTGGTGTTGCACTGCCAGGAGGTGGCGGAGGGCAAAGGGAAGCGGGCTGAGCCGAGGGAACGGATAAAGCCGACGATGATGAAGCACTCGGTGGGGCTGAAATGACCGTACCAGACGAGGTGGACGGTGGTGTTGTCCTTTAGAAGAGCTCCGTTGTGATACTTGTGGACGAGGGTTTGTTGCTTAACCAGAGCGGCTGTGGCGAGCACGAGAAGAGGAAGAAGAAGAAAGAGAGCGCGAGAGAGTAAGAAGCCAATGGCGTGGCCTCGAAGCTTTCAGAGCGAAAGAGAGACGTGGGAAAAAATATGAAGAGAGAGGTTATTTATACTGTGAAGAGGAGGAGAGGGAGACAGCTGCGAAAAAGTTGAATATTTTTAAATATGAATATGAATCTTTCTGATTTTTGTCATTTTAATGAGGATCAAATTCGTTTTCTTTCTTCTGGCCTTACTCAAATTTATTTTCAATACATATATCTATACTGAAAATTTAAAGTTAAAAGGCCAGTTTAGGTATGAGATTGTTTGTGTTTGATGGTGCAATAAAATCAAATATTGTGTCTAATTCACTATATGTGGTATGTATAAAAGTTGGTTATTTTTTGCACCAATTGAACAAAAAATTCCTACTTGAACTCGAATTTTTCAGTCATGTTGAATTTTTGTCATTGGACTTTACAGGATTCACATAATTATATTAATTTTGATGATTTGGATAAATGAATATTCACTTGTTGTTATAGATCTAAATAATCTATGAGAAATTACTAAAAATGCATTATACAAGATAAAATGAATTTGAAGGATAAAAAACAATAGACCTCATGCTCGTCTGTTAGATAACCTTTTAAGGGCCAAAACATAAAAAATAAAATCTATATCTCTAGATGAAACTAGCTTTATTTTCTAAGTAACCCAAAAAAAAAAAAAAAAAAAAAAGGCATGAATTCTTCCCCTTTCACAAAATTGGCCGTTGTTATATCATTTGTCAAGTGATTCTTGGTCATAACTGACATGACTAACAATGATGACGTGATACTTATTATTATTATTATTATTATTATTATTATTAAAGCAAAAAAAGTGAACAATAATTTTAATATCAGGGGAAAGTCACGTACACTTATAAATATAAAGAGTATCCTCAATTCGTCTCCATTCTCAACTTAGCTAACCCTCTCCCTCCACCTTTCAACAAATGGTCTTTTCCTTTTCGGAAAAGCTCTTTGTCACCGGTGAAGCCATCTCTCTTGTTGTTTGAAATCAAGGGAGCATCGACAGTGACGGCGACCCATGATAAGGGATGGAGAGAGGGATTTGCTAGATTTAGGATGGAGATGAGTCTAAGAATGCTCTTTTCATTTCCTTAGGCTCCATTTGTTTGTGAGAAACTGAATGATATGAAAAATGTCTTCTTAAAAACTATCATAGTACAAAAATAAATAAATAATTAATAGTTTTATCGTTTACGAATATATTAAGTCATAGATTGTTATGAGTAATAAAAACATTTTTGTTGAATAATTATTTCAACATATACAATTACTTATTTTTAGGAAAGTATTTCCCAAATCATTTATTTTTGAGAAACAAAGAGAATCTTAGAATCCGTTCATTTCGCGAAAAATGGGCCATTTCCAAAAAATGTTTTCCCAGAAGTCATTTTCCAAGAAAATGACATTATATTTAGTGTTTGGCTAAAACCTAAAAATGTTTCGAAAAATATTTTCTGATGTTTGGTAAAAAAAATATTTTCTAAAACTTTACCACTTAGGCATGCACACTTATTGACCTATATATCCTCAAATATGAATTTGCTTTTAAATCCGGGCAAACTTGCTTCATATCTTTGTTCCCTCATTGTTGCCAAACGCTCGTTTACTCTAAAAAATATTCGTATGGATTTTAAAAAGAAGAAAAATAGAAAAGAAGCAAAGCATGTACAGTCCTAATGAAAATCTTCAAATTAAGTGGCACGTTCTCCCCCTACGTCTTTTGTGTTCTAATAAATAAAAGAAAAAAGAAGCAAAGCATGTAGAGCTCTTTGCTTGAGCAATGTACAAATGCATGGTAGAGTAAATAAAGAAAATGATAAGCAATAGTTTAGAGCGCAAGCTTGAGATCGACGAACTTGAGGTTTGCTTAGCAACAGCTGATGACTAGCCAAGAAAGAAGAAAATGGGAAACAAAGAAAAGAAGAAGAAAAAAGAAAATAAAAATAATTTGAATTAAAAAATAAAAATAAAAATAAAATATAATTCAAATAAAAAAGAAAAGAAGAAGAAAGGGGAGGAGAAAGTGATGATTTGTAGAGGTGTGAGATAAAAGATATCAAGTGAGGAAAATATCTTCCACTTTTCAAAAGTGAAAAATATTTTCCCTAATTTATAATTTTTTTTTCCTTTCATGAAAGACATTTTCCCCAAAGGAATTCATTTTCCGTGAAACGGATGCAAAAAAATCAGAAAACAAAAACATTTTTTTCCAAGGAATTCATTTTCCGTGACACAAACGTTGGAAAAACCAAAAAATGCCAAAAAATCCGGAAAACGAAAACATTTTCCCCAAAGGAATTCATTTTCAGTAAAAACGACGCAAAAAATCCGGAAAATGTTTTGGATTTTCCGCGTTCGTTTCACGGAAAATGAATTTCTTGAAAATATTTTCCACTTTTAAAAGTGGAAAGATTTTTCTTACTTGACCTCTTTTATCTCATACCTCTACAAATCATCACTTTCTCCTCTCCTTTCTTCTTCTTCTTTTCTTTTCTATTTGAATTATTTTTAATTTCCTTTTTATTTTCTATTTCTATTTCTTTTTTATTTATTTTCTTTTCTTTGTTTCCCATCTTTTCTTTCTTGACTAGTCGTTGGCCGTTGCTAGGCAAACCTCGAGCTCGTTGATCTCAAGCTCGTGCTCTACACTCTTGCTTATCCTTTTTATTTATTTACTCTACCATGCAATTGTACATTGCTCAAGCAAATGGTTCTACATACTTTGCTTCTTTTTTCTTTTGTTTATTTAAACACAAAAGGCGCAAGGGGAACGACCGGCCGTGGTGGCTCTGTTGGATAAGAGCTCCATTGATTCTTGCCCAAAGGTGAGGGGTTTGAAACTCAATGGAGGCATTTAGTGTCTTACGTGGGATGTCGGGGTGGTGGATCCTCCGCTAGCGTACCCTTGGGTTTACCTCGCCGGTTGCCGGCTATACGGGGGTTCTCGGGTTATAAAAAAAAAAAAAAAAGACACAGGGGGAAAACATGCCACTCAACTAGAAGATTCTCATGAGGGCGATACATGTTTTGCTACTTTTTAAAATTCATACGAACATTTTTTAGAGTAGATGAGCGTATGGTGATAATGAGGGAACAAAGATATAAAGCAAGTTTGCTTAACTTTAAAGGCAAGTTTATATTTGATGGATTTATAGATCGGTAAATAATGCATGCTTAAGTGACAAATTCTTAGAAAATATTTTCCTTACCGAACATCGGAAAATATTTTTTGAAACATTTTCAAATTTTAGCCGAACACTAGAAAATATTATCATTTTCTAGGAAAATGACTTCTAGGAAAATATTTTCCGGAAATGACTTATTTTCTGCGAACTGAACATACCCTTAAGGTGTGTTTGTTTCACAAAAAACGTAACGTCTTTGGAAAATGTTTTCCACGAAACCATTTTTTAGGAAAACGGTTAGTTTTTTTTTTTTTTTTTTTTTTTTGGTGATATGTGACTGAAAATATTTTTTGGTGTTTGGATTGCATTTGAAAAATGATTGAGGGTGTAAAGACGCTGACGAAGAGGAAGAGGAGGGAGTGAAGCCAACGGGAGCACGGGGAGGGGCTAGGGTTGGAGGAGGCGGCGGTGACGAAAGGGAGGGGCTGAAGGAGAAGGAGAGAGGTGAGGAGGAGTTAGGGTTTACGTTCATAGGCAAAGAAAGAAAAGAAAACAAGAAAAGAAAAAAAAAAAAAAAAAAAAAAGAAAGAAGAAAGAAAAGAAAAGATATAATAATAACAAATTCAAAATTTTTAATTAGAAATTCTTTTTAATAATCAATTTTCATTAAACAACGACCTTAAAACATTTTAGAAAACGTTTTCGGTTCGTTCAAAGGAAATCGTTTTCCTGAATTTAAGCTTTGGAATGAAAACATTTTCTGTTGACTAGGAAAACATTTTCCGTTGACTTATTTTTCTAAATGAACCAAACGCTGGAAAATGAGGAAAACGTTTTTCCGGAAATTGTTTTTTGCAAAACAAACTCCCTAAGAATTTTTAAATAATCGATTTAATTAAAAATAACAGTTGTCACTTAGGATCATGTCGCAAGAGAATAATCGGCGCCAACGTCAAAGAGTGCCACGTGGAGAGAAGCAGTTGGTGGGCGATGTGGGGTAGGGAGAAAATATTAGGTGCCTAAGTGACCGATTGTGAGGAGGTCTTAGGGATGACGTGGTGATTTGGGCTGTAGAGGGAGGCTCGTAGTAGCTTCTCGATGGCGACTCTGAGACTTTAGGGATTCTAGAATCTAGTCTAGACCAAAACAAAAATAATAGGTGATTACTATGTTTGATTATTAGATGCCAAAGGTCAAGTAAAAGAATGGTAAGTAACTTATTTCTCTTTATGCATAAGTCCGCACAAGAAATTTTGAATTTTACAATTTAGGGCTATTATCATAAAAAATCTAAAACTATACTCATTATACAGAAATACCCTTAACTTTTTTTTTGTCCCAAAAAATGATAAATTTGCCTACAATGACACAATTACACTAATAACTTCAACTTTTTTTTTTTTTTTACATAAGTGTGATATATATACTCCTCATTTCAATTATATCAAGAGTATATTTGTGAAATGGGTATAAGTTCAGGATTTTTTTTTTTTTATAAATATTGCAATGGACAGATTTATGGATTTTAATGACACAAAAAATGTTTGGGATTATTTATGGCTTTTTTGTGCCAAATTCTAGGGAAAGTCGTCATTTTTCTTTATTCTCGCCTTTTCCTCGATCTAGAGAGCATTAGATGATCTCAATTCCACAACCATTTCTTTCTCTATCTTTCAATGCCGCCCCCGCTCGTTTGCCACAATTTCATACATTTCCAAAGAAAGGGATAAGAGAAAAGATAAAGTTTTTAATTGAGGACGTGAATCCCTCCATGACTTCAATCCAATGTCAAGTTTTTCAACCCATGATCGTGTGTAGCCGAAATTCAAAAGATAGTCCGCTGAATTCCCATATCAATTTTCATTGGGATGGGTTAGTGTTGACGCCTAAAATTTCATTTTTATTAATTAGGTTTTACTTTTGTTTTTATTTTTTATTTTATCTTTTTTCGGATGATAAAAAAACAAAGAAAAAAAGCGAAAAGAAACAAAAGAGAAAAAGAAGCAGAAACAGCCCTCACATGGTACTCCTTCAATGTCTGCAAACATCCAGGCACTCTCCAAGAGTTTGTACTTGCGATCATCCAAGTACCCCTTCGACACCTGCAAAGGCCCAAATATCCTTCAGGTTAGTACTTGTAAATATCCATGATATGCCTGTGAATGTCCAGGTATCTTCACAAATTGATGCCTTGAGAAAAGTCGGTGCATCCTCCCGAGAAAGGTCGGGTTCCAACCAGTGTCTTTGATAGAAATCAGACACTCCACAAATCAATGCCCTGAGAAAGGTCAACACATCTCCCGAGAAAGGTCGGGTACCAACTGGTGTCCTCAATACAAATCAGGCACCCACAAGCGAGATGCCCTGAGAAAGGTCGGTGCATCTCCCGTCAAGGCGACCGAAGAAAGGTTCGGGTCCTAGACAAATCATTGATTGTTTTAACAGGCGACCGAAGAATGGTTCGGGTCCGAGACAAACCACTGATTACTCCAACAGGCGACCGAAGAATGGTTCGGGTCCTGGAGGAGCAATCTCCTGTCAAGGCGACCGAAGAAAGGTTCGGGTCCTAGACAAATCATTGATTGTTTTAACAGGCGACCGAAGAATGGTTCGAGTCCTAGAGAAGCAATTTTCCCGTCACGACGATCGAAGAATGGTTCGGGTCCGAGACAAACCACTGATTGCTCCAACAGGTGACCGAAGAATGGTTCGGTTCCTGGAGGAGCAATTTCTCGTGGCGACCGAAGAATGGTTCGGGTCCGAGACAAACCACTGATTACTCCAACAGGCGACCGAAGAATGGTTCGGGTCCTAGAGGCTTGATCTCTGTCAAAGCGACCGAAGAAAGGTTCGGGTCCTAGACAAATCATTGATTGTTTTAACAGGCGACCGAAGAATGGTTCGAGTCCTGGAGAAGCAATTTTCCCGTCACGGCGACCGAAGAATGGTTCGGGTCCGAGACAAACCACTGATTACTCCAACAGGCGACCGAAGAATGGTTCGAGTCCTGGAGGAGCAGTCTCCTGTCAAGGCGACCGAAGAAAGGTTCGGGTCCTAGACAAATCATTGATTGTTTTAACAGGCGACCGAAGAATGGTTCGAGTCCTGGAGAAGCAATTTTCCCGTCACGGCGACCGAAGAATGGTTCGGGTCCGAGACAAACCACTGATTGCTCCAACAGGCGACCGAAGAATGGTTCGGCTCCTGGAGGAGCAATTTCTCGTCAAGGCGACCGAAGAAAAGTTCGGGTCCTAGACAAATCATTGATTGTTTTGACAGGCGACCGAAGAATGGTTCGAGCCCTGGAAAAGCAATCTCCTCATATCACCAGGTAAGATGACGCCTTGATACTTGCCAAACTCGGGGCTCACACCCTATCTCACTCACTCCCGGTAAGTAACTACAGGTATCTTCTTATCTGTCTTAGTATATGTAATGTTATATTGCTCTTTTTACATAGGATAATAAGTTATAAATAAAATATAATCTGCTACGCATGTATGGACAAAATTTAGGCATCAGTTTGTCTTTGAATGCAACCTCTGCGAGCTCACCTTCAAAGAGGGGCAGCTGTTGACGCCTAAAATTTCATTTTTATTAATTAGGTTTTACTTTTGTTTTTATTTTTTATTTTATCTTTTTTTCAGATGATAAA
Organism: Eucalyptus caleyi; assembly: GCA_014182885.2. Classification (NCBI taxonomy): domain Eukaryota; kingdom Viridiplantae; phylum Streptophyta; class Magnoliopsida; order Myrtales; family Myrtaceae; genus Eucalyptus; species Eucalyptus caleyi. The sequence goes on along the minus strand of CM024468.2, from coordinate 29,629,249 downwards.
AAAACAAAGAAAAAAAGCGGAAAAGAAACAAAAGAGAAAGAGAAGCAGAAACAGCCCTCACATGGGCCTGAGAGGCCCATTTCTGCCTCAGCTCGGCCCATCCGGGTCATCTTCTTCCTCTGTCTGCCTTTGCAGCGCACGCGCAGAGGGCGCGACGCCGGATGAGCGGACGGACGGCGACGCGCGTGGGGGGGCAGCTGGCGGATAGGTGGCGGATGGGACGCCGGTTCGGCCGACGGAGGCCGCTTGGCGCACGGGTACCGGCGGTCGAAGCTTCATCAACCGGCTGCCCCTTGCCTATAAATAGGCCCCCATTTCCGTCGTTGAGGGGGAGGCCGAGAACGATCGAAGGCTGCAAGGCTTCGAGCTTCCTGCTGAGAGACTTCAGAAGGGGAGCCGAAGTCGAGCAAGCTCAGATCTGAAGGCTCGCGGCCAGAGAGGGAGAGAGGGGAGAGCGCGACCGAGAGGGAGAGCGGATCGTGAGCTCAAACGACCTCCCACCGAGAGACATCGGGGGAGGCCGCCGGCAAGCGAATCCGCCGAGAGGAGGGAAATCAGCGAGCGTAAGGGGCTGAGCGAGTGGGTTTCAGAGAGCAAGGGTCGGTGAAGGCCCAGATTTGGGGTCGATTTAGCTCCATCGCCCCCCCGACGCCACCTCGAGTCATGCCCGATGCCGCCGCCACTCCAGATCTGCGAGGCTGAAGGCCCACTGTCGCCGCGACCGCCACTCTGCTGCTCCACCACCGGCGACTCCAACTGATTAGTCGCCGCCGACGACTCCGCCCGATCTCACATCCCCGATGCTATCTCGCCGACCTACAGCCGCCTTGCCGTTGCGAATAGGTAATGGCCGTGCTCGTCCGCGTTGCCACTGCCATCCCCGAAAACCCAGTAGTCACCCGTTGTCGTCGCCGGAACCCTAGCTGCCATCCGTCGTTGAGTCACCGCTCGGTGACATTCCAGCCACCCCTCCCGGCGTCGCGGATCGCTAAATCTCGAGGGTTCCGGAGCCGAGTCCGCAAGGGAAGAAGACGGGTCGTCAAGTGGGTTGGATCCGGGTAGGGTTTCACAAATTTGGGGCGGCCGGAAGTCGGGTCGTCGGGTCGGGCGGATGACCCGGTTCCTCTAGGATTTAGTCGCGCGGGCCAAGTTTGTGCGGGCCTAAGAGAAGTGGGCCTATTTCTCTTTTGGGCTGTGATTTGCTCATAAAAAAAGAAAGAAAGAAAGAAAAAAAGCTGAGTCGGGCCCGCAACGCGGGCCCGTCCGCGTTTGGGTCGTCGACCGGGTCGGACCCAGCCTGCGGATCCGACCGGGTCGGCCTTTTATTATTTTATGTAATACTTTAATAAAAAAAAAGAAAAAGAAAAATAAATTATTTAAAAAAAATAATATTAAAAAATATTTTAATTCAGAAAACCAAAAAATGTTTTAATATATTAAAAAATGTTTGAATTTCAGAAAATCGAAAAATAATAAAAAATGATAAAAATATTTTGTTTTCCAAAAAAATAAAAAAAAAACAAAAATATTCCATATTTTCCAAAAATGTCAAAAATCCAAAAAAGGCCAAAAATTCATGAAAAAGCCAAAAAGACTTGTATTTTTCCAAAAAATACCAAAAATCCCAAAAAATCCCTTTTGTGTCCAAAAAATTAGAAAATGACTCAAAAAAAAATGTTTTCCCCCAAAAAATGCATGGAAAATCCCTCGAACATAAAAAAAAAAAAAACCTCAGGGTTTAAACAAGATTAGGTACCGAAAGGGCATTAGTGATTAGCTAGTGTAATCAAGTCCCCGATCCTAATTTCTCTAGTTGCGCAGGAGTGAGTATTTCTCCCGATACTTCACTTGGGTTTCTAATCAACCCACCCCAAATCGATTAGTGGCGACTCTATTTTAAAAATTGATTTACAGGTTAAAAACTTGAACCATTAAGTCGTGAATTGATGGACTTGGGAGAGTCCGGGCATAATTAAATTCAGCCGAGCCATTAGCCTCCTTAGGCGCTCGTACCTGATCTCGGGTGCCCAAAAAAAAGAGGTCGCGACAGTTAGATTAGATTACATTAGACTAGACCCTGTAATTTCATAAATTTGCTTGATTAATTGATGGGCTCTTGCATTAATTTCCACAGCTGCGCTCTAAATTTTGTACCGACTCTCTCTTCTCTTGTCATCACCATCACTTCTTTTGTCTTCTTGTTTTAGGCAAAAGCATCAAGTCCACCGAAACGCATTGATGACCAACTCCGTCCGAATGGAGAGAGAGTCTTCGGCTCTTAAAAGAGACTCTGACTTTTCTACTTTCTTGTGCATGGATGGACACTCCTTAAGAAAAATTTTAGGAAAATATTATGAGTGTCTATGTATTAATAGTATTATTGCTCTTGTGTCACGTGTTACCCATGTATGAAAGATAAATATTTTTTTTTTTTTTTTTTTTTATTAAGTATAATGAAAGAGCTCCTTAACACGACGCATTTCGTTTTTAAAGGTACTTTTGACTCTCTCTTCTTCTTTTTTTCTTCAGAAAAAAGGTCTTTTAGTGCTTTAAGGACACTCCATAAGAATCAACTTCGAGAAATCAATGTTCAAAACCTGTTTAAAAACATTGAGGATTAAAAAGAGACTCTCTTTTTATAATGTAATAAATAGAAATGCCAAGTTTCAAAACATAATTAATTATGTCATATCGAATGTCCAGGGGCACATTCAAAATCCTTAAAAAATGATACATCTTATTTGATTTAGTCTATAGGGTTAATACTACAATTTTTTTTTAAATTATATTTATTATGACAAAAATACTTCAAACTTTTTTTTATATCACTAAAAACCCTCAATTTGCCCATTGTGACACAGATGCCCTATAAAAAAAACCTCTAACTTAAATTATTGTGACAAATATATCATGAATATAACTGAAATAAACGATATATATCATACATTTATAAGTTTGGATATATTTATGACACAAAAAAATAATAATTTAGAGTATTTGTGTCACAATTAGGTTTTTTTTTTTGTGACACAAAATAAAGATTGGAGTATTTTGTCATAATTGCTATAATTTGAGGTTTTTTGTTGCATTTGCCATTGTATTTATTCAACAATTACATATAAATTGCATTTCCGTAATTGTTAATACTTTTTGAAAATAAAAAAGCTAGGACGTCTCAATGAAAATTGATGAATAACTTTTAAAAAGTCAAAATAAGCCAATCGGTATCTTGGGAATATTCTTTAAGAAGAAGGATACCATACAACCTTTGGATTAGGAACGACAAACACGTATTAACGAATGATCACAAAACGACAATTGTATCCTTCCGACGAGTCCTTCGTATCTTATCTACATCGAATGATGGGATTGTGCTCAAGCGAAGGAACAGGAGCAGTCGCTTGAGATGGGTGAAAAATAGACGCGATCTGGGATGACGTCAGCTAGCGCTGCGCGCGTAATTTCTGGGTATCGAAGGGGTAAAGTGTTTCGCCTGCGAATGACCCAATCAATGAACCATTCAAATAATTTAAACATGAGAAAATGATATAAATAATTTTTAAATTTTGGATTAATGTATAATATGATTATGAACTTTTAATTTGATTAATATAATTCCTAAATAGTAGTGAATGCGCAATGTTATTCTTATAATTTTAAGTTCAGCCAAACCACTTTTTCAATGGAGGATATCTAATAGAAGTTCTCCCATGATTAAGTCATCAACAAAAATAGGGCCCATATTTTGATAATTATACAATGCCATGTTCGGGGGAAGATGAAAATTGGGATAAAAATGCCTAAAATTTAAAGTTCAGTAATTTCCCGTCACAAAAATTTGATATCTATAGATATATATTCTTTTTATATTCCATTCAAACTCTCTTCTTTTTCTCCTAAATATAACATATTTCAGGTTAAAAAGTCCAACTAAAAACTTATATTAATGGGTAGATAGAGGCCATGTATGTAAAAAACACATAAATCACCTCAATGAGCAATACGAGGTACTTTAACATCCCCTCACGCGTAAGCTACATGTGAAATTTAATGAAAGGGCCATACACTTGAAAATATACTGATGCCATGTTATAAAGTTAAACTCAAAAGTTTAAACTACTAGGCGAAATAAGATCACATGTAAATGAAGAACACATAAAACTCGTTTACGAGCGATGTAGGATGTACTAACAATTTAGGTGATGTGCCTTTCTTTTGCTGTTCCGGAGAGAGCATTACCATCAGGTCACTTCCCTATCATTGCCACGATATATGCATTCACTAGTTTTAGCAAGTAGAGAACAATTCAAAACGAATAAGCACGCACATTGTAAAATAGGTAATACACGAAGTCTATTATATTTGAACTTAAAGATGTCCTAAAACAATAAGGCTTTAGGTAGCAAGTGCACATCTTTTAATCATCACATATAATTATGACTAATGGGAGACTTCAATCAACATTGGTGGACGTTGGTTCTTTCCATATCTAAAAATAGTTGGTGTTATTGTCACGCCCTAGATCCTCGAGCGTGCTCACATCCCTTGGTGATCGATGAAATTGCGATGTCCTAGGACGCGTCGCCGACCCATTCATTTTATTGCACATGCGGAAGTGAATAAACAAAACCCCTGACAGCAAACATCATGAGATAGAAAAGCAAGATAAGAAATTCACAATGAAAACACGCCTTTATAAACAGCAAACTAGTTTATATACAATACTAATCTATCTACCAAAAAGATCAGCCCTTAAAAGGAAACTGTCCTACAACCCCTTAGTTAGACACGTTCATTGACCCTTCGAACTCCATAGGCTTCGGGTGCGCCAGGTCCACGACAGCACCATCAGGAGGGTTAGCTGTGCCTTCACCCAGAGCAGCGTTGAGTGCAATGGGGAGAATATCAAATCTCTAAAGGGGACCTGCCCTATAGCCATTAAGTCTAGGCGGTACCACACTCTAAATCGATGAAGTACCCTCTCAAGTAGGCCCTCATCGACCTAGACAATGGTGTTGACACCTAATTTTTATCTTTCAAGTAGTATATGTATATTAAAAAAGAGAAAAATCAAAATCTAATCAAAAATCAAAATAAAAAATTTTAATTATTAATTTTCCTTTAAAAAAAAAATTGTGTGGGTTTGGGTCGGGTCGGATTTGACCTTGGCTCGACCCAGCCATTTTTCCCTTTATTTCCCCCCGCATGGGCCTGGGCCCAATCCCTCTCCTCTCCATTTTCTTTTTTCTTTTCCCTTGCGCGGCCCAGCCCTCTTCTTCCCTCCGGCTTGACTTGCCCTGTTGTCTTCTCCCTCAGCCACTTTCTGCATGGGGAATTGGCGAAGACGAAAGCAGAAAGCAGCCATCCGCCTGGGGAAATGGTGAAGCCGAAAGCAGGGGCAGCCAGGGTAGAGGAGACGGCATCATCTCGTGGGGCAGGCGAGCGTGGGAATGGTGAAGAGAGGTCAGAGCTGGCTGGCAAAGTCGGCGGGTGGAGGGAAGCTGAGGGCACACGTGCGGGAGCCGAAGGATCGAGAAAGGGAGAGATCTCAAGAGGGGAGAGAAGAAATGACATCGGGGGGAGGAACAAGAAACGGAATCGAAAAACAGAGGAGAAGGAAGAAGGAAACAAAAACAGGATAGAAAAAGAGGAGGAGGGGGAGAGAAACAGAGAGAAAAAAGAGGGGGAACTCACTGAGTCCACTGCCGTCGATGCGTCTCCCGACCTCTGCAACCGCCGCCGACGCATCTCCGGGCCGCCATCACCACCGCCACCGTCGTAGATGCGTCTCGAAGCTGCCATTCTTGTCGGAACTCAGGTTGGCATTTCATCGAATACTTGGTGTGCATTTTGAGCTTGAGTTGGCTGGAGTTCGTTCCGTCCGTTTCGAGCGACCTCCAGCCTCTGTAGGACCCCTTTAGGTTCCTATTTGTTGTTAGTTATTTGCTGGTCACTACCACTGCCGCCTCGAAGCCCCATTAGGTCGAAAGCCGCTCGTTTCGTTATGCCCATCACCTGTTCGCCGTAATGCCCAAGCGGGCTCTACCTCCCCATTTCCTTTGTGTAGAGTTCAGCTAGTCTCTTAATCATCGGATTGCTGCTGCCGTCTTCCGGAAAGCCAGACCATGTCCCTCCGAAAGGAGGCGGCACTGTCGCGCCCCCAATCGGATTACCCCCCCCTTCGCCCTCGTCTTCCCCGCCGTTGTAACTCCTTAGTCGCGATTGAGCAGTCGCTGACTAGGGGAGCGCAAGCCAAGTAGGGCCAAGTCTGCAACTTGGCCCGCTTGGCCTCTCCAAGCCTACAGGCCCACTGTCCGGAATCAACCTCGACCGTGGGCTTGCAAGTGAATTTTTTGTTTTTTTAAAAGAGAGACTTGGGCCCTCCGTATTAGGCCCAAGTCCAATTTGCCCTCAAGCGGGCTGGTTGGGCGGACCCGACCCGGTCCGATAAAAAAAAATCATTAAAAAAAAAAGAAAACAATTTCGAAAAATTCAAAAAAATATATTAAAAAGTTATTTTAAAAATTAAATTAAAAAATTTTTAAAATTTTTTAATTTTTTTTTCGAAAATTAAAAAAATGATGGGGTTTGGTTAGGAATTGCTATGTTTTGCATTTTTAGTGTAATTAGACATTTATTTGCTCGTATATTAATTATGTTGCACGTTTAATTTGTATATTTAATTATGTTTAATTGTATGTGTTTAATTTTATTGCAATTAGGATCTTGATAGCTATGATTGTTACTTTAATGATTGCGCATCCGCATGATCACCTCACATGTTAGTGGATAAGCATAAAATCAATCTAAACTGCATGACAAAAATCATTTTGTTAAAATGAACAAGATTAGGTATCGAAAGGGCACTAATTGGCTAATTAATATAATCAATTTCCCGACCCTAGATTCTTTGGTTGTGTAGGAAGTGAGGCATGCTCCCATGCCTCACTTGGTTTCTAGCTGACCCCAATAGGCTAGTGGCGACTCCTTTTGTGCAAAATCCCTTAAGAATATCCCAATGTCACGTGGGGTATGGGCTTGGGAGAGCCCATGCCTGATCAGAGGCTTTAGGCCCATCTTTTAGACAGTATCCCTAAACCTGGTCCCTTCCTCTGAGGGTAGGTCGCGATAGCTTGGTGACTCCGTTGGGGATCTAGTTTTAAACCTTAGAGGACTTAGGCCAATATTAATCTTGTTCATAAATATTTTTGTTTGGTAATGAGGATTTCAGGTACGTTCCTAACAATAAAGGTGTTAAATGTTTTTGTAGAATGGGAGGTATAAGGGGAAGTGTTTGCTCACCTTTGTATTGTAAGGAGTTGAAGGAATGTATGATTTATTTTTCATGTATGAAGTGTTGATTGCTTATGAATTGTCATGCCTGCATCTCCTACATTGCACTACACTTTAGCACACACAACCTGCTGCTAGACCTAAGCCGCATAGGATCACTTAGGATGGTGTTGAGGTGGATACCCCTCCGACTAGAAGCATATAGTACGAGTCACCCATCTAAACCCCAAAATTTCTTTCTTGATGTCAGAGGTCCTCACCCTGGTCTGCAAGCATGCGACACGGGTCGATCCTTTGACGAAGCCGAAGTCATGGGTAACATGACCCAGCCACGAGCTTGTTGGTTTAGTCCTGTGATCCCATGGCTTCATTTTGGGCCATCTAGAGTAGAAATTGAACCACTGTCTATGCGCATGTCTATGACCTTTACATCGTTGCTCAATGAGTAGGGTAAGTTTTTCTTGAATTCTTTTCTTCGCAATTTACTTATTTGCTTTCCTTTTGGCCAGTCCACGACAAATTAGGTTGATCATATGATGGGGGTATTCGACCTTCGCATCATCTCCGTCCTGAAAGCCGAGCTTCGCGCGTGTTGGGATAGATTAGATCCAACTGGCCGTGATTGGGTGCGATCATATGTTGGGTGTTTACTTCCCTTATTGGAGAGAGAAACTCATTCTGATGTTGTGCAAGCGTTAGCACATTTTTGGTGCCCCGCAACTTGCACATTCATACTTGGTGATCACGAACTCACTCCAACCTTGGAAGAATACGGCATTGCCATTGGAAAGCCTTTGGTGTTGGAGTTAGTTAGCCCACCTGTAGGGACTGAGCATGCATTGACCTTATCTGATTTCCTTAAATTAAAGAAGAGGACATGAGGAAAGTTTTAAAAGCTAATCGTAAGACCTGTTCGTTTTCATTCTTAAATGAGCTTTTTCAAAATGCCAAATCTTTTCAAAAGACTATGATTTTCCTCTTAGCTTTCTTCGGGTTTGTATTATTCCCACATTGTAGGAACGCTATTAACCCTTCCATGGCATGGGTAGTTCGTGAGGTATGTATGGGAGATGGCTTTGTTAATGCCGTCTTAATCGAAACCTCTCTTTCCCTTACTCGTTTTAAAGAAAACAAAAACAAAGCTTTTTATGCTCCCCCTGAACTCTTACAAATTTGGTTCTTTTCTCACATTAAGGGGTTCGGTAGCTTGATGACTCTGAGCGACATTTCTTACTCTAGCCACCTTATCCTAAAGTTTAGAGATAGGAAAATGTTTGCCCCTGATTATCATTATTCTGAGTGGTTAGTTTTCATGACCAACCCTGGACTTGAGGATTTCCAATGGCATGCCAAATGGCTCCGAGTTCAAAAAGCGTGGTTCATGTGTGGGCTTATTGGACTTATTCCTTTGTTGGGAATCACTGGAGTCACCGAATATTACCCGACTCGAGTCACCCGTCAGTTTCAAGAGATTCAACAACTTCCGCCAGTGATCCAAGAAGACCCGCTCAGGATAGACTTCCTTGACGGATGCCAAGACCATGAAGACTCCGTCACATTGGTCAAGTCAATGTGGGATATGTGCCACCCTCGAAAGCTGATATGGCCTGAAGGAGAGTTGGAGGGGCAAGAGAAGACCTATTATGCCTCGAAGGAGTACGTCCTTAGGCACAAGATTCCAGAGAGCCTCCGCCCGAAGATTCCTGAAGTGCCATTGAAGTGGGTGCCATCACCCACCGAGTCGAGATCAAGTCCCTCAAGAGGGAGCTTGAGGAAGCCGAGGAGTGTGCTTTGAAGTTATCCCGAGTTAGTGAAGTTGCCACAAGCGGAAGCCGTCCTCATTAGTTAGATTGAGTTGAGCGCAATATGTAGTAGGACCATATTTGCATACGTTGCAATATTAAAAAGTTTGTCTCGAGTCTTGATGTTGAAAATTGGGAGTTAGGAGAATGTCTTTTCGTCTTTGAAATAGCTTCGTTGTTTAAGGGTTTTCTTTTGCGTTTTTTCTGGTATTATATAGCAACTTGGCTTTCAATGAAACGAGCAAATTGGGGCAATTAGATCTTTGTCATGGGCTGACCGCCTAATTATTACTTGTACTTATATATGCTTATCTACCTTTGCTTTAGGTACTAACCGATCAATTGTCTTCTACTGAGTCGACACGGCCAAGCGAAGATCCTCGATTTGCATGCATGCAAAAGTTAGAATGGAGAACGATGACACCAACGTGCGCATGGCCAAGATGGAAGACCAGCTGGCCCAACTCACCACAATGTTGCTTGAAATAAGCTAGAAGCTTAAAGAACCCCCTGTTGTAGTTGTTACTGGAACATCCGCTCCTACATTATCAGGACACGCTTCCCTGTCGACGGGAGGCACGCACGTTGCTGATCTCCCTAGGAAAGAAACTGCCGGAGAAGCTCTTGCTGTCGCACCAATTATTGTCAATTTGGATCCTCCTCCGAAGGAGAACCCAACACCCCGCCTAAGTGAAGAGAGTGAAAAATGTTTGGCAAAGATGGAAGAGCGACTATGTGTCTTGCAAGGTTACGAGCTGAAAGGAGCAGATAGGTTGTCTCCATACACCAAGACGAGCTTTCCTGAGAATTTCCAAGAGCCTGAGTTCACAAAAAAGTATGACAGAACTGGATGCCCAAGGACACACCTTAGATATTACATGAGGAAAATGGCTCGTTACGCTGATAATGTGTCATTTCTCATACACACATTCCAAGATAGCTTGGAAAGCATTGCTTTGATGTGGTTCACTGCACTAGATATTGAAGAATTCACTAGTTGGGAAGACTTAACCAATGAGTTCTTACAGCAATACCGGTTTAACACCGAGCTCGCCCCCACAAGGAAAGAGTTGAGGAGAAGAGGAATGGGTCATTCAAGGCCTTCGTGCAAAGGTGGAGGACCATGGCCTCACAAATGAAGCCGGCCTTGAATGAGAGGGAGATGAAGCAGCTGTTCCTCAAGACATTGCCCTTTGAATACTTTTAAGGGTTAGTGTTCTTGGGTTGCCAAGCATTTTCACAACTAGTTGAGGTAGGTGAAGGAGTTGAATGGGCAATGGTGGAGGGAAAGATTTCAATTGGAGGCACGAAGAAATTCTCAGCAAGAAAAGATAAGGAGGCTGCAATTGAAGTAGCGCTTGTACAAGAGCCACATTTCCCTCGGCCGGCCACAACACCCGCACACAAGCCTATGATAGTTCCAAGTAGTTCCTCACAAGCATACGATAATGGTAAGAGGCCCTTTCGAAAGGGGTTTTCCCCACTACCACACCCGCTATCAAAGTTATTGCCCATGCTTATTGAAAAGAGGATGATCGCAAAGGAGGTACCTAGAGATAACCCCCCGAGGTCTGCCGGGTTCGATATGACCAAGACCTGCGAATACCACATGGGAGAAAGGGGCATGATGTAGATAATCATCACATACTGAGATACAAAGTTCAACAGCTTCTAGACAAGAACATCTTGACTTTCAGGGAGGCTCAGCCTAACGTGCAATAGAACCCTCTACCAAATCATGCAGGGGGAGTGAACTTAATTTCCGAGGACACACGGGCGAGTCAACAGCCTTTAGTGGTGGACACTTCCAAGTTGTATGAGTCCCTAGTGTTAGCGGGATACTATGAAGGTCAGGAGAATGTGACCTTAGAAGAGAAATTGAATCGCATCCGCAGGATGGTAGCCATGGGAGTAATCAGGCGAGGAGAAGAAGAAGAGAGGGTTGTATCCGTGACAATGCCATCGTCATTATGCTCATCTTTCTGCAACTTTGCTAGTATGTCTCAGGTGAGGAATGTTATGCTTGGAACTTCGAAGACCTCAGCTTTATACGAGGAAGGGGTAATAGCTATGATAACCCCAGTGGTGATTGAACTATCTGACGAGGAGCTCGCCGGCGATATCGAAATGGAAATCGTTGAACCCACAGTGATCGACCTTATGGTCGAGGAGATGTCGGCAATCAAAGTCACGGGAGGGAACGCAATGCCGGTCACGATTGAATTGCCTCCCCGGGAGAAAGATGGAGTGATAACGCTGGAGTATCATTCCAAATTCGATCTGAAAGCTGTACCTTGGGGTTATGGAACAAATGAGGTAGATGCTATCATGCAATCAGGCCACTGTTACGCACCTGATAAGGGAGTATAAAAGAAGGCCGTGACTGAGGAAGAGGCAAAGCAATTTTTGGCTATAGTAAAGTCCAGTGAGTTCAACGTGATGGATTAATTGCGGAAGTTGCCGGCTCAAATCTTCCTCATGGAATCATTGAAATCTTCCGAGAAGTATAGGGACATCTTGCTGAAAGTCCTTAATGAGGTGCACATGCCATAGTCAATCGATGAAGTCTAATTGGAGGAGTTCGTTGGCCCTATTCTACTGAAAGACCAAATTTTCTTTACCGATGAAGATCTTCCTCCCGATGGTCCTAATCATACCAAAGCACTACACATCTCAGTGAAGCATGAGAGTACTCTTGTTTGTAGAGTATTGATTGATAACGATTCGATGCTCAATATATGCCCGTTGGCTACTCTCCACCATCTAGGCATTGATCTTGGGAGAATCCGTATTGGCAAGTCGATTGTACGGGCTTTTAACGGGATGAAGAAGGAGGTGATAAGGGAAATTGAACTTGAGCTGTTGATTGGCCCTGTACTTTTCCAAGCCGTGTTCCAGGTGTTAGATATACCAAGCGCTTTTAATTTTCTGCTAGGGAGGCCATGGATCCACACAGCAGGTGATGTTGCCTCCAACCTCCATTAGAAGGTACGATTTGTGGTGGACAACAGGCTTATCACAATCCATGGAGAATCCAACTTCAAGATCTACCATGAGACAACCATCCCCTATGTGGAGCTTGAGTGTACCGAGGAGTCCAGCTTTCAAACCCTCAAGCTGATATCCATGGTCCATATGCCTATAGGGTCCTTCACAAAGGCTCCTGAATTGTCTAAGCCAACCATAGCTGCGGGAAAGATTATGCTGGCATGCGGGTATAATCCTAGAGAGGGCCTTGGATCACACGGTCAAGGTGTATGAAGGCCCATTGAAGCTCATAAAAACTCGAAGAGGAGAGGCCTAGGATATGTTGAGGGGTGAGAAGGTCGTAGCAAGCAAGGTGGTCATGGCAACCGAGGGGGCCATGGAAGGCAGAGAGGCCGAAATGCTTGAGGAGGTGAGGTGGGTATAGAAATTGGAGTGAACGTATTGCCCAAACTGAGGGTGAGGGCGATCAAGGCTCGTTTCACCCATTGTTGAAAGAAACGTTTCCAAGATCTCCAAGGATGTTATTCAAGGAAGAGGGGCATATCTATGGTATGACCGAGCTATTCAAGGGAGATGTCATATGCACCATCCTGGCATGCGAGGAAGCTGAGTCCTCTGAAGTCGTGGATGTCCCTCCAGAGTAGGCGGTTCTCGTTTAGCCTAGTCTTTCATTCTATTTTTTCTCCCCTGCGTGGGATCTCAAAGTTTTTCTTTCTTTATTTCCTGTTTATGTCATCTGTAATGTGAACTATGGTCAACCCCGATCTTGATCCGTTGGTCGATGGTGGTCTGTGTTAAAATACAGCCTTATCTTTCCTCATTTAATAAAATAGACACATGTTTTATTAAGGACATGTGGAGGCACATCGAACTAGTCCTATGATGGTCGCTGAGGCCTAGGTCTCCACATGCTCCCTTCTTTGACTGCCTTACGAGGACGAGGAAATCCGAGGATATGAGGATGAGTTCTTGAAACTTTTACAAAAATACTTCAAAAATTCTTCGAAAAACGACATGCATCATCTTTATTGTTGACATTGCTCTAACTCATCTCATCACATCTCAGGTATTACATTATGCATAATAATGACGCATATGACTCAGACGTGCATGAAGAAAGTCTCTCAAGTTCCGATGACACCGACGATGACGATCAGAAGGGGGTTGAACATGAATGGAATCGACATAAAGGATCGAAGCCGTTGACAGAAGAGCGAACAATCACTATAAATTTAGGCGATGCAGAGAATGTTAGGGAAGTAAGGATCGGGGCATGTCTCTTAGTGTTAAAGGCTAAAAAGATGACTAATCTTTTGAAAGAATATCAGGATGTGTTTGCCTAGACATTTGCCGACATGCTGGGATTGGACCCCGAAATTATGGAACACGCTTTACCAATAGATCCTGATATGCCACCCAAGAAGCAAAGACTCAAGAGAACTAAACCAGAGTTGTCCAAGAAGATCGAAGAAGAAGTAATGAAGCTACTGAAAGTAGATTTGATCAAAGTGACATGTTATCCTGATTGGGTAGCAAATATCGTGCATGTAATGAAGACAAATGGGCGAATCAGGGTATGTGTTGACTATTGTGATCTAAATCGAGCAAGCCCCAAAGACGATTTTCCACTCCCGCATATCGATATCTTGGTTGACAGCACGGTGGGATTTGAGTTATTCTCCTTCATGGACGGTTTTTCTGGATATAATCAAATACGTATGAAGAAGGAGGATAGGAGCAAAACATCATTCATAACTCCTTGGGGAACTTTCTGCTACAAAGTGATGCCTTTCAGTCTAAAGAATGCTGGGGCAACGTATCAAAGGGCCATGGTCACATTGTTTCATGACATGATGCACAAGGAGATCGAGGTATACATGGATGATATGATTGCAAAGTCAAGACAAGGTGAGGACCATGTTGGAGTCTTGCAAAAACTGTTCAAACGTCTTCGGAAATTCAAGCTACGCCTCAATCCCACAAAATGCGTTTTTGGGACGAGATCAGGGAAGCTGTTAGGGTTCATAGTTAGTAACAAGGGCATAAAGATTGATCTATCAAAGGTTAAGGCTATATGTGATTTACGATCCCCGACCACCACCAGGGAAGTCCGCATCTTGATGGGGCGGCCCAATTATGTGGCGAGGTTCATTTGTCAGTTGTCTGAAACAGCGAGACCATTCTTCAAGCTCCTAAAAAAGACTGCAAAGATTGAGTGGGATATCGAATGCCAGGGTGCCTTCAAGAATATAAAACACTATCTCACTCACGCACTAGTCTTAGTACCCCCTCTCCCTAAAATTCCCCTAATTTTGTACTTGACCATACATGATGAATCATTGGGAGCCATGTTTGCACAGAAAAGACCATGATGGGAGAGAAGGCGCGATATACTACTCGAGTAAGAAGTTTACTATTTCCAAGATGAACTACACAGAAGTTGAGAGAACTTGCGTGGCCTTGATTTGGGTTTTGCATAGGTTGCGGCAATACACACTCCATCACCGAATCTTGTTGGTGACCGAAAATGATCCCATCAAGTACCTCTTGGAGAAGCCGGCACTGGTTGGCAAGTTAGCTAAGTGACAAATCTTAATTTTAGAGTTTAAAGTTTAGAGCCTGGGGCAAAAGTCTGTTAAAGGTCGCGTTGTAGCAGACATGTTGGCAAAAAGTTCCGAGAGGTCCAAGGCATCTGATGAGGGTAGTGATGCGGATGAGCGAATTTTACTTGTATGAAGCGACAAATGGACGATGTACTTCGATGGTGCAGTTAATTTAGCTGGGTCGCGCACCGGGACAGTTCTTATCTCCCCAGATGGTCAACACTACCCTATTGCCATTAAATTGACGTTCCCTTGCACAAATAATATTGCCAAATATGAAGCATGCATTCTCGGCCTCCAAGCTGCTATTGACATGAAGATCCAAAAGATGCAAGTTTATGGTGATTTAGCCCTTATCATCTTATAGACTAAAGGCGAATGGCGAACACAGGATTCTAAATTGATTCCGTATCATGAGTTCCTAGGGGAGTTGACGGAAGAATTCCAAGAAATAGCATTTGGATACTTGCCAAGGTCTCAAAATCAGTTCGTTGATGCCCTAACTACCCTGTCTTCAATGTTACAAGTAGCTGGAGGCTTGGACGTTGAACCATTAAGAATTGAAATCTTTAGGCGCCTAGCTTATTGCATGACGATTGAAGAAGAACCGGATGGACAGCCTTGGTATCACGACATCTTGGAGTATTTGCAGAAGGGTGAATTCCCCGAAGGAAGTGAAGCAGCAAACATAAAGCATTTAATAAAGGTAGCATCGAAATTCTTCGCCAGCGGAGATGTCCTCTACAAAAGGTCCTTCAACTCGATATTGCTAAGGTGTGTCGACGCTATAGAAGTCGACCGTTTGATGAAGGAGATACATGAAGGGGAGTGTGGACCCCCCGTGAATGGACACTTCTTGGTGAGAAAGATCACACAACTTGGTTATTATTGGCTGACCATCGAGTTCAATTGCATTCAACACGTACGACGGTGTCACTAGTGCCAGATTTATGGAGACAAGACAAACGCCCCTCCAAACGAACTTCACCAAATGTCTTGGCCCTGGTCTTTTTCAATGTGGGGAATTGACATGATTAGGCCCATTAACCCCAAAGCTTCAAATGGACACTGATTTATCTTGGTGGTGATAGACTATTTTACCAAGTGGAACAAGGCCAATTCATATGTTAATGTTACTGCCAGGAATGTGGCGAAGTTCATTCGTCGCGACATTGTCGCTCGTTACGGGGTGCCGGAGGTGATCATTACTGACAATGGCACTAATTTGAACAACAAAGTAGTGGATGGTTTGCTTAGCAAGTTTTGAATTAAGTATTTGTACTCGTCACCGTACGGTCCTCAGATGAATGGAGCAATGGTGGCGGCAAACAAGAACATAAAGAAAATCCTATCAAAGACTGCTAAAAATTATCGTGATTGGCACGATAGGCTCCCTTATGTGCTAATGGCATACCAAACTTCTATCCGCTCCTCCACAGGGACAACTCCTTTTTCACTTGTGTACGGGATGGAGGCGGTCTTACCTATTGAAGTTGAAGTCCCTTCTCCAAGGGTCCTTTCCCAATCTATGCTCGATGAGACTGAGTGGATGCAACAAAGGCATGAGCAGTTAAACTTGATTGATGAGAAGAGATTGCAAGCTATGTGTCATGACAAATGCTATCATAGACGAGTTGCAAAAGCCTTCAATCGAAGGGTGCGTCCTAGATACTTTGAAGTCAACGACCTGATGCTGAGGAAAGTGCTTCTGATTATACCAGACCCTTGTGGAAAATTCACCCTGAACTATGAAGGGCCGTATGTCATTAAGAAGATTTTGCTTGGTGGTGCTATGATTTTAATTGAAATGGATGGTAGTGAATTGCCTAGACCTGTAAACTCAGGTGCAATCAAGAAATACTTTCCATGATTGAAATCAAGGTTGAAGAACCACTTCATGCGCAATCTGAGTCACGTGGCATCATGCATAGCATCATAGACATCATACATATATCACATACACGCATATCTATTTGTGTTTTAGGCACCTTACCGTTCGATGAGGAAATGGCAAAGGGAAAAGTCGATTCAAAAGACCTATCAAGTCTCCACGCAAATCAGAGGTAACAAAAAGGGGGGGGGGGCATAGCGTCATTCGTACAACCTTTTTTCTAGTGTCATGATACGTGCTTCATGTTGGTAATCCTCGAAGAGGGGAGCTTGTAAAAATGATTTCATTTGGATAAAAAGGTGAAACATTAATCAGGCCAAACAAGGAGTGCTTAGGATGAAGAAATGTAAGCCATTTCCAAACACATCCTTCAAACACTTTCAAGAGTTGAGTGAAAAACAACCTTCTCTTAGGATGAAGGATCCATTCGCATTGAGCGTGAAGATCGAAATGATAAAGGCATTTCCTTCATCAATCCCAAGCGCTAAGCTGACATATTGCTAGTCCTTCGGGCCAAATAGAGATGATCCTCCAAAGTACCCCTGTCGAGAACAACCCAACATTAGGGCAGCACAGGAGGTTACAGTCGTGTTGTAGAGTGAATGATTGGGAAGGATCCTATTACTTTCACTTGCATCAATCTTCTAGTGATAGCTTCAAAGGAATTCTCATTAGATCTTGACTCATCCTAGTGTGAAGAAGAGCATCTCATTCTCCACCCAAACACCGATACCCATTGCTTTAACCAATTTGGGCTTGATTATTCATTTCTGAACCTCGAGCGATGATCATCTCCCTTCACTGGGGCAAGGCATAAGAATTGACCAAATACAATTGACAGTCATGAGAAAATGTGAAAAGCATCTCGAAAACCATAAGAGTAACAAAATGTTCAAAGAGAAAAAAGTTCGGCAAACTAGGGGGCATGAAAAAGTAGTGTGCCTGGTAAAAGCAAGGCCAATGCCCGTCCAAAAAAAAGAAGCCAAAAAGCTACATCTTATGTAGAAGAAAAAATTTATCAAAGTCCAAATGCTTGCTGCAAAAAAATTCATTGCAAGAGCAAAGGACATTAGAGAAAAGAGCACAGCTCTTATGCATAAATGATTAGCCAAGGGACATTCGAGATCTGCTGTGTTTCAAAAGCCAAATACTTTCGAAAGGTGGAGTGACCCGGTCACAATGCCATGATGATCATCGACTCTTAAAAACCCTATTGAAAATTTTAAGTCTTTTGAGCCTCTCCCGAGCCAACGTTACAACCCTCTTTTGAAGTCTCTTCTGATTGGGATGGTTTAAGTGAAAATGAGAATACCGCGAAGAAGCTATTGCTTGAAGGAGTGGAAGTAATTCTATTTTGTCTTATTTTTCAAGTTCTCGACTCGTAAACTTGATGAAGATAGTGATAAATGTTCATTTATTGGCCTCAAAGCAATAATTCCTTTGTGTAAGCCTTAATCGAGCCTATATTGCGGTCCTTTCAAAAGACCTTTTTGATCGATCAGGTTGTGCTCATTGCAAATGTTTCCGGAAGCCTTCAACGTAGGTTATGTGAAATACCTTCAGCAACCAATTATCTCCCACATTAATGGATGAGATCAAGTAGCCATTTTATTGAGAGTGTGTGAGAAACCCTTTCTGACTAAGAAATTTTAGTTTGGCATGCTTGATGAACCTTTTTCTCGAGTCGTAGCCATTCTAATGAGAACTTGTCTCCTAGAGAATTTTGATGATTAATGATATATCCGCGAGCAAGATGACATTTTTGTGCCACATGAGACTGATGGACATCGAATGTTTTTCTAAAGCAGTCGAACTGAGCTTGATTATTTTGTTCAATTATTGTTGCAATATTTCCAATACATCTCTTGATGACGTCTCTAATGACATTTGCTCAAGTTGAGTTTGACATGATTCATTAGTGAAGCCATGTAGTTTTCTAAGGGGTTAGCGGGTGCTTTCCTAAAAACCAAGGGGTCATGGTCAGCCTTAAACCATGTCATCTCCAAAGGTTTATGGTTAACCTTAAACTATGTCATTTCCAAGATTGATGGGTTCATCTGTAAACCACGCTTGTCTGTGTCCTAGTCGAAATCCATTCGTACATGGTGAGACTATCATTCGATCGAAACCCGTTCGTACACGGTGAGACCTACCTCCCAGTCGAAACCCGTTCGTACACGGTAAGACTATCATACCCAGTCAAAACTCGTTTTTACATGAAGAGACCTCAGTCTTCCTTACTTCTTATGACCCGAAGAGCCTTGTATCCTGAAGTCTTCCTCACTTCTTATGATCCGGAGAGCCTTGTATCCTAGAGTTTTCCTCACTTCTTATGACCCGGAGAGCCTTGTATCCTAGAGTTTTCCTCACTTCTTATGACCTGGAGAGCCTTGTATCATGGAGTCTTCCACCCTTCTTATGACCCGGAGAGCCTTGTATCTTGGAGTCTTCCACCCTTCTTATGACCCGGAGAGCCTTGTATCCTGGAGTCTTCCACCCCTCTTATGACCTGGAGAGCCTTGTATCCTGGAGTCTTCCACCCCTTTTATGACCTGGAGAGCCTTGTATCTTGGAGTCTTCCTCACTTCTTATGACCTGCGGAGAGCCTTGTATCCTGGAGTCTTCCACCCTTCTTATGACCTGCGGAGATCCTTGTATCCTGGAGTCTTCCACCCTTCTTATGACCCGGAGAGCCTCGTATCCTAGAGTCTTCCTCTCTTCTTATAACCCGGAGAGCCTTGAGTCTTCCACCCTTCTTATGACTCGGAGAGCCTTGTATCCTGGAGTCTTCCTTCCTTCTTATGACCTGAAGAGTCTTGTATCCTGGAGTCTTCCTCACTTCTTATGACCCGGAGAGCCTTGTATCCTGGAGTCTTCCTCATTTCTTATGACCCGGAGAGCCTTGTATTCTGGAGTCTTCCTCACTTCTTATGATCTGGAGAGCTTTGTATCCTAGAGTCTTCCACCCCTCTTATGACCTGGAGAACTTTGTATCCTGGAGTCCTCCACCCCTCTTATGACCCAGAGAGCTTTGTATCCCGGAGTCTTCCATCTTTCTTATGACCTGGAAGGTCTTGTATCCTAGATTCTTCCACCCTTCTTATGACCCGGAGAGCCTTGTATCTTGGAGTCTTTCTCACTTTTTATGACCCGGAGAGCTTTGTATCCTGGAGTCTTCCTCACTTTTTATGATCCGAAGAGCCTTGTATCCTGGAGTCTTCCTTACTTTTTATGACTCGGTGGGCTTCTATAGCCCGGAGTCTTTCTTCACTTTATTGACAAGACGCGTTTCTATACTTATGAGTCATTTTTGTCGACCTAATACGTGCATATACACCTAGGGTCTTTCTATCACCAAAATAATTTAGGAGTTTTCTGTCTTTGATTGCAACCTCTTCGAGGCTACATTCAAAGAAAGGTAGCTATTGACTCCTAATTTTTATCTTTCAAGTAGTATATATATATATATATAAACAGAGAAAAATCAAAATCAAAATAAAAAATTTTAATTATTAATTTTCCTTTAAAAAAAAAAGTTGTACGGGTCCGGTCAGGTCGGATCCGGCCTTGGCCCGACCCAGCCCTTTTTCCCTTTATTTTCCCTCGCATGGGCCTAGGCCCAATCCCTCTCCTCTCCTTTTTCTTTTTTCTTTTCCCTCGCGTGGCCTAGCCCTCTTCTTCCCTCCGGCTAGGCCCGCCCCGTTGTCTTCTCCCTCAGCTGCTTTCTGCACGGGGAATCGGCGAAGACAAAAGCAAAAGCAGCCGTCCGCCTGGGGAAATGGTGAAGCCGAAAGCAGGGGTAGCCAAGGCAGAGGAGACAACATCTTCTCGCAGGGCAGGCGAGCATGGGAATGGTGAAGAGAGGTCAGAGCCAGCTGGCAAAGTCGGCGGGTGGAGGGAAGTCGAGGGCACACGCGTGCGAGCCGAAGGATCGAGAAAGGGAGAGATCTCGAGAAGGGAGAGAAGAAAAGACACCAGGGGGAGGAGCAAGAAAAGGAACCGAAAAACAGAGAGGAGAAGGAAGAAGGAAACAAAAACAGGAGAGAAAAAGAGGAGGAGGGGGAGAGAAACAGAGAGAAAAAGGAGGGGGAACTCACCGAGGCCATTGCCGTTGACGCGTCTCCCGACCGCTGCAACCGCCGCCAACGCATCTTCGGGCTGCCATCGCCACCGCCGCCGCTGCAGATGCGTCTCCAAGTTGCCATTCCCGTCAAAACTCAAGTTGGCATTTCATCGAATACTTTGTGTGCATTTTGAGCTCGAGTTGGCCAGAGTTCGTTCTATCCGTTTCGGGCGAGCGCCAGCCTCCGTAGGACCCCCTTAGGTTCTTGTTTGTTTTTAGTTATTTTCTGGTCACTACCGCTACAGCCTCGAAGCCCCATTAGGTCGAAAGCCGCTCGTTTCGTTATTGCCCATCACTTGTTCGCCGTAATGCCCAAGCGGGCTCTCCCTCCTCATTTCCTCTGTGTAGAGTCCAGTTGGTCTCTTAGTCACCGGATTGCTACCGCCATCTGCCAGAAAGCCAGACTGTGTCCCTCCAAAATGAGGCGGCATTGTCGCGCCCCTAATCGGATCGCCCCCCCCCTTCGCCACCGTCTTCCTTGCCGTTGTAGCTCCTTGGTTGCGACTGAGCAGTCGCTGACCAAGGGAGTGCGGGCCGAGCTGGGCTAGGTCTGCGACCTGGCTCGCTTGGCCTCTCTAGGCCTTGCAAGCCCACTGTCCGGAATCAACCTGGACCATGGGAGTACAAGTGAATTTTTTTTTTTTTAAAGAGAGACTTGGGCCCTCCGAATTGGGCCTAAGTCCGATTTGCCCTCAAGCAGACCTAGTCGAGTGAACCCGATCTGTCTTGCTCGAGTTGAGCTCGGGTCGAGTCGAACCCAACCTAGTCTGGTAAAAAAAAAAAAAAATCATTAAAAAAAGAAAACAATTTGAAAAATTCAAAAATATATATTAAAAAATTATTTAAAAAATTAAAATTTAAAAAATTAATTAAAAATTTTTAAAAAAATTAATTTTTTTTTTTTCAAAAATTAAAAAAATGATGGGGTTTGGTTAGGAATTGCTATATTTTGTATTTTTAGTATAATTAGACATTTATTTGCTCATATATTAATTATGTTGCATGTTTAATTTGCATATCTAATTATGTTTAATTGCATATGTTTTATTTTATTGCGATTAGGATCTTGATGGCTATGATTGTTACTTTAATGATTGTGCACCCGCATGATCACCTCACATGTTAGTGGATAAGCATAAAATCAATCTAAACTGCCCGACAAAAATTATTTTGTTAAAATGAACAAGATTAGGTATCAAAAGGGCACTAATTGGCTAATTAGTGTAATCAAGTTCCCGACCCTAGATTCTCTGGTTGTGTAGGAAGTGAGGCACGCTCCCATGCTTCACTTGGTTTCTAGCCGACTCTAATAGGCTAGTGGCGACTCCTTTTGTGCAAAATCCCTTAAGAATATCCCAATGTCACGTAGGGTATGGGCTTAGGAGAGCCCGCGCTTGATCAGGGGCCTTAGGCCCGTCTTTTAGGCAATATCCCTAAACTTGGTCTCTCCCCCTGAGGGTAGGTTGCGACAAGTGGTCATGACAAACTCATAGACCCAATGACTACCAGGGATAGGGACGTCCATGCTCAGCTTAGTAAAGCCTGAGGCTGACCAAAACGAATTGATGGGGCTACCATCTAAGGACCTAAAAATAATTTAGCCCACAACGGGGTGAGATAACCACTTAGCAAGTTCATCCCCTAAACTCTGACTAGGAAGGAAATATGCCTAGCCACACAATCACATAGAGGACTTACCTTGCCTCAATTCCCTCTTGCATGTCAATACAATTCATATACTCAACCAAATGTAGTATTCAAACTTAAGCAATTGGAACGCCACCACTTTCATCTCAATATAAACACAAGGGTCCCGATTATAAACCAAATCGCTATGACACGTCCACACAATTTTGTCTCATAATCAAGTGCGTCAATTTCACCTAACATACGTTCCAATTTTTAATCACGGCCACACACGAGCACGGCCTAGTTGACGTTTAGCGGTTTTCTGGCGTAACCAAGCATTGCCTCACCCCACTAAGCATGGCAACATCACTATGTCGACGACGGCATTCCACAAAGGAGCATCGATCCAGTCTTTACTGCAACCGGCATCCATTAATAGGGCATCCCATAGAGGGGCATATCCACTCGACTCATTTTGGGGACGGGTTTTCTTAACCAACCATTCAATTTTGGCCAAGGACACCATATATTACACTCAAATGACTCAATTAAAATAACAAATTTGGCATATTCTTTTCATATTAAAAATATTCGGTAAAATAATCGTGTGTGGGTACGTGGTCAATTTGAATTAGAAAAATTGATATCATTCCTTTTTAAAATTCCACTATTTGATATAGTCTTTAAAACCATTTTTGGTGTTAAAACTCGACACCCGGGATTTTCTAATTAAATACTGAGATTTCACAATTTTGGAATAAATAACCAAATTTACAATCACCACTCAATTGTATAATCTAAGCACACCATTGCAATTAGCATGAAATTCCGGTCATCGGCTATCCCGATATAATTTTCAGAAAATATCAAATAATTAAATAAATACCAAAAATAATTAAATAATTCAAATTAAATACCAAAAATACCAACTTAGGCCGAAAATGCTAATCTAACCACCTAACGGGCCTAGAAAATTTCCGAATCTATCTAGATAAATAGCACGATGTCTTTAGGCCCTAATCTATTCATTCTAACCACCTAACATGCACAATTAAATAATTAAATCACTAATTCATTCTAACTAACCACCTAAACCTTAATTAGGCTAAACTAATTATCCACTAAGCGGGGCTTGGGCGACTACTTGGGTGGTGCGACAGTGCTGGATGGCACGACAAGGGGGCGGTTGACGATGAGGGGCTACTGGTTGGTTTCTTCTGGTTTTCTAAGCTTCTAAACCTCAACAACAATGGATAAAGGTGGCCAAATGAGGAAGAAGAAGCTGCTAAAGATAGAGGGGGTCCCATTTGGCTCAAAAGTCTTCACCTCTATCCCTTTTGTGCTCAATGCTTGTCCCCACCATCTTGATTGTCATCCAAGGCCAATTTGCAGTGGCCAAACTTCCCTAGCAAGCCATTGAAGAGGTCCAAAATGTTGTCTCCCCCTTGGCCTACTAATATTGGACATTAACCCTCCAAATCGAATTCAATTTCTCTTCAATTGGACTCAATTTGGTGCTCATAAAATCAACCAAGGTGCTCACACTTGAATTCACATTTTCCTCTTCAATTGAACCAACTTGACGGCCAATGGTGAGCTAAAAAATGATCCTCTGATTTTCCCGGTTTAAAATGGCCCTACTTTGAATTTTTGCCAAAAATCTTGATTTGCAGAAATCTTCGGAGGATGAATCGACGTTCCTAAAATGAATTGTGACATAACAGAACTTTCAATTTATGAAATCAGGTTTAAATTCACAGTTAATTTCAATCAGGCGCGATTTTAGCGTGACTTAACCTATCAAGTAACTTTTAGGAATTCTTAGTGCAATTGACCCTTGGTCAATTATTTTCAAGCCACATCATCTTTGACTCATTGATGACTCTCGGTTGTTGTGAAAATTTCAAGATTTCAAATACGGGCACATGGTATAGAAATGATAGAAAAATTGGTCTAGTGCCCTTAGATAGAAATTTTACAATTAGGTGAAATCATCCATACACTAATCACATACCTTTGTCGAATCGACTCATCTCTGATCTCTAATCGATTTTTACGGTGCTATAATGACCATTGTAGATTAACACGGTCGAAAAGTCGATTCCTAATCGAATTCTTAAATCTATTGTGTTAAAATCCCTTAACGGCTTCACTAGATAGACTAGTTATCTCGTGAGTGATCAGCTCAGAGAATAGAACTATAGGCGCGTTGATGAAAAGCCTGACTCATTCAATTGAAAACGGAAGTGGAAAATTGGGATGTCACAATTATTATTCGGCCAAAAGTAATATATGCGTTGATTATTTGAAATCATTTATACGTATGAATTAATGCCTCGGTATATTAATCAAGTTGAGTAATACTTTCCAGGCAAAGAAGGCATGCGATATCACTTGTTTTTACTAACAATCTATGAAAACACATGGATTTGACTTTTAATATTTGAATATGGAAAGTTGGATCATTCTTTTACATGACACGTAAGTTTCCCTACGTTTTATTGTAAAAATATTATATGGTCTACTCTAGGGAGCGGAATTAATTAATAAATGCGAGTCCTTTTTGTCCGTCCATAATAATGTTGATGACTCTAATGAAGGCATGTATAACCTAATCTTTTGCATGTACAAGATTAGATCGTTCTTTAGGTCATTTGGCTATGATCGAGCACATACAAAAATAAGGCTATTAATTAAAAAATGATTTATTTTTTAGGGATTCACATCAGAAAAGGAAATTATATAAAAAAAACTCTTCAGGAGCAAAGATTGGGTGCCTTTGTCTTCTATCCTTAGCAAGATCATAGATAGATTTGCTCCCATGGTCGCCATACTTATTAGGAAAACAGGAAAAGAGATATATAAAGAAAAGTAAGGAGTAATTTCCGTAAGACATCTTAAATTTTTCCCGTGATACACAAATTCTTCAAGCTCTTTTTTATTTTGCTTTCCCAATAACCATTTTGCTAAAAGCAATTAAAATATCGGGAGCTTGGAAGAATGATATACTTAATTACTAGACTAAAAACCATGGGTTGAATCCATTTGCATTCATCAATATGTCCATTTTCCGATATTTTCGAAATACCACCGCATGGATAAGTATCAATTGTTTAATTCAGGAAGCACTTTTAAATACTTATGAATTCAAATTAAAAAATAAATGTTAATAATAAAAAAATAAAATATGAATTTCCTTTTCAACTTGTTGTAAACCCAGGAAACTTTTATCCTAAAATTTCAATAATTATTAAATAAAAAAAGAGAGGAAAAAGCAGAGATTATTAGGTAGGAATATGTGGAAAACTTGCTCTACATCTTCTTTGGCTATTTCGGCAAAGTGGACGTAAATTTGGAGTAAAAAACGTCAAGTAAAAACAGGACGTGCGGACCCCTGGAGTGCCATAACTTTGCACAAAGGGACACTTAAGTGCCATAACATACGAAAGGTACACTTAAGTGCCAAAATTGGAGTAAAAGGAATCACTTGGGTGCCAACCGCCAAAGTCCAACCAAAATGCCGACGTGGCATTTTTCCGGCGAACAAGCCCAAAACGAAGTCGTTTTGCATACTAACGTGGTCAAATAATGCAAAAAGGGCATCGTTTTGGGCTGATGTGGTAAAAAAATAATTAATAAAATTAATAAAATTAAATTTAGTTAAAATATTTAAAAATTAAAAAAAAAAAAAAAAAACCTTCTCCTACTTTTGAATTGCCGAAGCAAGAACTTTATGTAAGAGTTGAAGCTCCAAAGGGAATTTAAAAAAAAAAAAAAAAAAAAGGAAAGAGGAGAGGTAGTTGAGGGATCAGCCCTTAGCCACCGCCGCCGCCGGGAAGGGCCGGCGACAGCGTGGGGAGGGTTGGCCGAGGTCGCTGGGCCCTAGCTAGAGGCTAGTGACCCCAGCTAACTGGCGACAAGGGCTATCTGGGCGAGGGCCGCGAGCCCTTGCCACTGGCCACAGATCTGGAGAGGGTCACGGCCCTCGCCTAGATTCGGCGAGGGCTGCGACCCTCGCCCCAGATCGGAGCGAGGGCTAGTGAGCCCTCGCCTTTGATCGGTTGAGGTCGCTGGCCCCTAGCCAAGGCCTGGCAACCCCGATTGACCCTCCCCTCGCCATCGCCGGCCCTTCTCGACTGCGGCGGGAGCAGCGGCGGCGGTTGTGGGCGAGGGCCGATCCCCACCGCCTCCCCCTTCCTTTTTTTTTTTTATATTTTTTAAATTTTAATTATTATTTTTAAAATTTTAACTAAATTAAATTTTAACTAAATTAAATTTTACATTAAATTAAATTTATTTATTTTATTTGTTTATCACGTTAGCCTAAAATGATGCCGTTTTTACATTACTTGGTCACGTTAGCATGCGAAACGACGTCGTTTCGGGCACGCTTCACCTAAAAAATGCCATGTCGGCATTTTGGTTGGACTTTGGCCAGAGTGGCACTTAAGTGTACATTTCATAAGTTATGGCACTTGAAACGTTCTTTCGCCATAAAAAAAAAGGGATAATTGCCCAAATTTACTGATGTTTGTTGGTCGTCAATTAGATTATGTAGTTATATTACCAAATTTATCCAGAGAGAGAGAGAGAGAGAGAGAGATACTCTAATCTTCAAATCATTTATAAAATCCAGTAGAAAATTAAAAGGAGAGGGGTTCAAAATAAAAGTGCAGCATAGTAGCATATAGTTCATCCAAAAGCCATATAAGAATTGCCAAAGAATAAAAATTATCTAAGTGTCACTTAAGTAGTCTGAATGTCGCTTAAAATATTTACCTCAGATTGTCCGAATGCCACTTAAAATTTACTGCTATGCTACATCCTTAAAATGTACTTTTTCAAAATCAAATTACCTCTAGACCTACCTTAGCCTAGAGGCCTTTAGAGAGTTTTTGAGATGCAATTGCATCTCCCTAAGGTATTCCAAAAAAATTTCTCAATAATTTTGCAATTTTTTTTCCTTCACAAAAGAAAAATCACTTGAGGAAACTTTGTTAGAATATCTTCACAATTTGGCCATGAATGTCGTTTGCGAATGTACCAAAAGAAAATAACATAATAGAGTTTTATTTCTCCCTTCGCATGTATTTGTTCTGACACATGATTTTACCCTATAGCAACCTAATATAGAAACTAAACTGCTTTGTCAAGGCAGAAGAAAAAGGGAAGTTAACGGCATTGACTGAACCACTGACTGAACTAATGATAGCATTTATTCCTAATAAAAAGACTAAAAACGAAAGTGCTAGCAAGCAAGCTCCACGGCCAGCATCTTGGTAATGGATCCGCAAGTCGTCGACCCAAAGGTATTTTTGAAGACATCGATGGAACAACTCTGCTTGCCAACACAAGCCTGCAAGATTCCCGAAATATACAAATTTACGTCAGAAAAAAAATATATTATATATAAACCCAAGTGATTTTGCAACAAACGCTCAATAGTTAGTATGTCCACATAAATAATAAGCCATCATTGCAGAGCGGCAAGACAGTATAATAGTCAAGTTCTCAAAATTCAGGAGTTCGCCATCAAATAGAAGCCGGAGGAGACCGAAATAAAAGAATTAAGCCGGTTTTGTTGCTTTGCCAGACATGGAAAAAACGTCACCCACAAGTTATTGCCCTATAAGGCAAATGGAAAGAGGACCATCAATCACATGACTAAAGACTGTATTTGTTGTGTAAGGCGTCTGCATAAAACGAGTACATACAAGAAATGGAGAATCATAACTCTCCTCCATAATTCTATAATCCTATGCAATGTAGTTTGATCTATTCGGAATCCGGGAAGTGCACGCACAAGAAATGGAGATAGTCACATAGAATATAAGAAGGTGATTAGAACATTATTGAGGAAAATTGAGTTGAATGAAATTAAGATATTGCTCTTGTTGACATAAGGATAATAAATAGCTTTGATAAACATCATTTCATTAGCAAATAATTTGGTCAATGATAGTTTGTGTGTCCTCTTCATAAAATTAGCCCAATTAACATACGTTGCTTTTTAAATATTTTTTTGAATTTTTGAATTTATTCATTTTATTATTATTATTATTATTATTATTATTATTATTATTATTATTATTATTTGGGAACGGATTTGGACCGTTTCACCTGTCCTACCCTTTGGCCCGATTTGTATACCCAGATCCGGTCTGATCGGATTAAAAATGAAATTTTTTTTATTTATTTCTATTTTTTAATGATTTTCTTAATTTCTTTTATTCTCTCCGTTTTGCCTTCTTCCCTGTTGTCTTTAAACCCCACGCCTTCTTCTTCAACCTTGCACCTTCGTCTTCCCCGAATCTTTTAACTTTCTACAACTTATCCGAACCTGAATTATCGGCAATGAATCAACTTCTATACGCGTTGTCACCGGCATACCGGACCAACACCAACCGACGATCACCTACTCTGACTGACGGCCACCAACTCCAGCTGCTTACTCCGGAGACCGCAACAATCGACTGAAAATTCCCCGGTTTTCTTCAGCCCCTCCTCCAGCCCTGCGAATCTTGCTGGTTTTTTACTTCAGACCAAGCTCCTTTTGTGTCTTCAATGGCCGAAGCCATCCTCTCCTCTTTCTCGCGCGAGACAACGTCGCTCGCGCGAATGTTGTCCGTAATTCTCTCTCTCATGCGCCAGCTCACCTTCTAGAACACCCAGGGTTTTGCTTACGTCACGCCCTGTTATTTTCCTTTTAAGCAAGGTTAGAAGGAGGCTGGGCTGGGCTCTTTTTCCTTTTTAATTTTGATGTGGGTTGAGAAGACAATGGAAGAGGTGGGCTAAAGAGAAAGAGAAATATGGGCTAAAAAGAAAAACAAAAGATGGGCCCAAAAAGAAAGAACGAGACTAGGTGGGGGCGGATGGGGCTTAGAAAGCGGAAAATGCCAAAGTGGGATGGACAAAACCAGGCCACTCGATTTTATATCTATATTCCCCCTTTCTTTTTTTTTTTTAATTTCAATTAGTTTATTTATTTTTATTAAAATTTTGCCATCTCTCTCTCTCTCTCTCTCTCTAATCTTATCCATCCTTTTTTTTTTTTTTTTTTTTTGTAAAATAAAATGGATACCTAAAAACTCGACAAAAATTCGGGTGTCAACAATATAATCTCGTGTTTTTAAAGGAAATTCATTTTTTTCCTTAATTATTGTCAAAGATGAAAAATAATAGAAAATGACATGAAACTAAATTAGCTAAATTAATGATAATAAAAATATATAGTGCTAATAATTTTAAACTATAATTTGCTAAAATTTGATAAATATAGCCACTTTAATATATTCAATGAGGTATTTGAATAAAAAAGAATAACAAGTTAAATGAAGAAGGAAAACTTCTCAATAATAAAAAGGTAACATGACAAAAATTGGTTACTAGTCTTATATATTAAAGGGTTAATTTATATAACTCATTTGGTATTATCACTTTGTTGTCGTATACAAAAACTGAGATTGTTCCTAAATATCAAATTTAGAGTAGATTCGATCACTCTACACTTTACTCGTTAGACTCTTTAAGGTGTATTTATCAACTGGAATTGTCCATTCTTAGTCATGATTCCCGAAGCATTAGGCTCATTTCCATTGGGTTTACGATCATTGTTACTTTAATGATTCAATTCAATTAGATTCGATTGTCTAAGAGGAACGTTGACTAAACTCGATTAGAAAGTAAATCTAATTGAAGTTCGAGTTCAAATATTGAAACAACTATAAATTTAAGAAACGATATTATTTATCTATTCCTAATACTGACAATTGTGAATTTGAGAAATGATGCAGTTTATTTTTATGGGCCTTCCCTTGAGCTGGATATATTCTTTGTATCTATGCGAAGCCAAACAATAACCATGCATTTTGTTGTCATGTTCTATGTTGTTATTGATATCTGTACTTAAATGTATTTGTACTTCTTGATTTATTATAGATTTATCAAATAATCCACGTAAAATGTGAGTTAAATTCAAGTATATAATGATTATACTATAAACACCAATGAAATAGGGCCCTGAGATTCGACCTACTGGTTTAGGAGGGGCTTGTTGGCAGGAATAAAGAAACATATTGGGGGGCCAAAAAGGCAATGAGGAAAAGTCATGTGAAGGGATTTTCCTTAGGTCATTTAGATTAAAATGAATGACGAGGATATATTTAGGACCAAACGAAGAATACCATGAAATACCTTTACCTTTTTTTTTGGCAAATTAAGTTACAAAGCCCTATTGATAAGATTCAATTTCAATATAAATTGTTATACTTGATCTCTTTGAGAGATAGCGATAAGTCACCGATTTTCATTTGAAGAATCCAAATTAATAGAATCTTTAAATTTGATTTGTCATGATTCCATCATACATTGCAATATAATGAATAGAGTTTGATAACAATTAAAACTACATTACATTAGGATATTAAAACTGTCGTTATCTCTAAAGATATGATATCTCTCTCTCCCTCGATATGTGCGAATAATCCTTTTCTTTGGTTTATTTGATTTCTTTTTTAAAAATTATTTTATTTAGTTTCTTTCCACATCCACGATATCCAATTTCATATAAGGCATAAATTAATGTTTTTTTGGCCAGTACATAAATTGATGTTAAAGCAAATAGTTTTGTGATGGTATTACTTAGCTTACAAATGAATCCAGTGGTTTTCCTTTGTGGATGTCAAGTTATCAGTTTGGCTCAATCGAATTTATTGCTTTTTGCTTTGTAAAACAAATAAAGCCAAATAACTTTCTTTTTTGGAGAATTAAGTTACGAAGCTCTATTGATAAGGTTCAATTTCAATATAAATTAGTTATACTTTATCTCTATGAAAGATAATGATAAGTTACAAGTGACTTTAATTCAAAAATATTGACATCTTTAATTTCAAGAATGCAAAAGTAATAGAATATTTCAATTTGATTTGTCATGTATCCTTCACATATCGTGATATAATGAATGGAGTATTATTTGATTGTTTAACTCTCTTTCTCTCTCTCTCTCTCTCTCTCTCAAATGTGTGAGTATATTCCTTTTCTTTGGTTTCTTATTTTTCATTTTAAATTCTTTTCTTTAGTTTCTTTCCACGTCCAACATATCAAATTTCATAAAAAAAACATAAATTGATGTTTTTTTAAAAAAAAAAAAACATAAATTGATGTTGAAGCAGATATTTTTGTGACAGAACTATTTAGTTTATAGATTAATCTATTTTCGTTTGTGGATATCAAGTTGTTATCAGTTTGGTTCAATCAAATTATTGATAATTACTTCATACATCAATTAAAGCCAAATCAATAAATTAATGGATCAAAAACTTTTTATTTTCCTAAAACTATCTTGGTTTAGTCCAATCTAGAGATTGCGATCTCTCTGAGAACAGCTATGTGCTGCCAATGGCTACTTCTTTATACTTTGGTCAAAACAAAAACATGTTTGTAATCAATAAAATTTATTTCTTTGTATAAATCGTTTTCAATTTAAGGCTAAAAACATATTGATGCAAGAATTCTCCTCTTTAAACAGTACTTGAGGATGCGCCTGAAGTACAACTTCTGCCTTATACTTTTTACGTTTTTTAAATTTTGCAAGCTTAGGAGTCTTTTGACTTTTTTAATAATTTGAATCATCTAAAGCTTTTACAAGATATAAATATTGACAATAGATTGGCAAAGAATTGTTTGATACCTAGAGAGATATGGGTATCCTTTTAAATTTGGAGCGAGAAAAAATAAGGAAATATCTGCACGTAAAACCAAAACAAACCTGGTTTTTCCACTCAAACACGTTCGTAGCGCAAACAAACCTCAGATAGAGAGGGGCCGCATCAGTGACACCAAGACGACTCTGTTCCACCATCGCTGAAGTGAGGATTTCTCTCAGGTTAGTCTTCTTCTATTTCTCGCTGACGTTCCAACCAGTATTCACGATTGAGTTTCTAGGCGGTTAGGTCTTGTCGCATGATACAATCCGTTCCGAAAACCAGAAAGATCGTTGAAGTTTCTTGATAGTTTCTTGCGCATCAAGCACTAATTCATTGACACCGTGATCACGATAGCCACCCTGGATCGCCTGACATATTTGCGGCTACAAAGGGAACGCATGGCGGGGTGTCTGTTCTCGACCATGACGACTCAGAGTCGGCGCCCAAGGCACGATGATCCTCTCACGTCGCATGATGGAAGAGATGAGGATGAAGATGGAGGTGAACTTGAGGCTAATTTGGAGGGTGGGCGAGAGGAGAAGAGTGCGAAGAACGCGAAGAGGAAGGAGGAGAAAGAGGACTTAGAGGAGGAGTCCATTGATAAGGCAAAGCTGATTGGCAAGACGATTAGGATTTCCTTCAAGAGGAGGGAGCGGAGGTGCCATTACAAGGCATTCGAATATGATGCAAAGCAATCTGATCTCGTGAGTATTTTGCTTTTTATCAGTTTTCCCTCAGCAATTCTACATTGGATGGGGTCGTTCATTCATTCCTTTTGGTTTCCATTATGAGTTGTTCACGATTTTTGCATTGGTGTTTTGAGAATTGGCTTTTTAAGATATCAAATTTTATCTTTTTTTTATCTTTTCTTTTTAGTGGAAAAGACAGCTTCACTATGGGTTTCTTGATGTCTCCTTCTTCAACAAATTGCGTTTCTTTGGTCTATGTGATCATTTAGGTTCTGTAATTTACTGAAAGATAAACATCTTGCCTTTATTAATTTAGTAAAGGATCCAGCTAGGCTAACCGTACTGTTATATTGACATTGTAACCGTGCTTTTATAGCCACGAATCATTCACTACACTAGCTGGACTTATTTGGGCAACCGGAGTACATATTTCCAAAATTAATTATTAAAAATGGCCCTTATGCTGCAAAATCACAAAAGGTTCCCTCTAAAAGAATTTTAAAAAAAAAAAAATCAGAACCTTATCATTTTAGCATTGGCCAAATGGCAAATCTTAATTTCAAAGTTTGACATTCAGAGCCTGAGACAAAAGTCCGTTAAAGGTAGTGCCATAGTAGACATGTTGGTGGAAAGTTTTGAGAAGTTCAAAGCATCTGATGAGTATAGTGATGCAAATGAGCGAATTTTACTTGTATCAAGCGACAAATGGATGATGTACTTCGATGGTGCAGTTAGCTTAGCCAGGTCGGGTACTAGGGCAGTTCTTATCTCTCCAGATAGACAGCACTACCTTGTCGTCGCTAAATCGGGTATTGGGGCAGTTCTTATCTCCCTAGATAGATAGCACTACCTTGTCGTCGCTAAATTGGCGTTCCCTTGCACGAATAACGATGTTGAGTATGAATTGATTATGTATTATGAGTTCTTGGGGGAATTGATGGAGGAATTCCTAAAAAATATCATTTAAATACTTACCAAGGTTTCAAAATCAGTTCATTGATGCCCTGGCTACCTTGTTTGCAATGTTACAAGTAGCTGGGGGCATGGATATTAAACCATTGAGAATTGAAATCCTTAGGTGCCCAGCTTATTGCATGACGATCGAAGAGGAACCAGATGGACAGCCTTAGTATCATGACATCTTGAAGTATCTATAGAAGGGTGAATTCCTCGAAGGAAGTGAAGCAGCAGATAGAAAGCATTTGATGAAGCTAGCATCAAAATTCTTCGTTAGTGGAGATGTCCTCTATACAAGGTCCTTCGACTCAACATTGCTAAGGTGTGTCGACGTTAAAGAAGCCAACCGTTTGATGAAAGAGATACATGAAGGGGAGTGCAATGAATGGACACTTCTTGTTTCTCGGTTATTATTGGATGACCATGGAGTCCGACTGTATTCAGCACGCACAACGGTGTCACCAATGCCAGATTTATGAAGACAGGATAAATGCCTCTCCAAATGAATTTCACCAATTGTTCAATCCTGGCCCTTTTCAATGTGGGGAATTGACGTGATCGAACCCATTAACCCTAAAACCTCAAATGAGCATCGATTTATTTTGGTGGCAATAGACTATTTTACCAAGTGGATAGAGGCCAACTCGTATGTTAATGTCATCACCAAGAATGTGGCCAGGTTCATTCGTCGCAACATTGTTGCCTATTATGGGGTGCTGGAGGTGATCGTTACTAACAACGGCACTAATTTAAACAACAAAGTCGTGGATGACTTACTCAATGAGTTTCGAATTAACCATTTGAACTTGTTACTGTACCGTCCTTAGATGAATGGAGCAGTGGAGGTGGCGAACAAGAGCATAAGGAAAATCCTGTCAAAGATTGCTGAAAATTATTGTGATTGGCACAAGAGACTTCCCTATGCATTTATGGCATACCAAACTTCTATCCACACTTCTACTAGGGCAACTCCTTTTTCATCGGTGTACCGGATGGAGGCAGTCTTGCTTGTTGAAGTCGAAGTCCCTTCTCTAAGGGTCCTTTCCCAATCTAAACTCAATGAGACTAAGTGGATGCAACAAAGGCATAAGTAGCTAAACATGATCGATGAGAAGAGATTACAAGCTGTGTATCATGGTCAATGCTATCAGAGACGAGTCGCAAAAGCCTTCAATCGAAGGGTGCGTCCCAGACACTTTGAAGTCAACAACCTGGTGCTGAGGAAAGTGCTTTTGATCATACTAGACCCTCATGGTGTGTCATTAAGAAGATTCTTCCTGGTGGTGTTATGATTTTAGTTAAAATGGATGATAGTGAATTGTCTAGACCTGTAAACACCGATGCGGTTAAGATATATTTTCCATGATTGAAATCAAGGCCAAGGAGCCATTTCATGCACAATCCGAGTCGCATAGCATCGTAGATATCATGCATATGTTACATATACACATATCTATTTGTATTTCAGGCACCCTACCATTCAATGATGAAATGGCGGAAGAAAAAGTCGATTAAATGGCCCATTGAGTCTCCATACATACGGTTGAGTATCTCTTATTCTTAAATGAGAGGTAAACCAGGATGATAGAAATAAATAAAAAGATAAATAAAAAAGATGATAAAAAGAAAAAGGGAAGAACAAGAATGCATGGCATCATTCGTGTGACCTATTTCTGGTGTCTCTGTGCGTACTTCATGTCGGTGACCCCCGAAAAAGGATCTTGTAAAAATGATTTTATTTGAGCAAAAAGGAGAAACGTTAACCATGCCAAACAAGAAGTGCTTAGGATGAAGAAAGGCAAGCCATTTCCAAACACATCCTCCGAACACTTTTGAGAGTTGAGTGAAAAGCGATCTTCTCTTAAGATGAAGGATTCATTCGCATTAAGCACAAATATCGAAATGACAAAGGCGTTTCCTTCATCGATCCCAAGCACCATACTAATCTCTTGTTAGCCCTTTGGGCAGAATAAAGATGATCCTTCAAAGTACCTCTATCGAGAGCAACCCTACACTAGGGCAGCATAGGAGGTTACGGTCGTGTTTTAGAGTGAAAGATTGAGAAAGATTCTATTACTTTTACTTGCATCAATCTTTTGGTGATAGCTTCAGAGGAATTCTCATCAGAGCTTGACTCATCCCAAGGTGAAGAAGAGCATTTCCTTCTCTACCCAAACACTGATACCCGTTACTTTAACCAATTTGGGCATGATTGTTTATTTCTGAATCCCGAGCGATTATCATCTCCCTTCACTAGGGCAAGGCATGAGAATTGACCAAATACAATTGACAATTACGAGAAACCATGAAAAGCATCTTGAAAGTCATAAGAGATCCAAATGTTCAAAGAGCAAAAAGTTCAATAAATTAAGGGGCATGAAAAAGTAGTGTGCCTGGTAAAAGCAAGGCCAATACCTATCAAGAAAAAAAAAGCCAAAGGTAGCATTTTATGAGAAAGAAAAATTATCAAAGTTCGAGTACTTGCGTAAAAAAAATAAAAATCATTGCAAGTGCAAAGGAAATTAGAGAAATGAGCAAAGCTCCCATGCAGAAATGATTAATCAAGAGACTTTCGAGATGTGCTATGTTTCAAAAGCCAAATGATTTTGAGAGGTCGAGTAACCTGGTCACGATTCCATGATGATCACCAACCCTTAAAAATCCTCTTGAAAATTTTAAGTCTTTCGAGCCTTTCTTGGGCCAACATTACAACTTTCTTCCGAAGTTTCTTCTGATTGGAATGATTTGAGTGAAAATGAGAATGCCACAAAGAAGCTACCGCTTGAAGAAGTAGAAGCAATTCTATCTTGTCTTATCTTGCAAGTTCTTGACTTGTAAACCTAGTGAAGATAGCGACAAATGTCCCTTTATTAGCCTCAAAGCAATAATCCCTTTGTGTAAGCTCATGACCGAACCTATATTACGGGTCTTTTCAAAAGACCTTTTTGATCAATCAAATTGTGCTCATTGTGAATGTTTCCGAAAGCCTTCAAGATAGGTTATGTGAGATAGCCTCAACAATAAGTTACTTCCCACGTGAATGGATGGGATCAATCAGCCATTTATCGAGAGTGTGTGAGAAACCCCTTTTGACTAAGAAGCTCTAATTGGCATCCTTAATGAGCCTTTTTCATGAGTCGTAGCCATTTTGATAAAAAAAACTTGACTCTTAGAGAATTTGATGATTAATGATACATCCCAGAGAAAGATGATAGTTTTGCGTCACATGATGCTAATTGACATTGATTGTTTTTTTTTTTTTAAAGCAGTCAGACTTAGTTTGATTAGCTTGTTCAATTAATGTTATAATATTTCCAATACCTCTCTTGATAACGTCCCTAATGACATTTGCTCAAGTTGAGTATGACAGGATTCCTCAGTGAAGCTATGTAGTTTTCAAGAGGTTAGCGGGTGCGTCCTTAAAAACCAAAGGTTCATGGTCGACCTCAGACCATATCATCTACAAGGTTCATGGTCAACCTTAAACCATGCCATCTCTAAAGGTTCATTGGTTTTCCTCAAATCATGCTTTTTCAACCCAGTCGAAACCCGTTGTTACACGGTAAGACCTCATTTCTTTCCTTTTTCTTATGACACGGTGTGCTTCTGTAATTCGGGGTCTCTCTTTCTTCTTATGACATGGCATACTTCTACAGTCCGAGATTCCTTTTTCTTATGACATACGTACTTCTGTAGCTCGGGGTCTTTCCTTCTTTTTATGACATGGTTTGCTTTTGTAGCCTAAGGTCTTTCCTTCTTCTTATGACATGGTGTGCTTTTGTAGTCTGGGGTCTTCTCTTTCTTTTTATGACACGATGTGCTTCTGTAGTTCGAGATCTCTCTTTCTTGTTATGACACGGTGTGCTTCTGTAGCCTAGGGTCTCTCCTCTCTTTTTTTCTCTTATTGAAAAGACATGTTTCCTTAGCTCTAAGTCCTCTCCATTGACCTGGCACATGCCTATGCACCTAGTGTCTCTCTATCGCCAAAATAATTTAAGTGTCTTCTATCTTTGAATGCAACATTTTTTAGGCTAAATTCAAAGAGTAGCAGCTATTGACACCTGATTTTCAAGTACATATAAAAAAAATTAAATTAATTAAAAAAAATTAAAATTAGGTCGAGTCGGGCCAAATCCAATCTTGGCCCGGCCCGTCTCTCCTTCCTTTTTCCCTCACTTGGGCCTGGCCCCTTCTCTTTTCCTTTTTCTTTTCTCTCATGGCCCAAAGCTCTTCTCTCTTTTGGCCCGGCCCGCACCCAACTTTCTCCCTCCTTCAGTTGTCTTTTGTGTGGGGAACCTGCAAAGACAAAAAGCAGAGCCGCCACAGTAGGATCTTGAGGGGCAGCAGGGGACAATAGGATCTGAAGGGGATAGGCGGGCAGCATGATCGGCGGGTAAGAGCGGGCAGGCGGACGACTAGTTGGTCAGATGAAGCCATGCGGGCGAGCCAAGCGGGCAAAAGAGAAAAGAAAAGGGACAATAGAGAGGGAGAAAAGAGGGGGGGGGGGAGAAGAGAATAGAGAGAAAAAGGAGAGGAGGAAAGCAAAGGCCAAGGGTCTTCTCACACAAACAAGAGGGTGAGCAGAGCGGAGGAATGAGGAAGACATAACTGAAGAAGAAGGGAGAACTAAGAGAAAACCAGGGAGAGAACGGGGGAGGAAGAGAGGTCCGAGCGAGATATTTGAAGGAAAGAGGGCAAGATCACCGCCGCCGCCGCCGTTATCGTTGCCGATGTGTTGCCCGACCACCACCACTGTTGCCGTTTCTTGCGAAGCCCAGGTAGGCATTTCGCCAAACACCTGGTGTGCATAATGGCGTATTAGGCCAGTCGGAGCTCCCCGACCGATTTGAGCGAGCTTCGGCCCCTCTGCCTGTTCCTGTGGCATTTCCTAAACTTTGGTAGGTCTTCTTAGGCCTTTAGGTTCGCACTCGGGCCTTGGCTGAGCCAAATGCTTTTGATCGTTAATGCATGTTACTTGTTTGTTGATTTGCCCAGCCGAAAACCAGCTCCACAATCCCTAACTTCAACTTGATCTTTCAGTCGTTGGAGCATCGCTGCGATACCCTTGGAAGCTAGGCCATTCCCCCTTAACATACCGAGGCGGCATTGTCGCACCCAAGCCAGAGAACTACCTGGGGGACAATGTCATCTCCTCTAGTTGCAACTGGGAAGTCAGTAACCAAAGGAAGATAGGCTAAGTCTGGGCAAATCATGGATCTAGCCCACTCGGCCCCTCTCGCCCTGCAAGCCAACGGCCTAAAGTCGATCTAGCTTGTGGGGCTACGGGGAACACTTCTACAAAAGGGGTTGGGCCCAACCCCCAAATTAAGTGAAGGCTCGACCAGAGGTGGTTGAGCCTTGCCCATTTAGGCAGGCTGATCGGCCCGCCCCTAGCCGGGTTAGTCTAAACCTAACCCGAATCCAGGTTTGATCAGATCGGACCCGACCCGCACCGATCGGGCCGAACCCAAGTCAGGTCAAATCGGACGACCCGATTCGCCTAAAAAATAATAAAAATTTTTTTTTGAAAAAAAAAATTTCGAAAAATATTTTTAAGAAAACAAAAATTAAAAATTTCGAAAGTTGAAAAAATGTAGGGTTTGATTGGAAATTGTCATGTCTTTTCTTCTTAGTGTAATTAGGCCTTTATTTGTTCGCACATTGATTATATCTCAAGTTTAATTTACATGTTTAATTATGTTTGTGATTGTTTAGTTGCATGTGCTAATTTTACTGTAATTAGAGGCTTGATTACTAATTGCCATTTTAATGATTGTGCACCCGCATGATTACCTCACATGTTAGTGGATAGGTATAAAATCATTCCAAACTACCTAACAAAAACCTTTTCAAAATGAACAAGATTAGGTACCGAAATTGCACTAATTGATTAATTAGTATAATCAAGTCCCCGACCCAAATTCTCTTGTTGCGTAGGAAGGGAGGTATACTCCCATGCCTTATTTGGTTTCTAGCCAATCCCAATAGGCTAGTGGTGACTCTTTTTGCAAAATTCTTAAAAAGTACCCCAACGTCACGCGAGGTATGGGCTTGGGAGAGCCCGCGCCTAATCATGGGCCTTAGGTCCATTCTTTAAGTAATACCCCTAAACCTGGTCCCTCCTCCCGAGGGGTAGGTTGCGACAAAGATGTAACATTCAAAGGATATCGTGGAGAACTTTTTGAGTTTAAATATTTTTTTAAAAATTAATTTAAGCAAAGTGCAATGTGCCCAACGAGATTAATGAAATCTAGATGGCAATTCTTTTATCAATCCCTAAAGTAATCCCTTGCTACTAGTGATCAAAATCACCAAAGGGAGGATAATGGCCTCGCAAGTCGAGATTCTTTTATGATGGATTTTAGATTTGCTTTATGGTGGATGCATTTGTTATAATATTTATCAATTTAAATGTGATATAGTATTTCCCAATTAATTTCAATTTATTGCTCAAGTTTATTACATGATAATTGCCTGTAAATATTTTACCATAACAGTCTTTAAGAAATAAAACATCAACTCGTCTAGTTCAAATCCTATCAATACAGAAAACAAACTATCAAGTTTTGAGGGGTATTGGCTAGTTGGACAGAATGGGACGTTTCGATATGATGATTCCATGAATCAATTGATACAATCGTTCAAGGTTTTGGGGTTTTCCACATTTGCAAATTTTCATCAATAGTTGGAAGTATGTCGATCCTTATGTTTCTGCAAAATTGTTTTTGATTATACATGTTTTTCTTTATAAATGATAAATCGGGATTGTTAGTTTTTCTTTAAACTTAATCTAGCAAGTTGATATCATAGCGGTTTATAATCTCTACCTTGGTGAAATTCTTTGGAATTTTATATGTTTTCATTGGATAATGAATGGATAAAACTCGGATATTTTGTGGCTTGGAATAGAATTTCAAATTCCTGCCAAATTCGGGTGAGCCACCATGCAATAACGGATATGCACGGTCACACTGCCATTCGGAAGAAAAGCCTTAAGGTAATTCAGCATATTAATCGAGCGTGTCCAATACTATGTACAAGGAACTAGTGCCTCGTGTGATTTCATTTGCTCTTTGATTGGCAGAAGAATTCAGTTGCGTGTCAATTTAGTAGCAATTCATCGTCTATTGTGCATGATTTATTACATGTTTTGAACATAAAAGAAAAATCTCATCTGCATGCTTTGTTCTTTTGAAGAGAGGAATCATTTGAGTCATCAGTAATCTTTCACATTACACTCACCGTGTGCAAAGAAAATGACGGTCAAGGTAAAATTGGACACGCGTAATCATACCTCCCCCGGACAGCGCTCGGAAAAGGGACACCACCGAAAAATAAGATCACAATTATTTGTGCTCATTCAATAGGGACTTTTATTGAAACCAACCTGATCTGCAAAGTCAACCGCCAACGAAGACTTGGCGTCCAACCATGTCAATGGCTCATGCAAGTCAAGCATTTCATGCATGTCTTTGTCAATGACGTATGATTGTATAAAAGAACAAGCTGATATTGAGATATGCATATAGATGCACCGAAATGATGAAACACATTGCACTTACCGTGATAGAAAATTGAGGTGAATTATTGCCTGCCACACCGCCTCTTGAAAATAACATCATTCTTCTGCTTTTTTTTAAGAGTCATATATGCTCCCGCTCCTCACAAGTTTCTGGCATCAATAGGTAGTACGAAAATCACAAGTGTCAATCATATATCTTGACGTCAGTAACAGTCGCACAATATATAAAAGGGTAGATGCAAATCCATAGAAGCAATAAAGAAAAGCTTAGTAGCTAGAATATCAGTCAGAAACCTCACCCCACCTCTGAATTCTGTTGCGTATCTGCTCCAATTTCCATCCTTTATCACTTTAGCCCGTTTTCTCAGTTCGTAGCCAGAGGATTGAAAATTCAAGATAGAAACAACCCTGAGTCTTTAAATGCAGCAACTACAGCCTATTACTTAGAGATGCAAGTGGTTTCATAACAATTGGGATGCTAACTCAACTCTGCACTTAAAGTCCTTTACACCATCTTTAATAGCTATTGGTTTCCAGAAAGCAAATTCCTTGCGTTGTAATCAAGATATTGCTTATCACAACCGGACAAAATCTCCCGATGGAGAATATGTTAGTGAGTTTGGGGAAAAAAATCTCAATCAGCATAATTCAAAGGGTAATCCCAAAATTTAGTATCCAAAAAATCTCCTCTGGGTTTCTTTTTATTAAAAGCAGGTCTAAGCTCTACTGTGCAACAAAACCATTCCAAAGTTTCTAAATTGTTTCATCCATCAGATTCCTGCATGGCCACCATGAAGTAACAGACGAGGGCTTACTGCGAAATCCAAATTTGCACATGATACCACCATTTATTGAAAAAAGGTAAGCATTTGGATGGAGGATTCCCTTCCTGATTTGAACTCTGCGTTTTAACTATGACAAAAGACTAAAGCATGTGAAGAATAAATGACGTGACAGTATCAAGCCATAACTAGCGGTCAATAGTTAGAACTCTTCCAAGAATGCTCAGATGTTGACACTGAGGTTAACTATGGTTTGGATTGTTGTGCCCTAGTGAATAATTCAACAATAAGAATGCAGGATGTACTTGTGTAGTATGTCTCATATCAGGGTAAGCTTCTACAGATCGTGAGTTTGAATGTGTTTAATCACTTAATGCTTTTCAAGAGCATATACACTTAAAATATGGTAAATGCATGATGCACAGTAATAGACTGTCGTCCTCAAAATGCGACAAGGACTCTCTTGGACATAGAGTAACAAACGCAGTCATAACTCAGAAAAGTTATTTGTCCTAGTGCTTGTCATAGTGTTGTGCTCTAGTGCTTGGCCGACTAAAACATGCCTTG
This sequence comes from Eucalyptus caleyi, assembly GCA_014182885.2. NCBI lineage: Eukaryota > Viridiplantae > Streptophyta > Magnoliopsida > Myrtales > Myrtaceae > Eucalyptus > Eucalyptus caleyi. The sequence continues at coordinate 29,586,699 of CM024468.2, read as the reverse complement.
ATCTTTCGACTTTGAGTGATGTCCGCTGCTAGTAGTGCCTTCAACTGAGTGATGGATAGATTGTGTTTTAGTGTTGTGTGTTTCTACCCAAATCCAAATTAACCCAGGTATCATGTCAACAGGCAATCGAATCCATACCCAGACACCTTAGAAAAGGGTAACGAATTCAGCAAACCTCATCATGCCCAGAACATGTCTAGTTCAATTTCCCGCTACTAGGTGAGGAATTTGCAGTGTTAAACCAAAGAGCAGACCAAAACTGAGGCAAACGAGCCCAACTACTATTTTCCATTAAGCTACTACAATCAACAAGATAACTCAAACAGCCCATGCACACACAAATTGGAATCCTTTAGCATTAATTTATGGAATATCAATGCTATCATGAATTGGAGTTGTGTGAAAGCTTGGAGCCGTGAGCTGCCTAGAAGTTTTTCTCAGTTTGACTGCTTAATACCATGAAGAATCATCATCAACAAAAAGAAGGTTCTCTGTTTGTTTGTTTGTTTTTTTTTTTTTTTTTTTTGGTAAATGGTAAGAATTATATTAACTAAAGCCAAAGCAAAGCAAGAAGCTATAAAACAAGAACTCAGCACCAAAACTTACACTCACGAGGACAACAGTCAGAGTGAGTGGAAGGGTGCCAAGGTAAAACAAGACCACCTACACAAGAGTAGAGGAAAGCCAAAACAACGGCAAAAGCAAACCAAATGGCCTACAGAGGGAGCAAAAAGAACAAAGAGCCCACAACAACACAAGTGCAGAGTGAAGAACTCCATGGTAAGATTGGTAGGTGAGTGATCAATCCGCCAAAATGGAAGGGTTTATAGACCAGCTATGCAGCAACCTACAATTCGTGGTGTTGGGAGGGATCTATTTTAAAAGACAAAGCTTGATCTCTAACAACCTTAAAAAGACAGCATCCCTTTCTTCACAATCGCATCACAGCTTCTACATAACTAATCATGTTTCGGGATTTGAAAAAGATTACTCTTATATAGATCATATTCACTAAAAGAAAATTAAGAACACATCAGTGCACCAAATAAATTTAATCGCTTCTTTTTTATTTTGTTAAATTACAGAAAACAACACAAAACATTGATAGCAGTAGCCCTACCTCAACAACATTTGCAAGTGATCATTCCAAGAGATTTTGCCAATACAAATCACAAATGGTATTTGCAAAACAACCAAAGTGAAAGTGGTAGGGGACAAGAAAAAGATGTTGTAAGAGAACATACAATAAACGCTGAAAATGCAGAGGAATATGAATATGGCACACTATGATTCTTCATGATAGTGAATTTTCATTCACAAATTGTTTGGACATCAAGTAGAGTTGAAAATATGTCATCAGTGAACATTTTGTCCTACAAATTAATTGTCCAACGAAATAGAGCCTATTGAACCCAATAAGAAAACCCGCCTAAATTTCAGCTTTTACCTTCGGTGGCTGGTTTTTGGAAATTTATGTGAAACTATCAATTTTTTTTACGCATTGATATTCCATAAATTACATTTCGTTTGTATCTTGACCTCTAGTGGTTTAGGAACTATTGCTATAGCTTGCTAGAAATTTTTAGCCATTATATTTATGTTTGTTTGGTTGACATTATAATGATATGCTGCCTGCCTCTGGGTTTGCAATGTCACTAGTGACCTTTGGGTTTGCATTTGCTTTTACTCCTCCTCAAAATATTATTTTGTCATACATTATGCCATTTTATTTGAAAATACCTTCTTATGTGGCATTCTTCCTACAAGGAGTTCCGAAACAAAATGTTCGAGTTCACATGGGTTCCTTTGGTGTAACTGGATATCTTGCACTTCAACCAATGTGTATCGTCTGGTATATCTCATTTCTCAGTGCTACTGTTGCATTTATAGATTTTTTGTTGAAGCAATATTCTTATGACATTGTGAAGCTCTATAAGAGGTTTGATAATTTGTAATCTGAATTGTGGTTTACTGTGTACTTTCTCTGAGGCTTTTTGGATGTTATTGCACATATAATGATGCTTTGACCATATAAATAGGTGGGTAGAAAAAGAAAAGTTGCATTGGCCAAGATAACTTTCAAGAAACGTCACATAGTTTTGCTTAACGAGCCATCCAATCATCTGGTAAGTTCTACTAATTTTTATCCATTTCATGACTTGGATTACTTTTTCAGTTTTTTTTTTTTTTTTTTTTTTGGTCGGAGGATTGTGCCTAACGTTTTACCAATTTAAATGAAGGATATGAAAATTGTTTGTCTATTAAATTGCCTGACAACAATTTATCCCTTCGAATGCGAATTTTTTCGATTTTACTTGCATTGCGACGATCTCCTAGAACCTGCCTCCTTAAATAAGTGAAAATTTAAATTATCTAATTACACCTCTTTCACCGATACTACCAAAAAATTATAAATATACTGCCAATCAATAACAAACTTAATGTATTGTAAATGCATAGAAGTCATGTGAGTAAAAAGACTACGTCTAGTTATTCCCGTTGAAGTTTTCAAAACGAAAATTTGTTAATATTGTTTGGACAAGAAAAAAACGAAGGGTGTTGAGTTCGGCATAAGACAAAGCCTCCAAAACATCGTTGAGCCCTATGTGCCTAAAGAGTATGTGTTAGAGGAAGAGGGTACTTGTGGACATGTCATGTTACGTGATGATGACATGCGAAGTATTTCAATATTCAAGCACATAAATTGACATATCACTTCAAAAAATTTGTTAGTTAAATGGTTATGGTGGCATTTCTTTGTGTTGAAAATGTTCAATTCTCCATTGAGGCAAAGATACTTTTTCTAGGAAATGCTTGCAAATCACAAAATCCAGAATCAGACCACTTCTCTCTAGAATAGGCCTTGAACTGATTGATGCAAACCAGTTCGATCGCATCCAATGCGCCCATCTGCAAAAGTTTCGAACGTTATTGCTTACAGAAAATTTTCGAAGTATGCATTTAATGGAAAAGGTTCTTGCTGATATAATTTTTAGTTCGTTTATACTTTTGACAACTGAAGTTTAGTTGACAAATTAGGCACGCAATTTAATGAAAATAAACGTTATGAAAGGGACAAAAAAATAGATAGATAGATAAATAAATAAATAAAGAGCAAATCAACAAATATAAGAATTAAATAATAATGATAAACTAAATAAGAAAGGTGGTTTAATTTGGTCTTGTTCAAATTTGCGAAGTGCACGAGACAAGCCCGATCCCCCTAATCCTACACGCTGAGTTAGTCAATATCTGGCGGGGCAGGCGGGTCGGTGGATGGCGTTCGGCTGGGGCAATCGAGCGAGGTGAGCTGGCAACAAGCACGCAAACGGGCGGGTGGCATGGCATGCGGCAAGCAGGCAGCGCTAGTGGGATGGCGAGCAAGCGAGCGGCCAAGTGGTGGGTGACAAGTGGGCAGGCAGCAAGGGGTCACACAGAGAGATTGAAATCATTTTTCAAATGAAATCTAAATACAAAAACATTTTCATTCACATATGACCAAACAAAAAATAATAATAATTTCTTTAAAAGTAATTTCTCAGAAAGTATTTTCCTTTTTCATGGAATTTTCCCCATTATTTTATTGAAAATTTTAGGAAAAATGATATTCTTCTTAATAGAAATGAAATTTTTTTATTAATATAAGCTTGATTTTTTTCTTTCAGTCCATGAAAATTATTTACCATTGATAAATCAGTCTTCCGTAACTTAAATATTGAAAATGAGAAAAAAAAATTTCCCAATAACAATTTTATTTTAAACATACGGGCCTTAAAAGAAAAAAAGTTATTTTAGTTAACCTTACGGGCTATGCATGTCTGATTAGTGTTTCTCTTAATTAGTATATGGCAGAAATGTCACTTCTTCACTATTAATTACTGTTTTAAAAGCAAGAGTGATCAGCTTGGAGAAGCCCTAGCCATCGGCCACCTAAAAAAGCAGACCCACTACAGACAAAAGTGGGACTCCCTGTCTCTCTCTCTCTCTCTGCAGGACACCTGGTTTTGACTCGTCAAGTTATTGTCTCTACCATTGCCACGTGCCACCGAGAACCATCAAGAGTATTGTCAAGTCCAGTTACTATCATCCACTTTTACACACCCTATTCCAGCCGCGCAACGTACACTATCGCCTTTGCTCAAAAAGAAAAAAACGTACACTATCGCCTTCGTTTTTTGACCAAAAAAAAGTACATTATCTCCGTGAACACCGCAACCCCAAATCCACCGTGCGCCAGCCGCCCTCTCCATTCTATCCTATTAGACTTTACAATATCTGATGGCTATTTACGGATAGAGTTTGTTGTCTAATTAATTTAATGAGATTTAGACATTATCAGGACATTTTTTATTGCCTCAATTTAATTACTGATTTGATCCATAAAGCCCGCTCGGTAAGCCCCTCTACCTCATCTTTTAAGTATCATTCCACACAAAATTTATGAGCGCTAGGATGAACAAGTTAGATTGAGGAATTAAGTGCAATTGTAAGATCCAATCTAAATTTGCTTAATGAGCACTTTTATCACGGTTAATTATAGCTGATTTCTAAATATCTATTCACATTACCCTATTCTTGCCTTATAAATAATTTCTTTTTTATATGAGCAATTATTGCATTTTTTTAAATGGGGTCAGAAAATTTTGCATTTGGTTTTTTTTTAACAGAATTTTGCATTTGTTTTTTTTTTTGGTCGAAATTTTGCATTTGGTTTTTTTTTTTTTTGGCGAAAGGATATGAAATTCATTACTAGCCCATAACATGGGCACCATAAGCAGGTACATCTAGACATAAAATAGAAAGAAGAGGCATAGGAGGATAATTAACCCAATTACATGGAAGTGAATTAGCTCGATGCGCACGTGCTACCCAGTCCGCGGCCATGTTATTCTGCCTGGGCTCATAGATAAGAGTTATGCCTTCCATTTGGGCTAGGAGGAGTTTGCAGTCCAGGATGAACGGTTGGGCCTGCCAAGGGGGTTCTTCTCGGCTTAGAACACCCTCAACTACGGATAAGCAATCAGTTGATACGTGAATGGGCAGATCAAGGGAGATAGAGTCGAGAGAGACTTCAGTTCGTGCAGCTAGGGTTCGCTTCTCCTTTATCCATCTCAGAGCCAGACGCAGTGCTAGGGTTTCCGCAATTAGGGCTGATGGGGCGAAGATCGATTCAGCAAAACTAGCAGCGAGGCTTCCTGCAACAGTTCGACAGATCCCGGCCACCGATCCTACTTGATCCGAACTGCTCCAAGCTGCATCAATATTAAGCTTCAACGAGGGAGGGTCGGGAGGTAACCAAGATTTACAGCTGCTCGTGTCTACCGCATTCCTCTTTGACAATTTCTTCCCTTGTTTTCCCCATTTCAGGTGTAGATTTGCTAGAATCCGAGCGTTTTCTTTGGTGCGGGAGGGGATTGGCTTGGTTCCCCTGAATATTGCAGTGTTGCGGGTCACCCAGATATTCCATAGAAGAGCTGCGAAGAGGGCTTTTAATCTAGCGTCAGTTCTGGAGGTGAGATTCTCGAAGAGCCATTTATCTATTTTGGTTATGTGGTCTGGGTTGGTGTCGGCTAGGTTTTGAGGATCTGACCATATGGCTTTTGTCTAGGAACAGAGGATGAAGAGATGCTCCATGGTTTCGGGGGCTTGGCCGCATATCTGGCACGATGGTTCAGGTAACAGTTTCCTGCGATGAAGATTTTCTTTTGTTGGGAGTGAGTTATTGCATATCTGCCATATTAGGATTCGAATTTTTGGAGGTGTGGGAAGTGTCCATATGGTAGGCCAGAGTGATTTGGGTATCTGGTATGATGTGGATGGGGGTTTGTTGCTGGGGTTCGGGTCTGAGTTTTGCTTACGGTTGTAATCGCTCTTGACTGTGTAGCTGCCAGACTTGTTGGCTGTCCATACAATTTTATCCTATCGAGGATGTAAACAAAGAAGTTGGGCTAGTATCTCATTTGCAATTTCTTCCTGAAACAGAGCTGTAACCTTGTTTTCATTCCACGCCTTACTTTCACTGTCGATGAGATCAGCCACAAAACGTGGTTCATCTTTGTTAGCTGGACCAATAAGTCTTCCAGTAGGCAGCCATAGGTCTTCTTGGACTCTGATCTGTTTGCCATCCCCAATCTCCCACCTGGTTGCTGGTTCAATGATTGCTCTTCCTTGTAAAATACTTTTCCAGCTCCAAGATGGTCGATTTCCATTTCTTGCTGCCCAGAAGTCACTTTTAGGAAAATAAATGCTTTTCAATACTTTGCACCAGAGAGCATCAGGTTGGTTTATAATCCTCCATGCCTGTTTTCCCAACATGGCCAAGTTAAAATTTTGCAAATCTTTAAAACCCAAACCACCATTATCCTTCCTGACTTTCAACTCTTCCCATTTTTTCCAATGGATTCCTCTTTTATCAGCATGTTGTTTCCACCAGAATGAAGCTGTTTTTTTCTCTATAGTTCTACATATGGAAGTCGGAATTTTGAATATGGACATCACATACTGAGGAATGGCCTGGATAACTGTTTTTATAAGGATCTCCTTCCCAACTTTTGAAATTAATTTCTCTTTCCACCCTTCCAATTTCCGTTCAACTCTTGTCAACAGCCAAGCAAACATTTGCTTTTTTGTTTTCCCCCAATCAGCTGGAATTCCAAGATACTTCCCTAAATGTTCTGTAATAGCTACTCTCAACTCTGAGGCTAGGTTCTGTCGAAGTTGAGGAGGGAAGCTTTTCCCCACAAAGAGGCCAGACTTGTTGAGATTAATCATCTGGCCTGTGACATAGCAGTACTGGTTCAGAACATTTGAAACATTTTGGGCTTCTCTGATTGTGCCATCTAGAAAGAAAATGGCATCGTCTGCAAATAAGAGATGAGATAGGGTGGGACAGGTAGGATTTAAACGAATACCCTTTACAGTTCCATCTAGAACAGCTGTGCGCATTAGTGAGGATAGAAGGTTTGTCATGATGATGAAGAGATAGGGTGAGAGGGGATCACCTTGTCGACTACCTCTTGTAGGTTTAACCTCAGCTGATGGCTCGCCATTAATTAGGATATTGAAAGATACGGTAGAGATGCATATTTTAATCCATTGAACCCATCTCGCATGAAAGCCCAACTTGAGCATGTAATCACAAAGAAAGTCCCATTCCACTCTGTCGTATGCTTTTTGCATATCTAATTTAGGAATCGCTTGCTGCTTGCAAGTCCTCTTCCTCACCCTTAATTGATGAATCACTTCTTGAACGATGCAGATATTGTCTTGGATCAGCCGGTTGCTTATAAAAGCTGTTTGTTCTTCTGCAATGAACATTGGTAGCCATGGTTTAAGCCTGTTGGCCAGCAGTTTGGCAATGATTTTGTAAGTAAAGTTACAAAGGCTAATGGGTCTGAATTGGGTTATGTGTTCTGGATTTGATACTTTTGGGACAAGGGTGATATGGGTTCTATTTATATCTGGTTCCAATGTACCTAGGCTGAGGAAAGAGTGAACCATGTTGAAAATATCATCTTTGAGAGCGGTCCATTGACTTTGATAGAATAGGCCAGTTAGGCCATCCGGACCTGGAGCCTTTGAAGCCCCTAACTGAAAAACTGCTTCTTTGATTTCTTCATGAGTAACTGGCTTTGTTAAATCTGCATTTATCTCCTCAGTTATAACTGGTTGACACTGATCCAATACAGGTAAATAATTTCGGTCCCCAACAGAAGTGAATAAGGCTTGATAGAAGTTGGTGATGTGAGCAGTAATGGTTCCAGGATCCCTGCACCAGGTATTATCATCTATTCGAAGCATAGATATTCTATTTCATTGTCGTCGTTGAATGGTGGTGGCCTGGAAGTACTTAGTATTCTGATCACCCCATTTTAGCCACGCAATTCTTGATTTCATACACCAATAAATTTCTTCCTGTCTCCAGAGCTCTTCGATTTTCTGAGTAATACTACTGGTTTCCTCCCTATATTGTTCTCCATTGTTGTTGTTAGTCAATTCCGTAAGACGAAATTTGAGGGTGTTGATCTGTTTTTGAGCATTTTGGAATTTTCTTCTGCTCCATTTGTGTAAATCTGCTTTCAGTTTCTGTAGTTTTTGGAGCAGAGTAGTAGTATCGGGATGTTGTACTTTCCAAACTCGCTGCATGACTTTCACAAAATCAGGATCTTCAAGCCAAAAGGGCTGAAACCTGAACTGGTACTGAGATTTCTTGCCTGTTGGAGAGAGGGATAAGATGATTGGGCTGTGGTCCGAGCCTATGGCTGGTAGAGCGAAGGCTTGGGCATTTGGATATTGTACTCTCAAGTCCATAGTACAGAGCACCCTGTCTAACCGTTTTTTAACTAATGCAGTCCCTTCTCTTTTATTTGACCAGGTAAAGGCGCAGCCCTTACTTTCAACATCCATTAGAGAACAATCGTCTAAGAACTCCCGGAAAGCTGCAATACGGTTGCGGTCCACCTCCCCGCACGCAACCTTTTTCCCAATGGTAAAGAGTTTCATTAAAATCCCCAATGCATAGCCATGGTAGCGGGTTGGAGGAATTGTATTCTTTCACTATACGCCATAGTTTGAGTCTCTCCTGAAAATTGGTAGGTGCATGTAGAAAGGATATACGCATAAGATTATCACTTTGCATATCTGTACATTTAAGATTAATAAGCTCCTTAGAAGTCCCTTCCACTTCCACTTGAAGCCCTGCATCCCACATCAATGCTAAACCTCCAGCTATTCCGACTGGATCGATGATATATGAATGTTGTAATTGAGTCTTTTGCCTTACTCTCTCCACAACACGGTTCTGATTTTTTGTTTCCATGATGAACACCAGGTTGGGCCGTTCTTGAGCCACAAGGGCCCGAAAATGCTGGACTGTCAAGGGGTTGCCCAGCCATTGACAGTTCCAGCTAAGGAGTTTCATCTTTGCTGAGGTGGCTGTTTCGGGCCAGCCACCAAAGCCCTTGTGCTTGCTCCTTCCCAGGACTGAACCGGGGTATCCAACAACAAAGTTTCATCCAACCCATGCTCTTGATTCAGTTTTTTTTCATAGGGATTGACCCTTTTTTGTTTTTTTTTGCTGCAGGAGCTTTGTGGATTGCCTTTCCTTTCTTTATATTCTATGGCAACACCTCACTGCTGGCTGGACATAGGAGAAGGGTCTGCTGTTCTGCTGAGGTGTGAGTTTGATTGAAGCACAGAGGTGTTGTTTGTTCAGGTTGTGTAGGAACAATCGCCATCGCTAATGAGTCTGCCTGTGGTGTTGCAGCAGGTGTTTCCAGGATCTCTGTCTGAGTCTCCATTACCACCTCATCCTCCTGTTCCAATAGATCAAGGTTGCTATAAAAAGTCTTCCAGTAGGGGCTATTCTCCTTCACTTCTGCCTTTAACCAAGAACCATAGCGGCCTGGTTGATCATGAGGTAAGCCAGTTTCTTCATAGGGTATTTCAGGACAAGCAGTAGCATAGTGACCAATTCGTCCACAAGAGTAACAGTAATAAGGCAGCCTTTCATATTTATAATCGATCCACCATTGTTTTCCCCCACATGATATAACATTTCCTATTTTGAGAGGGCTGGATAGGTCTAGTGACACTTTGGCTCTCCCATATTTTGCACCATTTAGACTTCTGGCCTCAATTTTTATCTCCTCTACTTGACCCGGTTTTGTGGCTAAAAGTCTTATGGCATCTACGGTTATCCTAGCTCGGGGTAGACCGATGAAATGGACCCAAAACGCAGAGTGCGTAAATTCATAACAATGCTCAGGTATGTTTGGATCGCCTTCTTTTAGGACTAATAGATTACTTGAGAAACACCATGGTCCATGTTGTAAAACTCTTGTTTTCGCTGCCTGTGAAGTAAAGGTAAAGGAGAAGAAGCCCGTTCCAATCTGTTCGCAATGAACAGTGTCGATTTTCCAGGCGTTTGTCATTGTAGAGAGAAATGCCTGAAAGTTGACGTTAGGTCTCGAATAGAGTCTACCATATATGGTTAGCTCACTCTGTTTTTTTGTAGCCTCTGGAAGGTCGTCACCAAGATCCGTGACATCGTCATCAGACCATAGGTCACCCATTCTACGACAGAGAGCTGCTAAGCGAAGGTGAGTTTCCTTGTTTTCTGCCATATCCTGGGGACGAGATACTACAATATGCTTTGGCCTTAGAATGAAGGGAGCTTTGGATTTACTGTGTGATTGACACAACAGCAGCAAAGGAGACTATAGATCCAGTGATCTTAAGTAGCAATCCAGTCAAGTAATGAGAGATCAGCTGTGGCTATACTACAGGGGCCTTGGTCTAACCTTGGATAGTGGAGCCGAGGTTCAGAGATACAAGATCCATACTATGGGGACAGAAGCCAGCAGATCTGGGTTTTCACGCCATTTTCCATCAGATATTCTACCCGTAGAAGGAGAGCTACGAAATCAATGCTATACGAGCAGAAACCAGCAGATCTGGGTTTTCACACCAGTGCCCATCGAAGAGACATCCCGAAGAAAAGCAATGCGGTGGATGAAAGAGGGAAGAGGCTTCTAATCTGGTGGAAGATGATGATGCTCATACATGATTGGGGAAATTAGGGTTTATTCGTGGGTTGAAAGGGGTAGATGGATTGCTATCCCCACAGGATAGGGAAATAACCTCAACCAGGTTGAGAGAGAACCTCGCAGTGGCGAGAGAAATTGACCTTAAATTTTGCATTTGGTTTTTTTTTTTTTTTGGTGAAAAATTTTGCATTTGGTTGAAACGAGCAGTTTTTAGGGTCTTTTAGAGCTGTCTTATCGTTGCGTTCCCTCTGCGCGAGGGAGTACCGAAAAAAATTGTACCTTCCCGTTCTTCCCCCTGCGCCTTGACGTCTGCTTTTTCTCTTTCTTCACGTTGATGGGATAGGACAGGCCTGGGGAACGCGATGAGGGGAAAGCAATGCCACGTGGCGGTGCCCCTCCACCCACCGGTTCACTTTCGACGGTCATGATGGAGGCCCTCCCCGCAACCTCGAAAATCACTGCCCCCCATCTGTTTGCCTCCATGCTGACTGGACGTGGATCCCTAGGGCCAGGGGTGGATTCCATGGAATTAACAAGAAGGTATCACGAGAGAGAGGACGATAAGGTTGCGTTCTTAGGTGATGGGGCAACAAATCAGATCTCAAGCGAAGAGAAGAAATGCATCTGCATTTTCCAGTCTGTCCTTTTATTGTTAGGCAGAAGAGAGAGAGAGAAAAGAAAAAACACAGGACCACGTGTGAATTTAAATAAGTTGCATATTTATTTTAATGTGTGTATGGATCATCTTTCATGATATGTCATCATATAAGTGATTTCTAATATAAATTGACCGAAAATGACTATTTATAAATTTTGTGCGAAGATTGAGAATTAAATCAATAAAATTGGAATGTTTAGGACTTGACATTTGTATTAATTAAGTTTGTGACGAATTGGATAATTTTTTGTATTTTTGGTGTTGCCAAAATCTTTAAATTTGTATCGCTATGATAAAAATTTGAGGGTTTTGATTGTAAAAGATTTAGGACATTGGTGTCATTTAAGGGTTTTTAGATGGTGTTATTTTCCGAAAGATTATGATAACATAAAAGTCAATTGAATCGGAGGAGCTACAACATATGAAAATGGAAACACTGTACGAACAGACGAGTGCGGGAACAGAGCGATTATTATTATCGCGTGTTAGGTACACTTATCACGCTCTCTCCTTTTTCACCTTTTTACCTTTTTTTCAATTTTTTAAAAATATAAAGTGAATTTTATAGCAATAAATTAATAAATATATTGGGTGGCGATCCTAACTAAATGGTCTTTTCAAATGCATATAGGTCAAGTTCAACGAAACTGACATTGAATCTATAAATTGTTCAAATGGAAAAAACCCCTCAAGTTTTGCCTCCGGTTTGTGGCTTGATGGGCAAATATGACACATTTAATGAAGGGTTAATATCACAAAAATATTAATTCGACACATCATCAAAAAACTCAAACTAATATATTTATTATAAATTTATCATCAATTAGTTACTATTAGATTGAATTAATATTATAAAAAATCATAAACTGGTACATCTATGATAAACGGAGTGTAAAACTCTAAATTGACACATCCGTTAATTATTATGTGTTGTATAATAAATTTGATGGTAAAATTTAATGAAAACTCAAGATAGATAAATTTGTCATAAAGGTATTGATTTAAGATTTTTGATAGTCAATTTTTTTAATGAAATTTTACGTGACATTAAGAATTTAATAAATGACAACATTCGTACATAGATAAAGATCACATTAATATGAATCAAATAAATAAAAAAATCATAAAATTATTGTAATTGTGTCCAATTTTCTTCAAAAATCATTAGTTATGGACATTGGCTATTTTATAAGACGTTGCTGGCACTAACATAAACCATTTTAAATTTTTTAATTATTTTTCTGATTTTTTTTTTTGTCCTTCATTCCCCACTGTCGTCATTTTCTTTTAATATGGCAACTTTTTATTTTTTTTAATTTTTATTATATTTCAATTTCATTTTGATTTTGCTAAAGGAGGCCGTCCCTTCCTTGTGGGCATTGATGCATGGATGGAAGCGTCGTCGTTCATAGAGATGGAGCTGGCGGACGGTGGTCGCGCCACGTGTCTGCACATGCAGGAGGACAGAAGGCGTTGCACTTACAGCTACTGCGGTTCAACCCAAACTAACACGCGCCACCATAGCTTTGTTGGGCTTCGATCCTTATGTGCTATTGGGTGCAGTAAGGGGCACGGAATACATGTGAACTCTTAGACCCTGTTTAGTAATCATCCAAACATGGCGAAATTCTGATTATTTGTTCTCAGAATCAATTTGGGCCTAGAATCGCGTTTGGTAAAATTTTTATTCCCGGGAACAAATTGGGAATAGAATCAAGAATAATAAAAAAAAAAGTTGATTCTTGTTCTAAGAATAAATTTAAGAATCAAAATCAAGAACTCTTCTTCTTCCCTTCGACCATCTCGTGACCGCCGTCCACCACCGCCCGCCACCATCCGCCGTTCGCTGTCTGCCGTCTGCTGCCGCTGTCCGCTGCCGCCGGCCACCGATCCGGTGAGCTTGCCTCCGGCAAGCCCAGCCACCTACGAGCTTGTCGGAGGCAAGCCCAGCCATCGGCAAGGCTCGGCCTCACCAGATTTGGTGAGGTTGAGTCTCGCCGGGGCTGGGCAAGCCTCACGACGCCCAACCCCACCGGTGGCTAGGCGAGGCTCGCCCAACCTCGGGGAGGCTCGCTTAGCCTCGGTGAGGCTCGCTTGGCCACCAGCGAGGCTTGCTTGGTCACCGGTGAGGCTCGGCTGAGCCTCAGCGGGGCTAGGCGAGCCTCGCCCAACTGCTGGCGAGGCTCGGTCGATGAGGGCCAGCCTCGCCGAGGGCCGGCAACGCTCTGGTGAGGTCGCCGGCCCTCGTCTAGCCAGTCGCCGATCTGGCGACCGGCCACAAGAAGAAGAAGAAGAAGAAGATGAGAAAAAGGAAAAAAAAAAAAAAGAAAAGGAAGAAAGAAAAGGAAAAAAGTAATTTAAAAAATAAAATAAATTGATTTGGAACAGAATTAATGAGCACGGTACCAAACGCAATTCTATTTCAGAATAAAAAAATTTGGACAGTTACCAAACGGCTTAAAATGCTTAGAATCGGTTCCTAGGAACAGAATAAAAAAGAATCATTTCTAATCAGAATCTACTCCCGGGAACAGAATTGTTATCAAACACATCCTTATTTACCTTTTTCATATGTGTCTTGACACTCTTCTTGATATTGTTTCCGTTTTTGTAAAAAGAAAAGGAAAATTACAGTTACAAAAGAGTCCTAAAATTTATCAATATATTGCACTCGGACAGTAAAACTTTCATTTCTCATATTAAGTCTTAAAAATGATCACAATTATACACTTTGCTGCTTCCGTTATTAGCTCCTTTAGCTTAGTGAACGGAAATCTATTTGACTTTTATTATATTGCAACGTAAGATCGAAAAATTTAATAAAATTTGTGATGTGGCATTTTCGTCCTACTTAAATTTGATGGAGTTGACTGAGGGAACTCGAATGCGTCGAAATTGCAAGTATTAGAACTTAAAATGATGGAATGAGAATTTTAACCTTATGGCAACAAGTTTTAGGACTTACTCTTTAAATTATTCAAAAATAATCTTAGTTGATCATCCTTCTCATCCAACCTGCATATGAGGAGAGGCATGAAGAGGCCTAATTTGTCGACACAAAGGATATTGCACTTCGATGTTTACTTTGACTTTTAAAATATATATACATGTATAAGCGAGGTCAGCATGTCAACCTATTAGGTATCTTTTTTTTCTTTTTTTTCCTTTTCGGTCGAATGTCAACCTATTAGTTAGCTCTTCACTAATCACCATACTTGTCATACCCTCTAAAAGGGAGTGCACCCATATTGAAAGGAAAATAATGCTAATGAATGACAACGGAGAATAAGAGGCAACGCACTCTCTTTATATTTGCCCATGATTAAAGAGCTAGGCAATAAAATTATATTAATTTTTATTGGTGCATCTTTTTTCCACTCGTATATACACCAATATCTATTTCACGATTTCATCCCGGTGGGCCGGTGTTGCCTTGATCTTTTTATGTTGTCTTATGGTTTTCCACGCACAAGTCATCTTCTTTTTCCCCGTTGCCCTGATGATTGGCCTAAAAGAATTGCCCAAAAACTTTCAACATGTCATATTTTTGCCAATTCAGTCTTAAAATTTTTAATTTTATCAATTGAATCTTAAAATTCTTGATAATTTACCAATTGAGTTCACCCGGCCTTGTCCATTGGCCAGTGAGCACAACTCTCACCAGCCACAGTGGAATAAAAAACATAAAAGGGAAAAGAAAAAATAAAAACATTCGAAAAAATATTTAAAATTGTCTATGTCAATGTTGATTGTGCCATATAGGATGTTGTCGTCCACCTTAGTATTTCCAGTCAAAATTAGCCGAATGAATTCAATTGGCAAATTATGACTCAATTGACAAACTTACAAGGCAAAGTGACAAGTTTAGAATTATTTGGACGGTTTTTCCAATTGGCCTCCTAATGTTCAAAGCTCATCGGTCAGGGGTTGACTGGGAAAAGTTAGTGCTCTGCTGCAAATATTTTTTCCTATTACGTGAGCATAAAGGAGGTCGTCTTGATCCCTAGCTTGGAAGGATTGGCTTTAAATATTAAGCAAGTTGTTAACGGTAAGTGTGATCACTAAGTTAGATTATCTGTTTTTGTCCATGACAGACAAACGAGAGGACGAGTACAAGATGACATTTTATTAATTGTGTATCATTATCATAAAGATAATTATTCTCTAAAGAAACCATTGATCGTTTATTGAAATTTTACCTTTTTTTCCTCTAGTGATGATGTGTCCGTCTTATTTGGTGCTTGCTCGTGTCATTTGAAAAGGCAATAACGCGGCATTATCGATGTACATATTGGGACGGTGGTAAAGTTTGGCAAAGTTTTTCATATGACGTTAATACTTATGAAGAAATATAGTTGGTAATTTACATCAAGGTCACTTTCTTTATACGGCATACCCAATAAAATTACAATTAATCAAATAAATTATTAGGTGACAATTTCTATGTGTCACATTTGTGTCTTGTTTAAGTTATGTTGATATTATGTCGCAACCTACCCTCGGAGGGAAGGAATAGGTTTAGGAGTATTGCCTAAAAGATGGGCTTATGGCCCTTGATTAAGTGCAGGCTCTCCCAAGCCCATACCCGGCGTGACATTATAATATTTTTTAAGAATTTTGCACAAAATGAGTCGCCACTAACCTATTGGGGTCGACTAGAAACCAAATGAGGCAGGGGAGTGTACCTCATTTCCTACGCAACCAGAGAATCTAGGGTTGGAGACTTAATTACACTAATTGACCAATTAGTGCTCTTTCGGTACTTAATCTTGTTCATTTTAAAAGAACTGATTTTTGTCAGGCAGTTTGGATTGATTTTATACCTATTTACTAACATGTAAGGTGATTATGCAAGTGCGTAATCAATAAAATAACAATCAGCAATCAAGGAAAACATTAAACACGTTTCATGGGGTAGCAAACGATTAATACTATAGAAAAGATAAATGCTAATCCTAGCTAGGTTAAAGGGAAGCCAAATCAATCTATCAATATTGTACAATCAATGGCATTTGTCTCTAAGGACAATTGAAATCTTAAGGTGAAGCCCTAAGGGCTTATTAAATTTTGAGCACAATCTCAAACCAAAAGGCTCCCACCTTTTAAGAAAGGATTATCTAAGAACTATTTTTTTAAAAGCTTTTCTAGGAATTTTAATATTTTTTAAAGAATTTTTACGAATATCATTAATATTTCTTAATATTAACATGTGAGAAATCTGACCCGGTCAAGAAACCTGACCCAAGTAAACCGACCCAAACCCTATCGGATTGGATTGGATGAAAAATATTAACCCTAAAAGCCCACTCGGAATTAAATAAACCATCCAAAGAGCACTTTCTCTTGTTCTTAATTTTTGGCCCAAACTCTAAAAATAACCTAGCCCACAACAAACCAGCCCAAAACCCTTCTCTTCTTACGGACGATCAGGCCACAACTAAAAAGAGAAACGAAACGACAAAATTAACAATTAACACTAAAATTAAACAGAGAACGACAAAAGAGAAACGAAACGACAAACACTTATGGCCCAAGGGATAGAGTTGAGGGGTCGAGTTCTCTTGGCACTAGGGGATCGTATAAGCCAGTGTTACAATTGGACAAGACTCGAAAACCAAAGAAGGCAGAGAGGACTTAGCTTCAGTTTTACTACTGGAACCGGAACAGTAGGAAACACAGATGATTCTTCTTTGATAGTGTCGCGACCTCTTTTTTTTCGGCGCCCGATCAAGGGCGGGCGCCTTGCGGAGGCTAATGGTTTGGCTATGTCTATTAGGCATAGCTTGGACTCTTCCAAATTCACCAATTCACGACTTAATAATCCAAGTTTTTAACCTATAAATTAATTTTAAAACGAAGTCGCCACTAATCAATTTGGGGTGGATTGATTAGAAACCCAAGCGAAATATCGGGAGAAATACTCGCTTCTCGCATAACAAGAGAAATTAGAATCGGGGACTTGATTATACTAGTTAATTACTAATGCCATTTCGGTACCTAATCTTGTTTAAACCCTAAGGCTTTTTGGATTTTCGAGGGATTTTTCCATGTATTTTGTGAAGGAAAAACATTTTTTGGGCATTTCCTCATTTTTTTGACATGAAAAGCATTTTTTGAATTTTTGATATTTTTCTGAAAATATAAATCGTTTTTTGGTTTTTTCTGACTTTTTTGGCTTTTTAGGAAAATATGGGATATTTTTAATATTTTTTTTATTTTCTGGAAAATAAATTATTTTTTATTTATTAAAATATTATTATAATAATATAAGATAATATATTTAACAACTGGGTTGGATCCCCGGGTTGGGTCCGACCCAGGCTGTTTGCCCAGAATGCAGACGGGCCTGCAACACAGGCTTGACTCATTTTTTTTAATCGCGGCCTAGCAGCCCGCTGATTAAAAATGACCCAGCCTGACCCAACGATCCGATCATGGCGAAACCCTACTCGACCCGACGACCCGGCTTTGCGGGAACCATAGAGCTCAACGATTCGTGGCGTCGAGAGGGGGAAGCTGTGACGTCACTCGGCAGTGACTCGGCGGCTGCGGCATGGACGAACGGTGGCTAGGGTTTCGACGGTGACAGCGCAAGCGAGACCCATCGTTACTTATCTGTAGAGACGGCGCAGCATGGCAACAAATGGTGGTGGGATGGCATCAACTACTACAACGGCGACGGACAGCAGATATTCGTCTTAGGGACGACGTCGCTGGCGATGGAGGCGACTGCCTAGAGCAACGAACGTGACAAGGTAGCGACAGTCGCGACGAGGCAGTGACGGCGAGCCCTCAGCTTCTTAGATCTGGTCCTCCGGAACTTCCTCTCTTCAGCTCCTCTCCTCCGGTTCCGATCTCTTCCCTCTCCCTCAGATTTGGGCTTGCGAGTGCTCGGGCCTCCCTTGAAGTCTCTTGGGGGAAGCTTGCGACGCTCGCTCGCTTTCGATCGCTCTTTGCTCATGCTCTCTCCCCCTTGGGCTCACTCACTGTCAGCCTCCCCCGAAGTCTCTCGGAGGGAGGTGGTTTGATCTTGTGACCCGATTTCTACCTTCCTCGCTCTTTGAGCTCCCTGAAGTCTCTCAGGGACCCTTCTGAGCTTGCTGGCTTGTGTGTCCTTTGTCAACGGAGGTGCTCTGCTACTTATAGGCAAGGGGGTTCGGTCGACGGAGGGGCTTGGCTGTCGGTTTTTGGCTTGCCGATCGAACCCCCGTGGTTGAACCGGCGTCTCATCTCAGCATGAAAGGTGCGCATTGAAGGCGCATGCGTGTCGTCCTCTCCTTTGACGGCCTACCTCCATTCCTCTCTGCCGTAGGCTGCCCTTGAGTGCGTCGCTAGCCACTACGCGTGATGCACAGAGGCACGAAGAAGAAGAAGGAAGGAGAAGGAAGAAGGAGGGGGAAGGGCTAGGTCGCGCAGGTCAGGCCGTGGAGGCCTGCGCAAGGGAGAGAAAAAGAAGGGAGGGGCTGGGCTTGAAGGCCTAGCCCCAGCAGCTACGGGCTTGCACTTTCTTTTTTCCTTTTTTTTGGTTCTATTGTTGTTTTTATTTGTTTTTTTGTTGTTTTTATTATTTATTATTTATTTACCCGAAAAAGAGGAAAAATAATTAAAAAAAAAATGAAACTAAGGCCTATTTAAAAACCGAATCGAAACTTAGGTGTCAACAAATGCTGCTCTTCTTTGAAGGTGAGTTCGTAGAGGTTGCATTCAAATACAAACCTGATACCTAAATTTTATCTATACATATGCAATAAATTATATCTTATTTGGGACCTAGTATTCTATGTAGAAAATGAACAATATAACATTACACATATTAAGACAAATAAGAAGATACCTGTAGTTACTTACCAAGAATGAGTGAGATAGGGTGTGAACCCCGAGTTTTGGCAAGTATCAGGGCATCATTTTACCTGTTGCATGAGAAAATTGCTTTTCCAAAACCCGAATCATTCTTCGATCGCCTATTGGAGCAATAAGTGGTCTGTCTAAGACCCGAACCTTTTTTCGATGGCCTTGACGAGGAATTACCTTTTCAGGATCCGAACCTTTCTTTGGTCGCCTGTTAGAGCAATAAGTTGTTTGTCTAGGACCCGAACCTTTCTTCGATCGCCTTGACAAGAGATGCGCCGACCTTTCTCAGGGCATCTGCTTGTTGAGAGATAGTACTTGGATGATCATAAGTACAAACTTTTGGAGGATACCTAGTTGATCACAGGTCTCGAAGGGGTACTTGGATGATCATAAGTACAAACTCTTGGAGGATACCTGGATGATCACAGGTATCGAAGGGATACTTGGATGATCACAAGTACAAACTCTTGGAGGATACCTGGATGATCACAGGTATCGAAAGGATACTTGGATGATCACAAATACAAACTCTTGGAGGATATCTGGATGATCACAGGTATCGAAGGGGTACCTGGATAATCACAAGTACAAACTCTTAGAGGTTACCCGGATGATCACAGGTATCGAAGGGGTACCTAGATAATAACAAGTACAAACTCTTTGAGGATATAGGTATCGAAGGGGTACTTGGATGATCACAAGTACAAACTCTTGGAGGACACCTGGATGATCATAGGTATCGAAGGGGTACTTGGATGATAACAAGTACAAACTCTTTGAAGATACCTGGATGATCACAGGTATCGAAGGGGTACTTAGATGATAACAAGTACAAACTCTTGGAGGATACCTGGATGATCACAAGTATCGAAGGGGTACCTAAATGATCACAAGTACAAACTCTTGGAGGACACCTGGATGATCACAGGTATCAAAGGGGTACCTGGATGATCACAAGTACAAACTCTTGGAGGACACCTGGATGATCATAGGTATCGAAAGGGCACCTGGATGATCACAAGTACAAACTCTTGGAGGATACCTAGATGATCACAGGTATCGAAAGGGGACTTGGATGATCACAAGTACAAACTCTTAAGGAAGAATCAAGGGCGTACCTGAGATATTCGTGAAGGTCTCTCACCTCCTAGTAGTTGGAATATCAAGGACGTACCTTGGATATTCATGAAGGTGTCTCACCTCCTGGTAATTGGGAATATCGAGGGCATGCCTTGCATATTCGTGAAGGTCTCCCACCTCTTGGCAACATCAACTTGAATGTAGTACAAGGCTTACCTGGAAGGCCGCATGCACTTAAACGGGCTGGAACACCTAGGTAGCCGCAGGTGTACAAAGTACTGGAATACTTGGATGAACACAAGTATTTAATGATATAATTTGGGACCACTTAGACAGGTCCAAGTGTTATGATGGTAAGAGAGCATACATGGGTAACCACAGGTGCACAATACGATGGAATACTTGAATGGCTACTAGTGTTTAATGATACAATGTTGAGGACAACTCGGACAAGTCGAGTGTCACGAAAATGGAGTATCTGAACGGTGGCCGGTACTCAAAGACAAGAGGATACTTGGACAGTCACGAGCATCCAAACTTTAAAGACAACTCGAATAGGTCGAGTGTCAACAGAGGGAGCACCTGAGTAATGGCAGGCACTCAAAAATATGGGGATACCTGGATAGTCGCAAATATCAATACTCTAGGGACAATTTGAACAGGTCGAGTGTTAATAAGAAGGAGTACCCGACAAGTGGTGGGTACTCAAAAACAAGGGGATACTTAGATAGTTGCAAGCACCCAAACTAAAGGGACAACTCCAATAGGTCGAGTGTCAAGAAGAGAGTACTTGGATAGTGGTAGATACTTTAAGACAAATGAGAATAGGGATATGCTTACCTAGCAATATCTCTGATCTCTGAGAGTATGTCTGCTATTTGCACACATGATTGTATGTGTTGTAAATTCATGAGTTCAAATGAGTTTCATGCATGATAATTTTGTCAGTTTTGCATCATTCGAATTCCACTGGGGAAGATTTTGAAAGACAACCTTCATTTAGAATGTAGATGTCTTGAACATGCCAGATGAGGGACTTTCAGTCTAAAAGGACTTTCCGCTCACTCTCATGGAAAATACTATTTTGACCATTGATGCAGGATTTATAAGGACCATACTATCTCACTGTCATCATGTCAGCAGGGGTCTAAGTATTCTCGCAAGTGGTATGACTTTACCAATGTGAGAGGTCTTTGTTGAAATTGTGATGAAGTCTTGGTCAACGGCTCATCAAAGGGGACCATCAAGGTCGAAGCTGATGGATGAAAATGTTGCACGATCATCTCCGGGTTTACAAGTCAAGAATCCTATGAAAAGAGATAGAATAATCTTACTCGTACTTCTTTGAGTGATACTTATAAACATATGAAATCCTACGTTAATTGAAGTGCCCCTAATCTGAAGAGACTTTTACAATGGGACACAACGTAGACTTGGCTCACATGTAAGAGGGTGAGAGTTGGTGACTGTCTCGGCATTTGTCACTGGTCTTTCTTGTTAGATGGAAGTTCTATGGACCATAATAACAACTTTTTCTTGGCTGTATTTTTGACTGTGGGGCATTGGCCTTGCTTTTACCAGGCACACTGTTTTTTCATGCCCCTATTTTTGTTCCAGTTCTTTATTTATGGGCATTGATCTTGCTTTTACCGGGTACACTGCTTTTTTATGCCCCTATTTTTTCTTATTGTTGGTGGAACTGGCCTAGGCAAGTTCAATTGAAGCACCGTTATTAGACTCTTGAGTCTTCATCTTCAGCCGGCGCTCTAGGCTATGGCAATGACTTTTGCTTTGTCTCAATGTGAGGGTAAAATTACAGACTCACTTGGGCTGTACAATGAATACAAGTGTGTAGAGAAATAATTGCTCTTTTGTCATTCTAAGGCACTTAAATTAACGCGAGTGTTTATATGCAATAAAGACACCTGGAGATTAATGCAAGTGCGAGCAAGAAAATTTATATCTCTCTTCTCACCTTGTGATGCTGCTTCACCTCCGATCTGCCCTAGTGTAGGGTGGTTCTTGACAGGGGTATGAGAGAAGCTTCACTAGTGTAAGGAGCTCAAAGGGGTGAGCAATGAAATGCCTTTCAATGTTTTGGTTATCGTACCATTCGTGAGAGAACTCTTTACCCTGCAGTCATAGAATCTTTTACACTCATCTCAAGTGTATAGATGAGGAATTGTGTGTAGAATATGGCTTGCCTTTCATCATTCTGACGCACCTCATCCAGCATGCTCAATCAATCTTGTATTCTTCATTTAGCTGTCTATTTTGATAATCCTTAGTGGAATCAGTGACTTAGACAGATAAAATCATCATGCATAATTCATTTGAAAACGGCATGCAACATTTTAAATATGATGGAGTTTGTACTCTCAGAACAAATGAATGATTTTGGCTCAAAAAGACATTGTTGGTAGCTTTAAGGGTCAATAGAATAGTGTTGTTAAATTTTGAACATCAAAAGGGTTAATTCATAAATGGGCGTCGATGGATTACTCCTATTAAGTAGGGACATGATACAAGAAGGATCTGCTAGGGTTGGGGATCTGATCGGGCATCTCTACTTTTGCCCCTGTAGAAGAGAAGATGTACAAGTAGATCAATTAGTTTGGCCAAAATCAAATGTGAGTTGAGGCTTGAAGATTTTCTGTCATTTGTTTTGGTGATTACTCAGACGCCATTTCGCTTAGGAGAGCTTATCAAAGTTTGACATGTCTGTTCTTGATTTGTTATCCGCATTTTTTACGGTCAAGTGATCCTGCAACAGATAAAAGGGATCATGTTAGTCAAAAGCTCTTTCAAGAGTCGAATAAATTGGAAGCGATACAACATTACCCTTCACTGGTTTGCAGATATTTGAATAGACTTGAAGTACGAGGAGGATATGAAGTCCTGTAATTTTCACTCCGTTAGGTCACTTGCTCTCTTGTAATTTGCAGGCGCAAGAGAATCAATAACGTTTTTATTATTTTTTACCAAGCGGCTAACCGCCGCGTCGGGGATTCGAACCCCGACTTCAGACCATTTTGCTTCTTCCCAGGTACCACTCGGTTATAGGAGCCAATAGTGTCCGTAGGGTGCTTCTTTTTTCATTTAACCGGCTTGGCTCCTGGACAACACGTCCTTTCATACCAAGTTAGGTAAATCGATATAGGTCACTTGATTTGCCCAAATTAACCATTAAGCTTGTTTCTTGAATCTCAATGCTTCCTGTCAATAGGAAAAATATGTCAAAAGCGAGTTTAGAGAGAGGGAGTATTGGAAACGATACCGATGTACCCCTCCTCATAGTTTGTATTTGTTGACTCCTAGGGATATTTGAATGTTGATGACAACACTTTCGTCTTGACACAGTTTGACGTCTCTTTCAATTAGCCTTTCTCTTTTGTGGCCATGTATGCATGATTGCTAGTCGTTGATTCATCTTTAATGCCTTCCTTCTGTGGAATTTCTCATTTTGTCTTTAACTGTATGACCATTAGCAACATTGGGCAAAGTCATGTATTTCGAGCTTCTATGGAATCTCAATTGTCTAGATTTTCTCATTGTTGATAGTATTCAACTCAAAGGAAGAGAGGAAAAATTCTTTTTCTGTACTTCTTGGCTTGTCGAAGCCAGAAATCCCATTGATGAAACCACAACATCTAGTTGCTTAGGCACGTTGAGGGAAGAAGATGTTGCTCCGTCTTGAGAAGGAGTTGGATAGGAATGAGATGGAGTGCACAAAGCTCCTGAGGACAGCTTGATTTCAACTGTATGCCTGTACCTATTACGTCCTATCTTTCGTTTCTTGTAAATAAAAGATGGAGGACATCATTTCCAAAATTATATTTAGAGAATAAAACTTACCTTCTTTGAAGTGGGATTATCTTTTCTGTTTGCCCCACTGCCTTCTTGGAAGAGTGTCTTTGAATTTCGCGAGTTCACATGATGCGTCGACTTCAAATGCCTCTGTCACACTAAGTCAAGGGGGATGGGGATGATATTCTAAGACATAAGGTGAGTGAGTTAGAAAGACAAATATGATTAAATTTAACATCTTGTTTTGACAAAAGCTTTTGGTAATAAAACATTTTTTTTTTTTTTTGCTTTCAAGAATATATATCTTTGTGGGGAAGAAAGCATGAGGAAGCCCAGCCCTCAGTATTCTCCTTGGATGATATTTTCTTTTCATGGTTGGATAGCATCACCAGGTCAGTTTAGGATACCGCTTCATGCTCTCAAAATATTTTCAACTTTATTTAATAGGTGAATTTACATTTTGGAAAAGTGTTTTCAAAAGTTAGTTCCTCAAGCGGAACTGATGTTGAAAATAAAACAAGCCAGACTTAAGAAAAATGTACAAGTTTTCATGTAGGGGAGTACGCAAGGAAATTAAAAAGGGTTCTACTTGAGCGGGCTTGCACCCATTTCCCCTGACGGTCCTTTGTTGATGGTGCCCATGAAAATGTCTCCAAACATGGTGGTCACGTTATATGGCCCTTCATTCTTTGTTGCTAAGGGTGGTACTTCATTATCTGAATAATACCCGACCTCCACCAACCTTTGACAAATATCAGCAGTAGGTGCTTCAACATTTCTACTGTGACTGTCTTCAGAACTGAATATTACATTTACTTTGTTGGTGTGATCAGGGAGCGAACTACTCTAGATTGAGAAAGTTTTAGTGTCTAACAGGTTCTAGATTCGACTCTTGAGAGCGAGGCCCTCATCAGTCGAGTGTCTAACTTCTCCATGTGATAGTCGCATTTTTTGGACGGGCCATAGCTGGAGAAGTTTTCTGTGTTTGGTTGCTTTGGCTCAGTTGAGAGGAGGTTCCTATTCTGGAGGATTGCCAAAACCTGTGATAGAGATCCAGGAAGTGGAGTAAATTGTCTCCTATTGTTGTAATGCTGGGACGGCTGATGTTTGGTGGTTTGTTGTTGTCCTGCCCTTGTCTGAATTGTTGGAGGATGATTACAGGTCACATTGACATTTACTAGGGGTTTTTTGTCTTTCTTCATGCTGAGCCTACCCGTGGGTGCAGATTCAATGAACCAACCATCCCTCAACCCTATCTTGATTTGCTGTTCTACTGGAATGAGTTGATTAAATGATTTAGCGATCGTGGTTACCATTTGATTGCGATGCTCATAGGGGAGGCTTTTGATAAATATCCTTATTAGCTCAAAATCGGCTGATTCGAGACTAATTTGGGTGGCTAGATTTCTTCGTCTAATGGCATACTCTTTGAACGATTCATAATTTTTCTTCTCAATACGCTCAAGATCCTCGTGAGAAGAGGTAATGTTCATTATGAACTCATACTGCTTGAGGAATGCCTCACTCACTTCGCTCCATGCTTCGAGGACGTTTATGTTCTTTGTGATGTACCACCTCAAGGCATGATCTACTAGACTTGATTGGAACAACTGGATCATCAAGGGTGCATTATTAGCGTGTTGGGCCATCCGAACTAAGTACATTTGCAAATGAGTCATTGGGCAAGTCGTGCCGTCATACTTTTCAAATTCGGGCATTTTGAATTTTTCTAGCATTGTGACTTTGGAATAAATGGAGAGGTCCATCGAAGTAGGATCTTGGAGGCTTTGCAGTTGTTTCAGTCTCTCCTTAAGCTTTTTGAGACGTTTGTCGTGCTCAGTTTTAGACAAACTCTCTAGCTTAGCTTTCTCAATCGCGGTTTGGTGCGGATCATCCTCCAATTCGGGCATGTTATCGTTGGTATCTCCTATTATGCGCCGATCCTCGGGCACGCACACATCCTTTTACTTAGTCGATTTTAAAATGCGATATCCTAGGACTATGTATCGCCAACCCTTTCATTTATTAAGCACATGCGGAAGCAATTATAAATCCCTAGACAATAAAACAATGGGATAGAAAAGTAGGTCATATCTTTCATATTGAAATCCACAACTAAACCTTTATACATGACATAAACAGAGTACTTCACAACTATTTACAACTTTTTACTTTACTTTATTCACATCAAAATGGAGTTCATAAAAGAAGATGAAATTTCAGTCCATCTGGATCTTACTCAAGATCCCTCTCAGGATTATCTTCTTCTTCCAAAAATACTTCTCCTCAGGTTTCACCTCTGAGTTCTCCTTCGCAGACTCTTCCTCCTTAGCTCATCAACGGGGTCCTAAAATATTTTCCCCAAACCGGGATGAGACTAAGTCTCAGCGAGTTCTACCCCACTAAGGCCCGATTAGTAAACCATTATACTATAGGTTGCCTAAACACGCATAGGTCAAGGGACTTACCTTGGCCTCGGATCCCACTTGCAAGTCAGTACAATTCATAATAGGCACCCAAACAATCATATCACCGATTGAAGCATCGATCAAATCGACCTAGTCGATTATATGCCAACAAGACCACTCACGGTCATTTACATTCAGTCAATCAATTCATAACATCAAATCAAAGCAATGATCAATCGACCCAGTTGATTACATGTTAGACAGACCATTCTAGGTCAATACTCTCGAGCGTCAAATTCGCCAAGGTGACTATCCACTAGACAATTGCGTGCGTTCTTTAAGGTGCCGTTTTCGCCAGTGACATCCTTAGTCACCGAACCACGCATGCCTATAACCATGTACTCAATAGACAATTGTGTGCGTTCTTTAAGGCGCCGTTTTCGCCAGTGAGGTCCATAATCACCAAACCACACATGCCTATAATAATGTATTTAATAGACAAGTGCATGCGTTCTTTAAGGCGCCGTTTTCGCTAGTGATGTCCTTAATCACCGAACCATACATGCCTATAACAATATGAGTACTAGACCGATACGTGCGTTTTTTAAGGCGCCGTTTTCGCCAGTGATATCCCAATCACCGAACCATGTAGGTCCACAATAATGTATGTACTAGACCGATACGTGCGTTCTTTAAGGCGCCGTTTTCACTAGTGATGTCCCAATTACCGAACCACGTAGGTCCATACACTGTGTCTGATCGGTTCAATCCCAGAGTACTTCCAATTCTCTCATAATTCTATCCATTGTACAACTCAATCAAAGCATTATAAATGCTAAATAAACATATTCGGCCATCTACTAATCAATCATTCAATTTCACTCAATTTCAAACAATTTAGGGT
Organism: Eucalyptus caleyi; assembly: GCA_014182885.2. Classification (NCBI taxonomy): domain Eukaryota; kingdom Viridiplantae; phylum Streptophyta; class Magnoliopsida; order Myrtales; family Myrtaceae; genus Eucalyptus; species Eucalyptus caleyi. The sequence continues at coordinate 29,559,444 of CM024468.2, read as the reverse complement.
AGATCCCTAAAATATCACAATTTATTTAATTCCATGCAACGTATAACTCAAATAAATAAAATGACTACGCCATGATGATCAGCACGAGATTTCGGTCGTCGGCCATCAAAATCTTAATTTCAAAAAATAAATAAATAATTAATTAATTTCGAAAATTAATTAATAAATATTAAAAATTCAATTTAGCACAAAATAAAGCTCAATTAAACAAAAGGACTTCACCACGGTCATCAGCATAAAATTCTAGTCCTGAGCCATCTCAGTTAAATTTTTGGAAAATAAATAATTATTTAATTTAATTCCGAAAATTAATATTTAACTACCAAAAATTTCACTTAGGCCCGAAAAGCCTAATTGAAACCCACTAAGGGTCGGGAAAAATCCTGAGATACTTCCAATAAATAGTAGACCACGTCTACTCGCTAATTACACAATCAATTTATCTAAATCACATCACAATTGGCTAATAATCGCTAATCTATTCTAATGTAACCACCTAAAACTAATTAATTAAAAATAAACCAACCTTAAGCATAATTAGCCAACTAATCAGGGATTAGTGAGATTACTCACCAAATCGCGCGCAAATCGGATCAATCCGACGAGGGCGACGCGAGGAACGATTCTTTCCAAAGCACGGCTCGGGTTCGAGGCCCAGAAACGGCCCAAAAGCGGGCCTAAAGCCACTGGAAACCCACTCGCGGGTTTACTACTCTTGCTGTAAAACAGGGAGAAAAAGAGTTCGTTGGGGGCGGTAAGGGGTCGGGAGAGCAGGTGGTGGTTCGGTGAGGCTGCACGGCGGTTCTCGGCGACCGGAGCTGGTCAAACTGCGGCTATGGGGCTGGACAGAGGCGGTAAGAGCTGGACGGCGACCAGACAGGCGGAAGGGAGGAATGGCAGCTCAGTGGAGGTGGTGGACGGTGGAGCGCGGGCGTAGGCGGTGAGACGGCGCCGGGCGGTGGGCGGTGACGGAGTAGCGACGACAAGCTGCTGTCTCTGTCTTTGTTCGCACAGGAGGGGGGAAGGGGAAAGAGGGTCGGTTCCGTGAGAGAGATGAGGGAAGAAGATAGAGAAGAGAGAGAGAGAGAGAGAGAGGATAAATGTTTGAAAAGTCAAAGAATAAAAGCAAAGAGGGAGCCAACCGAGCATTCGGCTGGTGGGGGTTTTCATGCATGAGAGAAAAGAAAAGAGAGAGAGAAGAGAGAGAAAAAGAAAGGGACAGAAAAAGAAAAAAAAAGTAATCAAATAGTAAAAAATCCTACTATTCAATTTACTTCTATTATTTCCCCTTTCTCTTTTTAATTTCTTGCGGTCTTCAATTTTTCCTCCGATAATTTCTTTATTGAAATTTTGGACTCGTTGATAATTTGATGGACGATGAGACGGTCCTAATCCCAAAACCGAATCAAATTTCATGGTTAAAATCGACCGGGCGTGATTTTAGTCTAATCCAACCAATTAGGTAGCTTTTAGGGATTTTACCGCGGATATATCCCTTAACGGCTTCACCCAATAGGTTAGTTAACTTGTAAGTGATCAGCTCAGAAAAAGGACCATAGGCGCGCCGACGATATGCACATTTCATTTTATCGAAACGAGGTTGAATTTCATAATGTCACATCTCCACCTTGATCACCCATGGTAGATGATTGTGGCAAGAATACCTCAATTGAGGCTGGGGCAGGAGTAAGTTTGTTATGGATGGAATCTATCTGCTTTGAAAGTTGTTGAAGCACATTGAAGACTTGCTTCATTTTGCTTTCCACAACCGCAATACAGCTTGGTACATTTTCTTTGGCCATTCTTGCTCTTGCTTTTGAGTGAGTCTGGATCAGCAAACGTTGACGCTCCATGATTACCTAGTCATGAATAAACAAGCGTGTGTGAATACAAGGCGTAAATAGGGAGTCAGTCCATGATGACGACCTAATCCTACCCTTTTGTTTGTTTATGAAAAGTTTGTACATGTAGAAGATTTCCTAAGCATAGATTGAAAAAAAGCATGTGACATGTTTGCATGGACTAAAAAGATACTCAATTTGAAAGGTGAAGAAAGTATGAATTGTAACAAATTTTGAAAAAGACTTCTATCCCTTTTGAAGCAAATGAAAATTCTTGTGGAAAAGAACTTTGTAACATGCTTGAGAATAAAGACATCAACTGAAAGTAATTTCTTTTGAAAAAGTTTTTTTTTTTTTTTTAACTTTATGACAATTGCTTCCAAATTTAATTGACCATGATATTAAATCCTAGACTAATCATGGACTGCTCAATATATACAGGAAGGTAAGTAAATTGCAAAGTACAAAAAAAAAAAAAAAAAAACTTACTTCACACGGGAAAATTGATGACAATCACATAGACATGCGCATAATATGTGCGGCTCGATTTCTAACTGAGAAGGTTTGTTGAAATTAAAAGGGTATCCGCCCGTTGCAGTCTCGCGTTAGCAGCGCACTCTCTTAACCTCGGCTAGAGAAATTCGGGAAAAAGAAAGGTAACCTCATAATGCAGTCTCGCATTCGAAGCCGTATCTTTTTTAACACCATCCTAAATATCCTATGGCGGCCCAGGTCTGGCGGCCGAGTTGTCTGTGCCATGTCTAGTACTAAAACAATAAAGCATACACCATAGTTTATAATCACAAAATATTTTATTTTAACAAAAATTAAAATAAACTTTTAAGCTACTTACCTGCATAAAGAAAAAGACAAAAACAAGTTAGTAAAATGCTTAAACAAGATAAAACGGCCTAAGTCCTCAAATTGTCCTCAATAGAGTCGCCAAGCTATCGCGACCTCTTTTTTTCGGCACCCAATTAGGGGCGGGCACCTTGCGGAGGCTAATGGTTTGGCTATGTCTATTAGGCATAGCCCGGACTCTTCCAAATCCACCAATTCACGACTTAATAATCCAAGTTTTTAACCGATAAATTAATTTTAAAACAAAGTCACCACTAATCAATTTGGGGTGGGTCGATTATAAACCCAAGTGAAATATCGAGAGAAATACTCACTTTTGTGTAACAAGAGAAATTAGGATCGAGGACTTGATTACACTAGTTAATCACCAATGTCCTTTTGATACCTAATCTTGTTTAAACCCTAAGGCTTTTTGGATTTTTGAGGGATTTTTCCATGTATTTTGTGAAGGAAAAACATTTTTGGGCATTTCCTCATTTTTTGGACATGAAAAGCGTTTTTGGATTTTTTGATCTTTTTTCTGAAAATATAAATCTTTTTTGGTTTTTCTGACTTTTTTTGGCTTTTTGGGAAAATATGAGATTCTTTAAATATTTTTTGATTTTCTGGAAATAATTGGTTTTATTTTTTTAATTTTTTATTAAAATATTAAAATATGAATATAATATAATATATTTAACGACCTGGGTTGGGTCCGGCCTGAGCCGTTTGCCCAGAACACGGACGAGCTTGCAACGCAGGCTTGACTCATTTTTTATTTAATTGTGACCCTGTAGCCCACTGTTTGAAAATGACCCGACTTGACCCAACGACCCGATCCTGGCAAAACCCTACCCGACCCAACGACTCAGCTTCGAGGGAACCCTAGAGCTCGACAATTTATGGCGTCGAGAGGGGGAAGTTGTGACGCCGCTTGGCGGTGACTCGGCGGTCATGGCACGGACGTACGTTGACTAGGGTTTCGATGGTGATGGCGCGAGCGAGACCCGTTGTTACCTATCTGCAGAGAAGGCGCGGCGTGGCGGCGAACGGTGGCGGGACGGCGTCAGTTACTACGATGGCAATGGACAACAGATATTCGTCTTAGGGACGGCATTGCTGGCGGTGGAGGCGACTGCCTAGAGCAACGGACGCGACGAAGCAGCGACAATCGCGACGAGGCAGCAATGGCGGGCCCTCGACTTCTTAGATCTGGTCCTCCGAAACCTCCTCTCTTCAGCTCCTCTCCTCTGGTTCCGATCTCTTCCCTCTCCCTTAGATCTGGGCTTGCGAGTGCTCAGGCCTCCCTTGAAGTCTCTCGGTAGAAGCTTGCGACGTTCGCCCGCTTTCGATCGCTCTTCGCTCATGCTCTCTCCCCCTCGAGCTCGCTCGTCGCCGGCCTCCCCTGAAGTCTCTTGGAGGGAGGTGATTTGAGGTTGCGATCCGATTTCTACCTTGCTCGCTCTTTGAGCTCCCTGAAGTCTCTCAGGGACCCCTCTGAGCTTGCTGGCTTATGTGTCCTTCATTGACGGAGGTGCTCCGCTATTTATAGGCAAAGGGGTCCGGTTGACAGAGGGGCTTGGCCGTCAGTTTTTGGCTTGCTGATCGAACCCCCGCGGCTGAACCGACGTCTCATCTCAACATTAAAGGCGTGCATTGAAGGCGCATGTGCGTCGTCCTCTCCTTCGGTAGCCTACCTCCATTCCTCTCTGCTGTAGGCTGCCCTTGAGCGTGTCGCCGGCCGCCGCGCGTGATGCACAAAGGCACGAAGAAGAAGAAGGAAGGAGAAGGAAGAAGGACGGGGAAAGGCTTAGTCACACGAGCCGGGCCGTGGAGGCTTGCGCGAGGGAGAGAAAAAGAGGGGAGGGGCCGGGCTTGAAGGCCCAGGCCCAACAGCTACGGGCTTCTGCTTTCTTTTTTCCTTTTTTGGTTGTTTTGTTGTTTTTATTTTTTGTTGTTGTTTTTATTATTTATTATCTATTTATCCAAAAAAGAGGAAAAATAATTAAAAAAAAGGAAACTAAGGCCTAATTAAAAACCGAATCGAAATTTAGGTGTCAACAAACAGCAGACCGGGAGCCTCCATCACCGGACCACCACCACCACCACCTGCTAGCCGTTCAGGAGCTCCTTCGCCATGATTGACACGGGCCGGTGGAGCATATGGTGCCTCGCATCCAGTTCGTGCAGTCGAACCCCAATCAAGCGAACAAGCTTTGGCTCGGGGCCTGCACGCGAGACCCGAACAGTAAAAGCACGGCCTCATCTGGTGAGTCAACGTCGAAAGATTCGTGAAGGTTCAGGCTCGTCAGAAGGAGAACCCCAGAACGCAAGCATGGCAGCATCACCCCATGTGGTTTCACGGGTTGAGACGAATTTATCTCCACTGCGAAACACTAGCAAAAATGGAGGCTTGATGGGTTGAAACTGTCCGATGGAGGGGTCGAAAAGTACAGAGAGCAGAGCAGACATTCCCTTCTCGCTTTAGTCTCGGGTGCTCTTGCCTTTGAGCATTAGAATCGCCATTGAAAGCATAAAGCTTCCCTCGTCTCCTCTCATTCTCTCCTGCCCCCATTTTTCTCTCCGTTTCTTTTTTTAGCCAAAGAAGAAGAAGAATCCCCCTGTCCGAAGAACCACCGCAGCCGTCGTGCCTCCTATGTCTTCGACTCCGGATCTTTGCGAGCGATCTTGGGCACGAGCGCGTGTCAAGCTTCGATCAGAAAGCGAAGAGCTTTCCGAATTTGCAGTCTCGTCTTCATCTTCGAGCTTTTCCCAAAGCAAAAAACCGGATTCCTTCACTGCTAGGCTTGAGGACGTCGGCTGAGCAAGGTCATTGGACGGAATTCATGCGCGGCGTGGCGGCCACCGAAGCCTCTCTCTCCCTTTCTTCCCTTGCTCGAACCCTCTTTACCCTTGGACTTCTTCTTCCCCGATGCTTCTCCTTCACCGAGACCTTACTTCCTCATCGAAGCTTCACCCAAACCAACGACACGGCCCCGAACAACCAGCGACCCATCCACCACTGAACCGCCGTTGTCCGCCGGTCGTCCATTCCGACCGGCGACGACCACGAACTCCGGCGGCCATTAACCCACTTACCGGGACGAATAAAACCGCGCCTACTCGATGATACACGATTTTGGTTCGGAAAGAGCTGCTGCGACGAACGGTAGGACTTCGGCGAAGGGCCGGAACTCTCACAAGCTCACCCTCTCTCTCTCTCTCTCTCTCGAGCTCGCCCTCTCTCTGTCGCTCCCTCTCTTGGCCCCGTTCCTCTCCTCATTTCTCTCTGTGTTTTTCTTTGGTTCCAAAAATCGCCCCCCCCCCCAAAAGCCTCTCCCCCTCTTGCTTTTATGCTCAGCCTGTCACACCCCGATTCACAAGAAGAAGGGTATGACACGGCCGTCCTTTTTACCAAAGGATGTAGCCTCAACGTAACCAAAATTCAATCCAATATCAACATATATACATCCACATATATATTTGACAAAAAAGGGGCACTTGGTTACAACATCAGAGTATATCTATAATCACAAAAGTCAAAACATAAACCTTCTACAAAGACTAGCTTATAAACCCATTAACTATGTATAAGCCATACCCAAAAATTTCCACCACAAAAGTCCTCCCTGAATGAACGCTCACGCCTATTCGTGACTCGCTGAAGAACCTGAAAAACAAGTAGATGAGAGGAGTGAGCTACCATGGCTCAGTGAGTAACACATTTCTTTTAAGCGGATCGAGAAATCACTATGCACATTTTAAAACACAAACATAACTCACTTTATCATAATATCAAATCATAACTCGAATACCGAAAATACCAATGGTCGAGTCTATTAGTCAATCTCGTAAAACATGCATCAATGGTCTATTCCATTGATTAATCTCATCAAATCGTATCGATGGTCCACTCCATCAACCAAACTCAAATCACACGTCGGTCCACTCCATTGACCAATTCATGCTCAAATGTCTAACCATGGTCACGCGTAACGCCCGTGACAAGACGACCAAGATTCCCCCCTTGGCAAGGTCTCCACCTATTATTAGCTGGTGGCTCGGACCACAAGGATATCCTAAAATAGTATGCGCATACCCACACACCCCTTAGGGTCCATAAAGACATTGAGCACCAACCACCAATTACAATATCCAGTAATCCAACATCAGAAAGAGAATCATATCACAACTCGAAATTTGATATAAATTTCAAAGCATTCTCCAAAACATTTCAAGATTCTTTCACAAAGAATTTCACAAATCCTTTTTCAAATAACCATTCAAATCAAAGTCAGAATATAACTCACTTTGAACAATAAAAATGGTAGTAATAGCTCAATCCTGTTTTATGCAACAAAATATGATTTTTATCAACTCATAGAACATTTAATCCACCATGTTTCTCAAAACATGAGTTTAAAATACAAAGAATAAATAGTGTCACTCACAGGAAAAGCCAAAAATCAGCTACGACGCTCATACGAACTAATGCATTCGGATTCTTAACAATTAACGGAAAAATAATATCAAAAGGCCGAGTAAAAAAGATATTCTTATAACGACTCGCATATATTAGGCCTATTAGTGATAAAACGACACCTACGCGCCCCAAAAGCTCACAATTTAAGAGAAACCCATGATTTTCAGCTAGGCGCGGCCCATGCGCCAACTTCGTCACGCCATAACTCCCTCCACAAATTCCGTTTCAAGCCGTCTTATAGTCTTTAGAAAGCTCTCTTAACATACAACAACAACCCCAACTCATCCACCCCAAAACAATACTGAAAATGACCCAAAAAAAAGACTCGAAGCCACTGTTCGCTACAGTACTAGATTGCGTCCCCAACTTCAAAATTCCGTTTCGAACAAACCGCAAGCTCAAATCACGATTCGAGAGATGCTATAGCTTCACAACATCCCAAAGTACCATTTCTAGAAAAATATACAGCTTAACGACTCAAAAATCGGGCTTCGCCACACAAATACCCAAGAAATCCGAATTTCGAGCCCTAATTACGGTGATTACTTCAAGTAAGTGATTAAAGGCTTCAATTTCTTACCGGCCTTACAAAACACTCTTGAGTCGGCTTGATGAGACGTTCAGACCACAAGCGCACCAAATTTTTTTTCCCTTTTTCTCTTTTTCCTTTCTCTTCTTTCTCTTCTCCCTCGTTTCGCGTTTTCCCCTGTTTCTGCCCACTTGCTCTTCTCTTTCTCTCTTTTTAAAGCCCAGCCGAAGGTTCCACATACCTCTTCAGCCTCCCTTTTTGACTTTTCAAACCTTTCTTTTCTTTTCTTTTCTTTTCTTTTCTTTTCTTGTTTTAAAGCCCATATATTACACGGCCAGCAAGCGCGCATGGGCCCCTGCCACCGCCAGCTGCCTTGCCGACCTGACTCCGACCCTGGGATCATGCTGCGCGATCTACTGCCCCCTCTGCTCCCTCACCATCCCAGTCTCCTCTGGCTCATACTTTGTGTTTCCTTCTTTTTACAGAGAGCGTGAGGGAGAGAGAGGAAGAAGAGAAGAAGGTTGGGCCGGGGAAGGAAAGGAAAAAGAGGGGATGGGCTTGGGCCCAAGCGACAAAAGATACAGAGGAGAAGATAATTGGAAAGGACTGGGCCTAGCCCGATCCTTTTTTTTTTTTTTTTCGATTTTTTTAATTTAATTTTTTTAACGACTAAATTCTAATTTTGTATGCCATTAAGTTTTAAGTAAAATGGCGAAATTTAGATGTCAACATATTATTAGATAGATTTGTATGGATATAATGTGGCTGTCATATGCGTATGAAAATAATTTTGCTAGTCAAGGGCTATTTGACCATTTGCACAAGTTATGACCAGGACATTGACTATGCAAAACCTATTTGCTTTTAGCATACGGCATTAATAGGGATCTGTCCTGGTCATTGATGAGGTTCATTTTTGTCACATAAACAAATATAATCATGTACAATATAAAACATATTGAGAGAGAATTCAAACGTTTGAGATGTGACTATATGTATAGCTCAAAAACTAAATTATAGCACATTCAAAAACTAGTACACGGGCATGTGACTTAAGGCCTATTTGCCTTAGTACTGACTCATAATAGGGATCGAATTTATAAAGACCAATCAATTGAATTTTTTTGAAACAAAATCTATTAAATCACACCAAACTAATTTCACTACTGAGTAAGTGCCATGCTGATACGAGTTTGATACACACCCACTATCGTCTTATTAATATGTGAATTTTACACTTTTTTATTTTATTTTTTGCGTTCGAATGATGTAACACGATATCTATATTATTAGTACGTTATACCTGTGAAGGGACAAAACAAAAAGTCGAAATATGAAACTCTTATGTCTGCTTTAAACTATAACCTGTCTCTGACGACATTTATGTGCATATTAAAAAAATCGAAAATATTAAGAATATATATATGGATTCGAAAATAAAAATATGATAGCTTACGAGAACTCTTTATTTCACTTTTTTCTCCAGCTTTTCCAAACTCATCTATTAATACGTAGGAGAAGTCGAGCTTTCGGGATAATGCATTAATCACCATTTCAATAGTTTTATTATTATTATTATTATTATTATTATTATTATTATTATTATTATTATTATTATTATTCCTTTTCTTTTCAAATTCAAAAGACAATTAAAATGTTTGTGTACAAATGGTCCATAAATTTTAGACTAATATGCAATATTATCCTTTAGACTTTTAATTTGTTTAATGTAGTTTTTAAATTATTAGTAAATGATCAATAGAGTCCCTAAACTTATGAAAATGCTTAAAAGTCAAGGGATCACATTGAACTTTGGACTTAAATTCGGAGACTATATTGAATAAATTAAAATTTCAGAAATAACGTTGCCTATTGGACTAAAGCTCATATAACATACTAAAAAAATTAATAATTCAAGGACGGTGTCAAGCCTCTTTTTTTCAACTATGGCATTCCTTTTATCTTTCTTATCGATTTACACATGTACGTGGGCTCACGAGTGACACGTGAAACTCCAGTTTCTCTTTTCTAACCAAAATGCCTTTTGAAAATGCATGAAAAGCACGCATGACGAGCATGTATTTGTCGGCCAACATTAATTTTCATCAGTGATTAGACATGTTAAATGGGTGGGTTGGGTCGAATTTAGATTGATTATAAATGGTTCGACCCAAATTGACTCATTTAATCCGTTTATGATCTATTTATTGTAATGCAAGTTTCTTGACTCATGTCTAACTCAATTCATATCCTTCCTATACCTAATTGGACTCATTTAACCAAAATTTAGGAGATTTTGTTTTTTATTTTTTTAAATGAGTTGCTAAAATATTTTCATGCAATTCAAATTTAGTGGACAATATATATATATAATTGAGCATTTTTTTGTTTATTGAGAAATGTTTTTCAAGAAAATAAAATATTTTTGATGTTTGTAAATAAATATATTTTTAAATTTTTTAAAATTAATTTTAAGTTTATTTTCTTTTCGTTCTTCTTCAACCGATCCTCGACCATGGCAATAGTTGATGAGGCTTGAGCTCACTAGATTTCAACGAGCTTGAGGCCAACAAGTCTTGAGTCTTGCTAGTCTAACGAGCTCGAGTCTCACCATAAGTCAACAAGGCCTCGGCCTAGCCCAATCAACGACTTTGAGATTGCTTGAGGCAAGTGGTTTGTCCCTTGCCTAGCCCGTTGTCAGCCGTCTAAGGAAGATGGAAGAATGAAGAAGAAAGAAAAAAAAAGAAAAAAAAAATAATTATAAAGAAAGAAAAAATAATTATTATAAAGAAAGGAGGAAAAATAAATAGAAAAAAATAATTATGATTATAATTATATTTCCGATTTTTTTTTAAATTAAGATTGAAGAGAGAGAAAGCTTGCCCAGATTGGAAATGAGTCATAAACTCAACACTCAACCCATTTAGACTAAATTATTTTAACCTCTAAAATTTTGAATTCATTTAACAAATGCTCTACAAAATTAAAGTGATTCATATATAACTTGTTGACGCCTTAATTTTATTTAGGTTGATTGTATTAATTAGTTAAGTTTTGTCTTTTCGGGTAAATAATATAGAAATAAAAAAATAAAGTAATAAAAAAACAGCAAAACAAAGCAAAAGAAAAACAAAAAGAAAGAGGAGCAGCCCCTCCATGGGCCCTCGGCCCATTTTCCGCCTAGCCTGGCCCCTCCGCGTCTTCTTCTTCCTCACACCTCTGTAGCGCATGCGCAGAGGGCGCAACGGAGGGGAAGGGGTGGACGGATGGAGGTCGCACGTGGAGCAGGGGAGCAGTTGGCGTCGACGGGACGTGACCGGAGGAAGAGATGATGGCGGATGGGACAGCGGTCCAACCGGCGGGTCGAAGCCTCACTGACCGACCGCCCCGCGCCTATAAATAAAGGGGTGCCACCGTCAACGAGAGAGGGACACATAGAGAGAGAGAGAGAGAGAGGCCAGCCGAGGCTTGGGGTCCCCTGAGAGACTTCGGGGAGCTCGAGTTCAGGTTGGCCGTGGTGTGGTGAGCTCGGAGGGGTCCCCGAGAGACTTTGGGGAGCTCGAAAGGCGAGCTCGAGGGAGAGAGAGAGAGCCCCAGCGAGATTCGACCAAGACTAGGCCTCGACGTCACCGTCGTCGCTCGTCGTTGCTCCACCATCGCGAACCGCCCTCCTGCCGTCCCCATCCCCGTTCGAGAGAAGGTAAAAAAAAAAAAAAAAGGGGGTGTCGCCGTTACCGTTGCCGTCGCCGTTGTCGCCTTCGTCGTCACCGCCGTAGTCGCCGTCGCCGACAAGCACCTCGTTTTCCCCCCTCGGCGTCACGGATTCGCAAACCCTAGGGTTTGCGATTTTCCGGGTCACCGAGTTGGATCCGGGTCTTGGAGCCAGGTAGGGTTTCGTGAGATTCGGGGGCGGTGGGAATCGGGTCACGATTCGGGTCGGATCGGGTAAGGCTTGTGGGGAGTTGGGTCGCGGAGCGGGCTGTCGGGCCGGGCGCCCCCAAACGCCCGGCCACGACGCCATTTCAGTAAAAAAAAAAAAAAGACGAAAAATCCAAGTCGGGCCCGCAACGCGGGCCCGTCCGCGTTTGGGTCGCCGGCTCGGGTCGGACCCAACCCGCGGATCCGACCCGGGTCGGTTTTATTTTGTTTTATTATTTTAATATAAAATAATATTCTAATAAATAATAAATAAATAATTTATTTAAAAAAATGTTTTAATTTCCAGAAAATTGAAAAATGTTGAAAAAGTTGTATTGTCTAAAAAAATCGAGAAAAATAAAAAATAATTTATTTTGCAAAAAATATTTTGAAAAATATTAAAAAATAGTTTATTTTCCGAAAAATAAATAAAAATAAAAAAATTCCATATTTTCCAAAAAATGCCAAAAATAAAAAAAAAAAGCCAAAAATTCATGAAAAAGCCAAAAAATTCAGAAAAAGCCAAAAAGACTTGTATTTTTCCAAAACATACCAAAAAATCCGAAAAAATTCTTTTTATGTCCAAAAATTAGAAAAAGACTCAAAATATATTTTTCCTCCCGAAAATGCACGGAAAATCCCTTTGACATCCAAAAGCCTTAGGGTTTAAACAAGATTAGGTACCGAAAGGGCATGAGTGATTAACTAGTATAATCAAGTCCCCAATCCTAATTTCTCTGGTTGCGTAGGAGTGATTATTTCTCCCGATACTTTGCTTGGGTTTCTAATCAACCCACCCCAAATCGATTAGTGGCGACTCCATTTTAAAAATTGATTTACAGGTTAAAAACTTGAACCATTAAGTCGTGAATTGGTGGACTTGGGAGAGTCCGGGCTTAATAAATTCAGCCGAGCCATTAGCCTCCTTAGGCGCTCGTACCCGATTGCGGGCGCCGAAAAAAAAGAGGTCGCGACAGCTTGGCGACTCCGCTCTCCGCTGGGGATAATTTGAGGACTTAGGCCATTTTTGTCTTGTTTAAATTCTTTACTGACTTGTTTTTGTTTTTTCTTTATGCAGGTTAGTAGCTTAGAAATTTTTTTTAATTTTGCTTAAAATAGATTATCTTGTGATTATAAACTCTTGTGCATGCTTTACTATTTTAACACTACACATGGCACACACAACCAGGCCGTCAGACCTGGGCCGCCCTAGGATTTCTAGGATGGTGTTAAGAAAGATACGACCTCGAACGCGAGACTGCGATGTAGAGGTTGCATTTCTTTTCCTCGAATTTCTTAGCCGAGATTAAGGGGGTATGCTGCTAACGCGAGACTGCGACGGCTGGATACCCTTTTAATTTCATCAAGCCTTCTGAGTTAGAAATCGAGCTGCACATCCCATTTGTATGTCTTTATCCTTGCCATTTTATTTAAAAGTAAAGTGATTTCTTTACTTTTACTCAGTCTTTTTATTTGGCCCATGGCAATTTAGGATAAGCTTTTCAAGTCTCAGTTTATATGCGATGGGGAAAGGCGATATCCAGTTCATTCTTGCTCCCAAGGCGAAGCTCTTCAGATGGTGGGGTCAATTAGATTAGCTTGCCCAAGAGCGCGTGAAAGCCAAAATCGATCATCTCCTATCGTTGATTCAAATCACTGTTCATCCCGAAGTCATACAAGCCATGGCACAATTCTAGTGCCCGAGAACACTTACTTTTTTGTTTGGAAAGTTTAAGCTAACTCCAATCCTAGAGGAATACAGCATCATCACTGGAATGCCTCTTGAGAAAAAGCTTGTCAGGCCATCAACAGGCATCATTCCATTGCATGGATTGGCGCGACTTTTGAGAATTGAAGTCCATGTTATGATACAAATTCTTGAAAAACAACCATAATACCTGTCAATTTGAATTTATGAATGCCTATTTTTAAAATCAGCCTATGACCCAAAAAAGTGACATTTTCCTTCTGGCCTTTTTTGGCGCTCATCATTTTCCCTCATCAAAGAAATGCCATAAGTCCTAAGATGGCATGGATAGTTGATCAGATCTTGAGGGGGGGAAATTATGTCAACATGATTTTAACTGAAACATTCTTGTCCTTTAATCATTTCAAAGACAACACGGAGAAAATCATGCGAGCCTCTCCTGAAATTTTACAAGTCTGGTTCTTTTCTCACTTAAGCGAATTTCGAGACTTAATGCGATCGTCTGAAACAAATGCTTTTGAAAATCCGTTACAAAAATTTATGGTTTTATGATCGTATATTCACAATCAAAGCTGTTTAAAAATTGGGTTGACTTCCTAAGAAACCCAGCTCCTGAGGCATTCCAATGGTTTGCTGGTTGGTTCCATGAAGAGAGGGCCCGTTTTGCTTACAAACGCACCCACCCAATTCTGTTGCTTGGCTACACTAGCGCCGTTCCCTATTACCCATATTGGGTGGCACGACAATTTGGGGCGCTTCAGGAGATTCCACCGCCTTCCAGGAGGAGAATTCCTCCAGTCCTTTTCAACACAAGTCATGACTATGTAATCGAAATTTCTATCGTTGAGGAAACTTGGGACAAGTGCCATCGCAAAAGAGTCGTGATACCTGAAGGGCTTGAGGGAGAAGAAAAAGCCCACCACGCCTTTGCGGCCTACATCCACAATCATTACATCCCGACAAGGTGGAAGCCATCGATCCCTCGCTCAATCAGAGAGAGCAACCCGCACGAGCAAGCAGAGCTTATGCAGAGGATATGGGAATAGGCCAAATATTCATCTTAGAGCCAGTCCAAGAAAGCAAGCAGCCTTTGCAGGAACAAGGCTCCCTATCGCATATAAATTAGTAGTCGTGTCTCCCTTAGTGTTAATATCGTGAATGTTTTGTCCCATTGTTTAGGGACTTTTGTTTAATATCTAGCATTTCATCATGTCATTTCAATTTCAAGTTTTAGATGTCCGAAGTTTGCGGTCTATAAAATCCTCTTTTGATAAATAAAAAAGTAGTTAGACCATTGCCACGGGTCAATCTCTGTTTACTTTCGTGCTCATTCATTGTTTTCACAACGAACAGGTAATTATGAATCATTGGCAACCAATCGCCCGTGAATGGCCTCATGCAATAAGGGCTGATCTGAATGATGTACAAAATCGCCTCGCCAACATTGAAAATGGCATAGGACAGATGTCCATTGTCCTTCGACAGCTCTCAAGACAAATGAAATCTACTCAAGCTGAGCCCAACTCCGTAGTTGCTTTAAGCACTGTCCTGACACCTGCAAATTTGCCAGAAAATAGCTAGTACCATAGACAGTTTGAAAGGATCATGAAAAAGTTAAACCAGCTGCAGGGGCAGAATCCCGTGGACCTTTCCAATTATGTCGGCATTAAGATCCCTGAAGAGCTCAAAACACCTGAATGCGAAAGGTATGCTGATACCTCCCGCCCAGAAACCTACTTGCAGGCCTACCTGGTCCGAAGGATGATTCAATCGTATCAATCGAACTTCACTGGCCCTGCCTTGCGATGGTACATTGTTAGGAAGATTAATCCCCTTAAAACCTGGAAGGAACTAATTCATGTTTTTCACCAAGAGTATAATGTTGACATCACCCCTGACATCACCTTTCCCTATGAAGAGCCGATGATCGCGGAGCACAAGGAGCCATTAGTCGCTGAGATAAGAGAGGAACATGTCGATGAAGCCTTGCATAATAAATGGGCGACTGAACAACATCTTGTTACTGAGAAGTTTCCCACTAGGAAAGGCAAGGAGCCTTTGTACGAGATCAAAGACACAAAGCTTGTTCAAGACCGGGGCACGAATAGAGAACTCCCCAAGCTTACTCCAAGGGCTAGGGTCCAAAGAATACCAACCCCTATCAACCTAGAAAGTGAATCAGACAGTGAAACTCTAATGTCTCTCACTTCCCTTGACAGAATCAAGCTGGCAAAACGAAGGGCCTTACTCAAAAGGTCTGGACCAGAAGCCAAGAAAAGAAAGCCTACGTAGATCAATGCAGCATCTGCTGATGAGCCACCGCACCAAAGCTTCGACCATCCCCTAGAATACAATCCCAAGAACTTCCAGCGTTATTTCGACAATGAAACTGACGATTCATCGTATAACTGTTCCCTTCTCTTATCCGGGGATGAAGGTCCGTCAGAAGACAAAGCATACGTCTTTATCTGCTACGATCCTAACGAAGTGCTAAGCTCGTCCTCTAACCGTGAGGATAGCTTCAATACTTCATCCTCATTCGGAAATTTTGACCAAGAAGAAAGCAATGGGGTAATTTCGGCAAAGTCCAACTTTCTTGAAACAGAAAAATTCACCACTACAAAGAATATGTAGTGGGAAAACCAGTGGCCTAACCAAGACAAACCAAGCTCGTCTTGCCCTCGTAGGATCATGACCCCCATAGAAATGTGAATACCAAATATTCGCAAGTATAACAGTACAACTTGTCCTGTGGCCCACTTGCAGTACCTCTATGCTGAAATGAGTCGGTACTATGGCTCGATGTCATTCACAACTCAAGCCTTTCAAGAAGGTCTTATGGGGTCTACATTACAATGGTTGATCATGGCAGATATCTACCTTATGAGAGATTGGAATGAGCTGTCTTCGGCATTCCTGCTTTAGTATCAAAGCCAAATTGGGACTAAAGTGCCTTGTCAGAACTTGGTTCACTTCAAAAGAAGACCAATGGAGGATTTCCAAGTGTATGCAAGGAGGTGGGAGGCTTTTATGATGCAAACTTACCCTCAACTGGCCGAAGAAGAAATGATAAAGCTGTTCATAGGGGCTTTACCTCGCAAGCATTGTTGTTGGTTGCATGGGTTGCATTTCCATAGCCTCAATGAAGTGGTCCTCTCATGTGAATACTTCGAGTCTATTGGAGGCAAGGAATTCAAAGACGCTTAACTTCAAGACCAGCACTACCAAAGTGCTCCTTTACAAAGGGGTTTTAATGAGTTTTACTTATTTTTATAATTTCATGTTTCTCATTTTGTTTAGTGTGCTACTGTTGTATTTTCCATTCCAAGTACTCTATTGTACAGTTATAATATTTTATTTTAAGAGCATGAGGTGGTACTCCAAACCAGCCTGGTGATGTTATCCAACCATGAAAAGAAAAGATCATCCAAGGAGAATACTAAGGGCTGGGCTTCCTCATGCTTTTTCTCCCCCAAAGACGTATTTTGAAAATAAAAAATATTTCATCACCCAAAAGCTTTTGTTAAAACAAGATGATTAATTTAATCATGTTTGTCTTTCTGACTCACTCACTTCATGTCTCAGAAGATCATTCATGTCCCCTTTAACTTAGTGTGAAAGGGGACATTTGAAGCAAGCATATCAAGTGAACTCGCCAAATTCAAAGACACCTTGCGAAGAAAACAGGGGCAAATAGAAAGAATCATCCTACACTAAAAGAGGGTAAGTCTTATTCTCTGAATATAATTTGGAAATGATGTCCTATCTCTTCTATTTACAAGAAACGAAAGATAAGACATAATAGGTACAAGCATACGGTTGAAAATCAAGCCGCCCCTAAGAGCTCTGTGCACTCCACCTCGCTCCTGCCCAACTCCTTCACAAGCCAAAGCAATATCCTTTCCCCACAATGTGCCTGAGCAACCAGATGCTATGGTTTCATCAACAGGACTTCCATCTTCGACAAACCCAGAAGCACAAGGAAGGGATCTTTTCTCTTTCTTTGAATTGGCTACTATCAACAGGGAGAAAATCTAGACAGTCAAAGCGATCTATAGCCCCACACCCTGGACAATGACTTTGGAATCTAAAAGCTTCACTCCAGACGCATATTCTTCCAAAGAGTAATTGCCATCA
The DNA here is from genome assembly GCA_014182885.2 of Eucalyptus caleyi. NCBI lineage: Eukaryota > Viridiplantae > Streptophyta > Magnoliopsida > Myrtales > Myrtaceae > Eucalyptus > Eucalyptus caleyi. Next base: position 29,541,988 of record CM024468.2, on the reverse strand, counting down.
GAAAACTTGAGATTTTTTATCTCAGATTCCATAAAAGCTTGAGGTACATGACTTTTGCCCAATGATGCTATAATTAAAGACAGAAGGAGAAGTTCCACAGAAGGAAGGCATTGAAGATGAATCAACGACCAACAATCATGCATACATGGTCACAAAGGAGGAAGGCCAATTGAAGGAAATATTGAACTATGCCAAGACGAAGAGGCTGTCATCAGTATACAAGAATCCTTAGGAATCAACAAATACAAACTTTAGAGAAGAGTAATTTGGTATCATTTCAAATACTCCCACTATTTGAACCCGCTTTTGACATATTTTCCCTATTTGACAGGGAGCATCGCAACTCAAGAACCAAACTCAATGGTTAGGTTTGACAAATCAATATTGGCCAAGCTAGTACCCACATCAAATTCACCTGACTTCGTGTAAAAAGACATGTCATCTAGGAGCCAATTTAGAGAATAATTGACCTAATGAAGCAAGGGACATAGGACTTCGTGTCCCCCTCTCACTTCAGGTTCACCCAATCATCTGCAAACCATTGAAGGGTAAAGTTGTATTGTTTCCAATTATTCGACTCTTGAACGAGTTCATGACTAACACATTCCCTCTTGTTTGTTGCAGGATCACTTGACAAGGATAATAATCAATGAAAGGGATGACAAACTCTCCTAAACGAAATGGCATCCTAAGTAATCGCCAAAGTAAATGACAGAAAATCTTCAGGCCTCAACTCACATTTGATTTTGGCTGGACTAATTGATCCACTTCTACATCTTCTCTTATGCAAGTGCAAAAGCAGAAGCACTCATCAAATCAATGATCAGATTCCCAACCCCGGCTGATCATTCATGTGTCGTGTCCCTAACTATTAGGAGCAATCTATCGATACCCATTTGTGAATAACCCTTTTGTGAATAACTTTTTTTGATGTTCAAAATTCAACACATTTGTAAATACAATTCTAAAACTATTGATAGGGTTTCTTGAGTAAAAACCATTCATTTGTTTTTAGAGTACAAACTCTCTCATGTTTTAAATGTTGCATGCATTTTCCATATGGATTTTTGCATGATGATTTTGTCTATCTAGATCACTGATTCCGCCGAGAATTATTAGAATAGACAACTAAATGAAGAATATAAGATTGATTGAGCATGCTAGATGAGGCGCGTCAGAATGACGACAGGAAAGCTATATCTTACACACAATTCCCCCCATCTATACACAGGTGAGATGAGTGTAGAAGATTCCATGGCTGCTGGGTAAAGAGTTCTCTTACGAATGGTATGATAACCAAAATAGTGAGAGGCATTCCATCGCTCACCCCATCGAGCCCCATACACTGGTAAAGCTTCTCTCATACCCCCGTCCAGAACCACCTCACATTGGGGCAGAGCGAAGGCAAAGCAGTATCACAAGGTGAGAAGAGAGACATAAATTTTCTTGCTCGCATTCGCATCAATCTTCGAGTGTCTTTATTGCATATGAATACTCACGTTAATTTAAGTGCCCTAGAATGACGAAGAGCAATTCTTTCTGCACTTGTATTCACTGTACCACCCAATCGGGTCTGTAATTTCACCACCACATGGAGGCAAAACAGAAGTTACTGCCATTTAAGCAGCATAGTCTAGAACGCTAGCTGAAGATGAAGACTCAAGAGTCTAACAATAGTGTCGTGATTGAACTTGCCTAGGCTAGTTCCTCTAATGACAAGAATGAAAAGCAGGGGCATAAGAAAGCAGTGTACCTGCTAAAAGCAAGGTCAATGCCCATAAAAGAAGAACTGGAATAAAAATAGGGGCATGAAAAAAGCAGTGTGCCTGGTAAAAGCAAGGCTAATGCCCCCTAGTCAAAAATACAGCCAAGAAAAGTTGTTGTTGCTGTCCATAGAACCTCCATCTGACAAGAAAGACTAGTGACAAATGCCAAGACAGTCACCAACTCTCACCCTCTTACATGTGAGCCAAGTCTACGTTACACCCCATTGTAAAAATCTCTTTAGACTAGGGCACTTTGATTAACGTAGGATTTCACATGTCTATAAACATCGCTCGATGAAGTACGAGCAAGATTACTCTATCTCTTTTCGTAGGATTCTTGACTTGCAAACCTGGAGATGATCGTGCGGCACTGCATTCATAAGCCTTGACCTTGATGGTCCCCTTCGATGAGCCGCTGACCAAGACTTCATCACAGACCTCTCACATTGGTAAAGTCGTACTGTTTGCGAGAATACTCGGACCCCTGCTAACATGATGACAGTGAGATAGTGTGGTCCTTATAAATCCTGCATCAATGGTCATGATAGTCTTTTCTATGAGAGTGAGCAGAAAGTCATTTTAGAATGAAAGTCCCTCATTTGGCATGCTCAAGACATCTACATTCTAAATGAAGGTTGTTTTTCTAAATCTTCCCTGGTGGAAATCAGATGATGTAAAATTGACAAAATTATCATGCATCTCATTTGAGCTCATGAATTTACAACATATACAATCATGTGTGCATATTGTGCAAATAGCAAGCATACTCTCAAAGATCAGAAATATTGCTAGTAAAACGCATCTCTATCCCCATTTGTCTTAAAGTACCTACCACTATCCAAGTACTCTCTTATTGACACTCAACCTATTTGAGTCGTCCCTTGAGTTTGGGTGCTTATTGTTGTCTAGGTATCCCCATTGTCTTTGAGTATCGACCACCGTTCGGATGCTCCCTTTCCCTGACACTCAACCTGTTCGAGTTGTCCCCAGAGTATTGATACTTGTGACTGACCAAGTATCCCTTTATCGTTGAATACCTACTGCTGTTTAGGTATCCCCATATCGTCAAGTACCCACCGTTGTCCAGGTACTTCCTTTTCATGATACTTAGCCTGTCCGAGTTGTCCCCGAATAATATAGCGGTTGTTCAAGCATTCCATTGCTTTGCTTGGCATTGCAATCCAGGTATGCTTTCTAGCACTTGGACCAGCCGGAGTGGTCCCAAATCATATCATTAAGTACTCGTGTTCATCCAAGTATCCTAGTACTTTGTACACCTGTGGCTATCCACGTCTTCCACCCCTTTTAAGTACCTGTGGCAATCCAGGTAAGCCTCGTGCTACATTCAAATTCCCTATACCAAGAGGTGAGAGACCTTCACGAATATCTCAGGTACGCCCTCGATATTCCCAATTACTAGGAGGTGAGAGACCTTCACGAATATCCCAGGTACGTCCTCGATATTCCCCTTTACTAAGAGGTGAGAGACCTTCACGAATATCTCAGGTACGCCCTCGATATTCCCAATTACCAGGAGGTGAGAGACCTTTACGAACATCCCAGGTACGTCCTCAATATTCCCCTTTACTAGGAGGTGAGAGACCTTCATGAATATTCGAGGCACGTCCTCGATATTCCCCATACCATGAGGTGAGAGACCTTCATGAATATCTTAGGTACGCCCTCGATATTCCTAATTACCAGGAGGTGAGAGACCTTCACGAATATCCTAGGTACGTCCTTGATATTCCCCTTTACTAGGAGATGAGAGACCTTCACGAATATCTCAGGTACGCCCTCGATATTCCCAATTACCAGGAGGTGAGAGACTTTCACGAATATCCCAGGTACGTCCTTGATATTCCCCTTTACTAGGAGGTGAGAGACCTTTATGAATATTCGGGGCACGTCCTCGATATTCCCCATACCAGGAGGTGAGGGACCTTCACAAATATCTCAGGTACACCCTCGATATTCCCAATTACCAGGATGGTGAGAGACCTTCACGAATATCCCAGGTACGTCCTCGATATTTCCCTTTACCAGGAGGTGAGAGACCTTCACGAATATCTCAGGTACGCCCTCGATATTCCCAATTACCAGGAGGTGAGAGATCTTCACGAATATCCCATGTACGTCCTCGATATTCCCCTTTACTAGGAGGTGAGAGACCTTCATGAATATGCGAGGCACGTCCTCAATATTCCCATTACCAGGAGGTGAGAAACTCTCACAGATATCTCAAGTACGCCCTTGATATTCCCAATTACCAGGAGGTGAGAAACCTTCACGAATATCCCAGGTACATCCTCGATATTCCCCTTTACCAGGAGGTGAGAGACCTTCATGAATATCCAAGGTACGTCCTCGATATTCCAACTACTAGGAGGTGAGAGACCTTCATAAATATCCCAAGTACGCCCTCGATATTTCCCAATTGCCAGGAGGTGGGACACTTTCATAAATATCCAAGGTATGTTCTCAATATTTCCAATTATCAAGTACCCCCCTTGATACTTGTGAATGTCCAAGTATCCCCCAAGAATTCATACTTGTGATCATCCAAGTACCCCTTCAATGCCTATGGTCAGCTAAATACCCATTTTGACGCCTGCAAAGGCCCAAATACCCTTCAGGTTAGTACTTGTGAATATCCAAGTACTCTTTGATATGCTTGTGAATGTCCAGGTATCTTCCGGAATCGATGCCCTGAGAAAGGTCGGCACATCCTCCCGAGAAAAGTCGAGTACCAGCTGTTGTCTTTAACAAAGGTCAGACACCCCCACAAAACAGATGCCTTGAGAAAGGTTGACGCATCTCCTGAGAAAGGTCGGGTACCAACTGGTGTCCTCGATACAAATCAAGCACCCACAAATGAGATGCTCTGAGAAAGGTCGGTGCATCTCCCGTCAAGGCGACCGAAGAAAGGTTTGGGTCCGAAACAAACCACTAATTGCTCCAACTGGCGACCGAAGAATGGTTCAAGTCCTAGAGGAGCAATTTCCCGTCAAGGCGACTGAAGAAAGCTTGGGTCATAGACAAATCATTGATTGTTTTAACAGGCGACCGAAGAATGGTTTGAGTCCTGGAGGAGCAATTTCTCGTCAAGGTGACTGAAAAAAGGTTCGGGTCGTAGACAAATCATTGACTGTTTTAACAAGCGACCGAGGAATGGTTCGGGTCTTGGAGGAGCAACTTCCCGTCAAGGCGACCAAAAAAAGGTTTGGGTCCTAGACAAATCATTGATTGTTTTAACAGGCGACCGAAGAATGGTTTAGGTCCTGGAGAAGCAATTTCCCGTCACGGCGACTGAAGAATGGTTTGGGTTCGAGACAAACCACTGATTGCTCCAATAGGCGCCCGAAGAACGGTTCGGGTCCTGGAGGAGCAATTTCCCGTCAAGGCGACCGAAGAAAGGTTCGAGTCTTAGACAAATCATTGATTGTTTTAACAGGCGACCAAAGAATGGTTCGGGTCCGAGACAAACTACCGATTGCTCCAATAGGCGACCGAAGAATGGTTCGGGTCCTGGAGGAGCAATTTCCCGTCAAGGCGACCGAAGAAAGGTTCGGGTCCTAGACAAATCATTGATTGTTTTAACAGGCAACCAAAGAATGGTTCGGGTCCTGGAGAAGTAATTTCCCATCACGGCGACTGAAGAATGGTTCGGGTCCTGGAGGAGCAATTTCCTGTCAAGGCGACCGAAGAAAGGTTCGGGTCCTAGACAAATCACCAATTGTTTTAACAGGCGACTGAAGAATGGTTCAGGTCCTGGAGAAGCAATTTCCCGTCACGGCGATCGAAGAATGGTTCGGGTCTGAGACAAACCACTGATTGCTCCAACAGGCGACCGAAGAATGGGTCGGGTCCTGGAGGAGCAATTTCCCATCAAGGCAACCGAAGAAAGGTTCAGGTCCTAGACAAATCATTGATTATTTTAACAGGCGACCAAAGAATGGTTCGAGCCCTAGAAAAGCAACATCTTCATATCACCAGGTAAGATGACACCTTGATACTTGCTAAACTCGGGGTTCACACCCTATCTCACTCACTCCCGGTAAGTAATTACAAGTATCTTCTTATCTGTCTTAGTATATGTAAAGTTATATTGCTCTTTTTGCATAGGATAATAGGTCCCAAATAAAATATAACCGGCTACGCGTGCATGGATAAAATTTAGGCATCAGTTTGTCATTGCATGCAACCTCTGCGAGCTCACCTTCAAAGAGGGGCAGCTGTTGACGCCTTAATTTTATTTAGGTTTATTGTATTAATAAGTTAAGTTTTGTCTTTTCGGGTAAATAATATAGAAATAAAAAAATAAAGAAATAAAAAAAAGCAAAACAAAGCAAAAGAAAAACAAAAAGAAAGAGGAGCAGCCCCTCCATGGGCCCTCAGCCCATTTTCCGCCTAGCCCGGCCCCTCTGCGTCTTCTTCTTCCTCACGCCTCTGTAGCGCATGCGCAGAGGGTGCGACGGAGGGGAAGGGGGTGGACGGATGGAGGTCGCACGTGGAGCAGGGGAGCAGTTGGCGTCGACGGGACGTCACCGGAGGAAGAGATGATGGCGGATGGGACAGCAGTCCAACCGGCGGGTTGAAGCCTCGCTGACCGGCTGCCCCGCGCCTATAAATAGAGAGGGGCCATCATCGATGAGAGGGGGACAGAGAGAGAGAGAGGCCAGTTGAGGCTTGGGGTCCCTGAGAGACTTCGGGGAGCTCGAGTTCAGGCCGGTCGTGGTGTAGTGAGCTCGGAGGGGTCCCCGAGAGACTTCGGGGAACTTGAAAGGCGAACCCGAGGGAGAGAGAGAGAGCCCTAGTGAGATCCGACCAAGACCAGGCCTCGCCGTCACCGTCGTCGCTCGCCGTTTCTCCACCATCGCGAACCGCTCTCCTGTCGTCGCCGTCCCCATTCGAGAGAAGGTAAAAAAAAAAAAGGGGGCGTTGTTGTTACCGTTGTCGTTGCCTTTGTCGCCTTCGGCGTCGCCGCCGTAGTCGCCGTCGCCAACAAGCAGGGTTTGCGAATCCGCGGCACCTAGTCGGATCCGGGTCTCGGAGTTGGGTAGGGTTTCGCGAGATTCGGGGGCGGCAGGAGTCGGGTCACGATTCGGGTTGGATTCAGGTGGGGTTCGCAAGGAGTCGGGTCGCGGAGCGGGCTGTCGGGCCGAGTTGTCGGGTCGGGCTGGGCGCCCCCAAACGCCCGGCCACGATGCCATTTCAATAAAAAAAAAAAAGACGAAAAATCCGAGTCGCAGGCCCGTCCACATTTGGGTCGCCGGCCCGGGTCGGACCCAACCCGCGGATCCGACCCGGGTCGGTTTTACTTTGTTTTATTAGTTTAATATAGAATAATATTCTAATAAATAATAAATAAATAATTTATTTAAAAAAATCAAAAATGTTTTATTTTCCAGAAAATCGAAAAATATTTTAAAAATGTTGAAAAATGTTTTATTGTAAAAAAAAATCGAGAAAAATAAAAAATAATTTATTTCGCAAAAATATTTTGAAAAATATTTAAAAATATTTTATTTTCCGAAAAATAAAAAAATAAAAAATATTCCATATTTTCCAAAAAATGCCAAAAATCCAAAAAAAGCCAAAAATTCATGAAAAAGCCAAAAAATTCAGAAAAAGCCAAAAAGACTTGTATTTTTCCAAAAAATACAAAAAAATCCGAAAAAATTGTTATTCCGAAAAGATCCTTTTTATGTCCAAAAATTAGAAAAAGACTCAAAAATCCCTCGAACATCCAAAAAGTCTTAGGTTTTAAACAAGATTAGGTACCAAAAGGGCATTAGTGATTAATTAGTGTAATCAAGTCCCCTATCCTAATATCTCTGGTTGCGCAGGAGTGAGTATTTCTCCTGATACTTCGCTTGGGTTTCTAGTCAACTCACCCCAAATTGATTAGTGACGAATCCATTTTAAAAATTGATTTACAGGTTAAAAACTTGAACCATTAAGTCATGAATTGGTGGACTTGGGAGAGTCCGGGCTTAATAAATTCAGTCGAGCCATTAGCCTCCTTAGGCGCTCGTACCCGACTGCGGGCGCCGAAAAAAAGAGGTCGCGACATCTCATTAATTTTCTAGATTTGTCATATATGAATTTAACACCTATTTTGACATGTCTACTGCTGATGAGCTCAGTGGTTCATTGAAATAAAGTGGCCGGGGTCCTACGGTATTTTGAAACAAAGCCTACTTTTGGGGACTTTGAGTAATTATCACTATTTCAGGAGCATATTTAAAAAAATTTCCCAAGAAAATGCAGTTTTCTGATAAACAAAAGCAAAAGACGAGAATAACTGAGGAAGCACTTGATGAGGTTCTCTCTCTGCCGGGTGCAGAGGAACAACTCTGCATTCGCTCGGAAGTCCTCCGGCGATTCCGCCTGAAATCCCTGCTTCGACACTGATGGTTTTAATTTATGAGATGGGCTTAAGGCCCGTCCGCCCATGCTGGGCCCAAAAGGCCCGGCCCACGGGAATAGGGCCCGTGGGAAGGGAGAGGTATAAAAGGGAGGAGAGAGAGAGAAAAGATAACGTTTTCCATAATTCAACGTACGTCTCTTCTCTTCTCACGCTCTCTCTCCCAAAAAGAAAAGACAGTAAGCATACGGCTTGTTCTTCCTCCCTTCAAGGCTTCATCGGATCGAATTGCTGAGTTTCTCTTCCTCCGTCAACGTCGGTGCTTAATCTGTGGCTAACAAGGTACGCTCGAATCCGTGGTGTGCTTTACGATCGGTGATGCGTGTTTTCTCGGGCTTCGTCTTCCGCATTGATTTAGGGGTTCGATTCGGTGTCGAATTCGGTTTTAGGGGATCCGTTATTCCCAACATTGGTATCAGAGCCCTAGTTCACGTTTTTCCCGATCAATTCTAATGTTTTTGATTGATTTTTCGCAAATCACTTCGGCCGTATGGAACCGGGCGAAAATCCCGACACCCGAGCGCTTTTCGGCCATTTTTTCGAGTTTTCGTAAGTGAAAATCAAATTGTAATGGCATAGGAAGAAGCGCGATGTCGAGACGAGTCCGGAGATGTGTCGAGTGCCGCCGGGCGCCACCGCACGCGCCCACACGCGCGGCCGGAAGGCGCTGCGCGTGGGCGCGACGCACCCGAAGCGCTGGCATTGGCCAACGCGTGCGACGCACGCGCCGGTCGGCGAACCGGCGCGTGCATGCCGCCGGCGGGCGAACCGGCACGCGCCGGTCCGCGGACCGACGCGTGCTGACGTCACGTGATGACGTCAGCGTGACGTCATCCAACGGTCGGTAACCATTCGGATGACGTCACCAATGACGTCATCACCGACGTTATTTCGCCGGATGGTCACCGGCCGGCGACCCGACCCACCGGAGACCAAGGCACGTGGTAGGCACGTGCGGATGACGTCTGCGTGACGTCATCCCCCGCACGCGCGCGGCACGTGCGTCGGTCCGCGTGAGCGGTCCGACCGGCCCGACCGTTCCGTCCGGTCCGACCGGTCCGACGACCGACGACCGTTGACCGTTGACCCTCTGACCGTTGGCCGTTGACCACGTTGACCGTTGACCCAAAAAAAAAAGAGGAACAGAATGTGTTTCTTTTTCAATTAAGTCTATGTGGATTATAATGTGATCCCTTATTTGTTCTACATTTGTTGCCGGAACTATGCCTCCCCTAAGGTTGCGCACACCTATTCGCGCAATTACCGATGAACAAAAGGATAGGCTGTCTGAGTTGATAGCTGAGCTGACTGATCATCGATGGGAAAGAGGTGACTTAATTGACCATGTCCTTGAAGTCAACGGGAAAATTCAACATGTCATATGGAATGGTCGTCCTATGTCACAGTCAGAGATAGTGCGATTTTTCATAAACACTCTTCCACCTGAATGGCAAGATGTGTTGAATCGCATATGGGATGTCAACGGAGCTGCTTCCTATAAGAAAATTGTGATGGATTTTGTAAACGAATATTACTGTATTGTTTCAAGGGAAAAGATCAAGAAATTGAACAAAAGAGGATCTTTCCCAGTTCGTGTGCTGACTTTGTGTTAGTTGTATTGGCTGTTATATATTAAGTGTGCTTTGTGGACAACATTATGTAATGATTACTACCTAATTGTGTTAATTGAAAGCATTACTGTTTTTAATTGTATGTCAATTATCTGTTGCTTTCTGTTATTGCTGGTTGCTGTGAGTAATTAGCTGTGGGTAGTTTTTAGAAGTTTTTGTAGCTTCATAGAATTGATTTTGCATATGACAATCATATTAATGATAGTTTTAAGTTAGGATTTTGGAGGATGATTGGAAACATAGTGACCTTTTGATTCTGAAGCCTTACTTAAAATTATTCATTAATATGATGGGTCTATGTAAAATAGGGATGCATAAATGATAGGCATTAATAATTCATGCATATTTGTCTGATTTGTTCAGATCAATGGCTTCAGCCACAAAGAGCATAGTTGCCGAGCTAAACAAAGGTGAAAAGCTCAATGGAGACAACTATGAGATTTGGCAAATGAAAATCTAGTATGTGCTGGAAGAGCAAGAAGCACTTGAGGCTCTTGTCATGACCATGGTAGAACATGAAGAGGGAACCACTGCACAGCACAAAAGAAACAAAGAAGCTTTTTTTGCATGGAAAAGAATGAACTCTCTAGCTCGCATCACGTTGCTGAGCAGCATGGAAAATGACGTCATGCGAGAGTTTCGGCGTTTTGATAATGCCAAGGAATTGTGGGAGGCATTGGCAGCTAGATATGGTCATACTTCGGTGACTAGACTGAGGCAGCTCACTATCAGGTTTGACTCTTATAAGAAGCCTCATGGTCAGACCATGAAGCAACATCTTAGAAAGATGTCAAACATGATAACTGAGCTGAAAGATGCTGGCCATGTCCTCACAGATGAGCAGCAAGTGCAAGCAGTGATTCGTTCCTTGCCTCAGAGTTGGGAGCATATGAAGATGCACCTGACTCATAATGAAAATATCAAAACCTATGAGGATGCAATGCGTCATCTTGAGCTGGAAGAGGACCGCCTGTTGGCGGCTAAGCCGGATGCTGAACTCTATTATGCTGGTTCTAGCTCAAATGGAGCTTCGAGCTCCAAGCGCAAGCGCCCTAACTGGTTTGATAAGGGGAAAGGCAAGGAAGAAGCAGGTCCTTCAGGGAAGAAACCCAAATTTAACCAACATGGAAGAGGGAAGCGTCCTAGCATGAAAAAGGTTGTAAGGGTGAAATGCTACAACTGTGACAAGAAGGGTCACTATGCTCGCGACTGTCGTGAGCCAAAGAAGGTATGCACCCCTTGTACTTTTCAGAACTTTGCTTATGTGTCAAGTTCTGTGTTCTTAACTGAGTCTAATCCTTTGTGGACTGTGGATTCAGGAGCAACGGACCATGTAGCGAAGGATAGAGGATCCTTCGTGGAATTCCGACGAGTACCAACTGGAACTAAGTGGATCTATGTGGAAAACAACTCCAGAGCTGAAGTGAAAGGAATTGGCACATGCCAACTGAATATGCGTGGTGGACGCACTTTGTTTCTTCATGATGTGTTGTATGCTCCAGAGATTCGTCGGAATTTAGTGTCTGTATTAATGTTGGTTAAATTAGGTTTTAATATGAACTTCTCAGAGTAGTAGAGGTGTGAATTTGTTTTTGGAGACAAATTACTATGGTTGTGGTTATTTTCTGGATGGTTTTATTGTATTAGATATTGATTATGTTAATGCTAATGTTTGTTATTCCCTTCTCATGTCTCCTAATAAATATGATAATGATGTGAATGTGTGGCATGCTAAACTTGGTCACATTGGCCAACAGCGTATGAATAGACTAGCCAAAGAGGGCTTGTTGGGCAATATTGAAAAAGTCGATTTGTCCATATGTAAGCATTGCCTAGAAGGGAAAACGACAAGGAAACCATTTGGAAAAGGAAAAAGAGCTGAATTTCCTCTGCATTTAATCCATTCTGATGTCTATGGTCCAATGAATGTGAAAGGAAGGCATGGGGCTGTTTATTTCATCACCTTTATTGATGATTATACTCGATTCGGATATGTCTATTTGATTTCTCATAAGTCTGAAGCAATAAGTTGTTTCAAAAGGTTTATGAACCTGGTGGAGAATCAATTAGATAAGAAAATAAAAGCATTGAGATCCGATCGAGATCGAGAATATTTATCTGATGAGTTCAGAAAATTATGTGATGAAAAAGGAATAGAAAGACAGTTGTCTATTCCGTACACTCCTCAACAAAATGGTGTTGCGGAAAGAAGAAACAGAACCCTACTGGAAATGGTTAGGTCCATGATGGCGCATGCTAACTTGCCTATCACCTTTTGGAGTGATGCATTGTTGCGCTGCGTATATACTTAACCGGGTGCCTTCCAAATCAGTTGCTTCCACTCCATATGAGTTATGGACAGGTAGAAAGCCGGACTTGAGTTTTCTTAAGCCATGGGGTTGTGCTGCCTATACACATGAGTCCTCTCACAAGTTTACGAAATTGGGTCCTAGAGGAAAGAAGAGTATTTTCATAAGATACTTGGAACACTCGAAAGGGTATGTGTTCATTGGTGAGCAGGAAAGTGGGAGTGTAACTGAATTTGAATCACGAGATGTTACATTCTTAGAGGATGAGTTTCCTAAGAAGGGTGAAATAGGAGAAGATTACTCCCTATTTGAGACCTTGTATCAAGATAATGATATTAGTGGAGCTCATCCAAGTGGGAGCATAATAGGGAATGATGTGCAAAGTGTACAATCTCCCATACGGCGAACAAGTCGCCAAAGTATTCCCCGTCGACGTTTTGACATTGAAGGGGAAATTTTTATGGTTGCTCCACAAGATGAGGATGAGCCAAGAAATATCAATGAGGCTCTGAATTGCCGTAGTAAAGAAAAATGGATTCATGCAATGGAAGAGGAAATGGAGTCAATGAAATCAAACCAAGTTTGGGAACTGGTTGATCTTCCAAAAGGACGCAGAGCTATTGGGAACAAGTGGGTTCTCAAAATAAAGCGAAAGGCTGATGGCTCGATTGAAAGGCATAAGGCTCGCCTTGTGGCGAAGGGGTATAATCAACAGGAAGGAATTGATTATGAAGATACGTTTTCTCCTGTAGTGAGATTTGCCTCGATTCGCATTATTCTAGCAATAGTGGCAAGTCTGGATCTTGAGTTACATCAAATGGATGTAAAGACTGCTTTCCTCAATGGAGAATTAGAGGAAGAAATATATATGGAACAACCTACTGGTTTCATAGTGAAAGGCCAAGAAGGAAAAGTATGTCGACTTTTGAGGTCGATATATGGTCTTAAGCAGTCATCAAGACAATGATATATACGTTTTCATAATGCCATAGTGGCATATGATTTTACAATGATTGATGAGGATCATTGTGTATATATCAAAAGATCCAAGGATCAATTTGTGATCATATCATTATATGTTGATGATATACTGATTGTCGGAAGCAATATGGAGTTGGTTAATACTGTCAAGAGATGGTTATCTTCTAACTTTGAGATGAAGGATATGGGTGAGGCTGCATACATTCTTGGAGTTAAGATTTCGAGAGATCATTTGAAGAGATCATTGTCTCTTTCACAAGAAACCTATATAAATAAGGTTCTTGAACGATTTCGTATGCAAGACTGTAAACCCATAGACACTCCTATTGCAAAAGGTGAAGGATTGAGCCATAGACTGTGTCCAGGGACTCCACAAGAGAAGGAACAAATGAAACATGTTCCTTATGCTAGTGCTGTTGGGAGCTTGATGTATGCTATGATGTGTACAAGACCCGACATATGCTTTGCAGTTGGAATGGTGAGTAGATACCAATCCAATCCAGGTCCAGCTCATTGGAAAGCCGTCAAGAGAATACTGAGGTATCTGAAGGGAACTGCTGATTTTAAGTTGAATTACCAAGGAAAGGATCTGCGACTTGAAGGCTATTTAGATGCTAATTGGGGAGGAGATTTAGATGAAAGAAAATCTACCTCTGGATTTGTTTTCTTACTGAACAATGTCGCCATATCATGGAGCAGTAAGAAGCAAACGTGCATAGCCTTGTCCACGATGGAAGCTGAGTTCGTGGCGTTATCAGCAGCGGTACAAGAAGCAGTTTGGCTTAAGAGATTTTTGGATCATTTAGGTGTTAATGAGAAAGCTGCAAATCCATTATTGGTTAACTGTGATAGCCAAGCAGCTATAGCGTACACCAAAGATCCAAAGTATCATGGCAAGACCAAACATATAGATACCAAGTATAACTTTGTAAAAGATATGGTTGCACGAAAGGATGTGAACTTGCAGTACATATCTACGCATAGAATGGTAGCAGATCCTATGACAAAGCCAATACCTAGAGATGTGTTCTGTGGTCATGTAAAATCTCTAGGATTGCGTAGAGTCTGATGTACTGAATTGTAATTTTCCTGAGTTGTTCATATTTATGAAATTTTGTTTTTCATAATGCCTATGAATCTTTGTATGATCTTTATGCATCTTAATGCTCAGTGCATTATTTTAAGTTGAGAAGTATGTCGGACAGATATAAGATTAGCCCACTCACACGGGTGATCGCCTCGTTTACTTGTGTGATAAATAGAGATGAGACTGTTTTTAAGCTTATTATCTAGGTGATAATCGAGAGCGCAAGCTTAAAATACGTATGTCGCCTTAACTGAGTGTTAAGATAAGGACATAATACTAAAGATGTCTGAAAGTAAAATAACCCACATATTTTACTTTATCTGTCTATGATGCCAGATGTGAGTTCTGATGAATTTTGTAAATGAGTAGATACGTGAACTCGAGTTAGACATTGGGTATGTCTGAACTATCATCTGTACAGTATTGAAATGTGTAGACATACGCTCCATGGGAAAGGAGTTAATACCGTAATACGTATTTCATACTACGTATGCATGAGACGACCAATAAGAGTGGCAAAAAGTTTGATCTCAACTTTTATGACGTGTGAGACTCTTGAGGAAAAGAGTTCCTCAATTTTGAAGTCCCCGGGACTCTTACTTATTCTCAAGATTTCTATTTAGTGTTTGCTATCTTAGGGTGTTGCCAATGGTCATGAGATGATTCGATCTAATGGAGCATTTCTAGAAAAGCAAGCTGGACTGAAATTGAGAGTTTGAAGGAAAGAGGAAGATCGATTTTTGGAGAATCACATTGTGGTTTTGTATTCACTGGTCGACCAATTATAACTGTCTTTGTGATAATTATAATTGTGAATATAATATATATATATATATGTTTAAAAGAGATCGTGGAAGATATAAATGTGATCGATCGATCTAGGTACTGCATACTAAATCTACTCGGAGTGTGACGCCCATTATGAGCTGCTATATATTCCTAACAGATGTATAGCAACGAGCTCTCAAAGTATGCTGGTCGCACGGATTATTCACCAGTATGAATGTTGAAGAGAGGTAAAGAGAATCCTGTTCGGCCCACCATGTGCGAGTGGGAGATGATGGTTTTAATTTATGAGATGGGCTTAAGGCCCGTCCGCCCATGCTGGGCCCAAAAGGCCCGGCCCACGGGAATAGGGCCCATGGGAAGGGAGAGGTATAAAAGGGAGGAGAGAGAGAGAGAAAAGATAACGTTTTCCATAATTCAACGTACGTCTTTTCTCTTCTCACGCTCTCTCTCCCAAAAAGAAAAGACAGTAAGCATACGGCTTGTTCTTCCTCCCTTCAAGGCTTCATCGGATCGAATTGCTGAGTTTCTCTTCCTCCATCAACGTCGGTGCTTAATCTGTGGCTAACAAGGTACGCTCGAATCCGTGGTGTGCTTTACGATCGGTGATGCGTGTTTTCCCGGGCTTCGTCTTCCGCATTGATTTAGGGGTTCGATTCGGTGTCGAATCCGGTTTTAGGGGATCCGTTATTCCCAACAGACACCCACTCGCCTGTGCTACCTCATCTTCCCCAAAGCTCCCTTGAATTGGAATACTAGATCCATCTCCCACCGATCTTTCAACTCCAGTGAGGCGAGTGCTGCGTTTTGATGCGAATGCGGACGGCCAGATAGCGGGCAATTCCGCTGCTGAAGGAGAAGAAGGTTTGGGTGGCGATGGTGGCGATGGAGGCGCAGAAGGGGTTGACGAGATCGACCCTAAGCAGTAGGAGGGTGTGTTCTCTCTCTTGCAGAGCACTGTTGACGATTCCTTGGAGTCGACCCTCGATGAGATGCGCTTGACCCTGCACCCACAGCTAGTCATTACAGTGCTGCTCCAGACCCCGCTCCTCGTAGGCGACAGTGTCCTTCATTTCTTCAGATGGGCTCCTTCCATGCTTTCCGCTTTCGAGGTGACCGCTCCAATTCTTTAAGCTCTCGTTCGATGCATTTGTGGTGGTGGTGATTTTAGGAGAAGAGATGTGTATACGTTGTGGGATTTGATCAAGGAGGTTGGGGAAAAGGGGAAAGGACTTGCTCGATAAGATAATTGCTGAGAGACCAGCTACGGGAATTGCAGTTTCTAATTATGTGATCAGAAGTTGTTCAAATGCTAAGGAGATGGGATTAGCTCGGGAGTCGGGGAAATTGATCTCGGGGGAACTGAACCGGATGTGGATACTTACTTATACTGTCATCATCATGCGAACGGTGGTGAGATGAATCAGGCCAGGGAAGTCCTGTTAGAGGCCAAGAAGAAGCACTATAAGCTGACGCCAGTGACTATTGGAAACTCAGAGAATTTGATAAGGCCCTTGAATTACTTAGTGAGATGAAGAATTGTGGAGTACAGCCTAATGTTGACGAATACAATAAAATAATTCAGTCACTTTGCTTAAAGGCGATGGATTGGAAGAAAGGCAGAGAAATTGTTGGAAGAAATGAAAGAGAGAGAGAGAGAGGACAACACCCGGCAGTCAGCGGAGAGAAATAGGATGAAAATTAAAAAAAAAAAAAGAAAGAGAAAAGGGTAAACGAAAATTTTTCAAAAGGAAATTACAAAAATTATCAACGTGAGCAGTGAACAAGCCATATAAGACAATTGATGTTTATGTCGGCGATTTTCAACCAAACTAATTCGAAGGATTATTGGCCAATTGTCAAATTGGAACAACTAAAATATTTATAACTAAATTAATTGCCGTGTAACATGTTGAAGACTTTTTGGATTGTGCTTACCTCGGCGACATTGCAAGACGATACATTAGGATCCTAATTCTTTATCTAGAATTTTAAATGGACCTACATATCTCGGTTTCAGTTTTTCCCTCCTTGCCAAGGTGTAATGTATCCCTCATTGGTGACCCCTTTAGAAAGATGTAATCACCAATTTGAAACTCTAAGGGTCTTTGATGCTCAACAATATAACAATTCTAGCAACTTTGAGCAATCTTTAATCTATTTCTGATCACGGCAACTGCAATCACTGACTGCTAAATTGACTCTGGGTTGTGACATTTCTTTCTCTGACCTCTTCTCAACAAACTGGAGTTCCATACACTCTGCTCTGTCCTGTTTCAAAAGAAATCATCTGACTATTTTGCTGAAACTGGAAATCCTCGAATCTAGATATGATATAATCATCACTGTCACTTCATGTAAACGAACTATCTATCGCACAAACACTTCTGCATGCCTATTCAAATCAAGATCCTATCACACCACGATAAAGTGAGCTGACTTCATTAGTCTATCGACCACTACCCAAATGGAATCATTACCCCTTTGACTTCTTAATAAGTCCGTCACAAAATCCATCGTGATGTGCACTCATTTCCACTTTGGGGTCTTGAGAGGTCACAATAGTCCTCTTGGCTTACAAAGCTGTGTCTTGATTCTAATCTAAGCATCCAACTCAATTCTAAGAGCGGCTATAAGATTTGGAAGGTAGCCCATCTCAAAATTGAAAACCGAACCTCGAACTTTCTTAAGTAAGGTCCATTCTTTAACCAACATATGTGCAACTAAAGACTCCTAACTCAACACATATGTGACTTAATTCACCTTCCTGGGGGATACAAAATATCACACCCTAGTCATTCAAAAGTTCTCATTCACAGTGCTATCTCACATTCAATTCCTTCTAAAAGAATAAATACTAGAGAGTTGGTTGGTCAGTGAAGGTCCAAAATCTTTCTCCACATGACTAACGCCTCCAAGTCTTTGGTATGAAAAATTTATGTTGCGAGTTCCAAGTCACGCGTTGAGTACTTCAACTCATGAGGTCTCAACTAATAGGACGCGTATGCAATACTCCTACCATGTTGCATCAGCACGCAATCCAGTCCTCTGAACGATGCACCACTATAGATCTCAAATCCTTCAGGACTAGATGGAATGGTCAGCATAGGTGTAGTAGTCAACTTCTACTTAAACTCTTGGAATCTACGATCGCACCTGCCTGTCCATACGAATTTTTCTCCTTCCTTCAGATGTCGAGTCCACAACAACACTGATGCTGAAATTCCTTCGCCTGAATTCACATGGCCAAAGAACACAACACGAGTCAACCAAAGCTCACGTTTGCTAAACTTAGCGTCCAATCCATCAGTCCTTAAGGTCTTAAGTACTATCCTCAGATGACTTTCATGCTCCTCAGCACTTCTCGAACACATCAAAATATCATTGATGAACATGATTATGGACTGATCTAGGTATTTCTCAAATACTCGATTTATTAAATTCATGACATCAGCTGGAGCATTTGTTAGACCAAATGGCATTACAATATTCTCATAAAAGCCATATCAAGTACGAAACGTTGTTTTCAGTACAACTTCTTTCCTAGTTCTCAACTCACGATAGTCTGTCCTTAAGTCGATCCTTGAGAACATCGACATTCTTTATAACTAGTCATAGAATTCATCGATCTTCAACAATGAACACTTGCTCTTGATCACCACCTAATTGAGTTGACGATAGTCGATGCACAAACGCAACGAACCATCCTTCTTCTTTACAAATAGAACTGGTGCTCTCCAAGGTGATGCATTAGGACGAATAAATCCCTTATCCAAATTTTTTTGCATCTGCACCTTCAGTTCCTTTAACTTAGATAACGCCATTCGGTAAGGAGCCTTAGAGATTAGCTCTGTCCCGGTGCTAACTCAACCACAAATTCTATGTCTTTTACTAATGGTAGACCTAGCAATTTCTTAGGGAATACATTTGGAAATCCTTGCATGACTGAAGTATCTTTAATTTTTAGTTCCTCAACTGTCGCATCCACGACAATCACTAGGTAACCTTGACAATCCCTGTCCAACAAACGGGTTGCCTCTTACGACGAGATTAGGGAAATCAGGGGTCCTCCTCAACTTTTGATAAATTCTCAATTTTCCTCTGTTGACGAGTTAAATTGTATCACATTGTAACTACAATTCATTACAACAACAGCTCCTTGAGCCAAACTTTTTTATATATGGTATCCAAGTGATACATAGGCAAACCCGTCAAGTACAACTATAGTCAGAGATTCATCTTTCTACCACTTTATTACAACAACGGAAAATTTACAACCTTCACTCAAAATCCCGCTGTGCTACTTTGATAAAAACACCTCAAAAATGTTCTTCCTTTGCTTGGTGCCTAGTCGATCAATTCATGTTCCTTTCGTTATCCTAGTGGTGTTCTATCTGCGATGCCTTGTCCAGTCCTTCGATGATGGCGTACACTATGCCCTAAAGTGGTGGTCTCAGCTGACCTTCTTGCAGTGCATTCTGAGGCGCATACGCCTTAATCTGGCCCATTGGCGGCGACGGTAGCTGCAGTTGTCCTCGTGGCCTTCTTGGACAATCTCTGGCCATGTGACCCCGTTGGCCACATTCAAAACAGGCGCCTGTCCTTCAGGGTCATTGGTTCGGTACATGTCGACCTCCACAAGAGCGACAACTTGGCCCGAACTTGCCAATCCCACCCTTTCTGTTGGGCGGAATATGAAATCTACCTCCAGGCATGGGCCTCTTTCACTGGAGAATTGCATCTTTGTTTGTATTGAATCTCAACCTAGAGGTGGCGGCTATATCATTCTAATCTCTCTCTATCATCTGGGCTCTTTGGTATAGTTCATTGTAGTTCCTCAAATTTAGCGAAATCAATACACTCCTGAAGTCCAACTTGAATTCGTCCCTGAACTTTCTCACTCGGTTCGCGGGATTCTCAATTAACTCAGAAGCATATTGTTCGGCGAACTTCACCTCATATTGATCGACAATCATGAAGCCTTGGCGAAGATGTTGAAACTTTGCCATCTTTATCTCCCTGATAGTTTCAGAAAAATACTTCTCATTGAAAGCCTTAAGGAAGGCATTCCACTTAAGGGCAACACCTTCTGGAAACACTGCTCCTCGAGTGGTTCTCCACCAAGTATTTGCAACTCTCTCCATTTGGTAAGTTGTAAGAACCACTTTCTCAGTCTCACTGCACATCAGTAGTGCAAAAGCCTTCTCAAGTTTTTGGATCCATAAAGTAGTATGTTCGGGGTCTCTTGCCCCAGTGAATTGAGGCGGGTTCAACCTCAAGAATTATTCCACCAACTTATGGATCGGCCTTTCCCTTTGTGCCAAAATATTCTTAGGTTGAGCTTTGGCAAGTGTGATAACAAGTGGGGCGGCAGGTGCAGCAATAGGCATAGCAGCGGGTGCGGCTTTAGTAATAGTGGCAATAGCAACAATAGCAGCGGCCTTATTCTGGGCTTGCTGCCCAATCAAGTCCCTCATTGCTTCCAACAACTGCAAAATATAGTTCACTCTGGGATCTTTAGGTTTGCTACCCCAGCACCAACAAGAGGTGGTGCTACTCCACTTGCGCTGGCCTCAGCTTGCGCTTTACGTCGGCCACCTCGGGCACCGATTCTGGTCGGTGTTTCACCTCAAGTCACAGCCCTAACGGCCCTCTGCCTAGGATTCCTCGGCTCTTGATCACTCATGATTCAGCCTTTACATTGAAACTTGTCTTCCAAACCCACGCTGGATTAGAAGATGAGCGATCCACATACAACAAACAATAATAATTTTCCTAGGTGAGCTAATTCTATTTGTTTAATTAATGGCAGAGCTACTCTAAACTATCCAAAAGAATTATTAGAAGGTGTGGGTAAGTTTAACAGGTTTTATTAGCTGTAACCTAAGCTAATTAGCCTATAAATGTCTAAACTAGCCTATTTAAAAAAGAGAAAGGAAAATTAAAGAAGGTGCAAAAAATAGGTCCATATTGACGGTTCCAGCCAAAATTTGCTAGAAATACTAAATTGATAATTTTTCAAAAGTTTAGGATTAATTGGTCAAATTAAAAACTTTAGAATTAAATTATTATCGGTAAATAGATTTAGGACTTTTTTTAGAATTTTCCACGAGATGCTTTATTATCCTTTATTGGAAGCAATAGTCACCGATTTTCTGAAAGCGAAGGTGGCATGTGGGCCACAAGTTGTAATCGAGATAAAGGCAACTACCGAGTCATATATTGCAGAATTTAACTAATTTCAATTCTTCATGTCACAGAACCAAAAAAAAAAAAAAATCTACATGTCAATATTTGTTTATTGTTTCGTGGTTTCTAATTTATACAATTATTGTGTCTAAAGTCTCAGTTTTTCTTTGGGAATATGTGATAGTTTCATGAACATATTTTACGTATTAGAAGCACTCACATGAAAATTGCATATAGACAAACAAATCAATCACAAATTGAGAAATTTCAATTCTAAATGTAAATTTTGTCGTAATGCATATGACACACATAATATGAATATGTAACTGGTTAATTTCCCTAGAAGATTAATTGCGTAACATATGTATATAATCTGTTTATCTCAATTTTAATTTAAACGCTCTATTTCAAAACAATGCAATTAATACATGTAATTTAGAAACGTGGTAATCAAGGGTGCACATTACAAAAAAAGAAAAAATCTCTATTTCTTTATTTTTCTGTTTCTTGAAACAAATTTGGAACAAAAATCCATTTGGTAATGTAATTTCATTTTCTGTTTCCAATATAGATTTATATTCTAGAAATAGTTTTGGAGCAGAAATTGGAAGCTCAAATTTTTAGTTTTTCTATTTCTAGAACAAAAGTAAAAAATGAAAACTCTTTTTATCGTTCACTTTCATCACCACCCCCCACCCAACTGCTACCCGTAGGATGTCCGACGCCCACCACCAACCACCGGCTACTCACTGCTAGTCGCTAGATGCTAGAAACTGAGTGTGACATCCTCGATTTGAACCCCCATTTAGACCGCAAGGGATGGACTAAGGATTAATACATCAATAATGAGCCAACTAGCTAATTACGAGCAAGACAATTCAAAATGAAGGTTGCAATAAGCTGCATTTGACCATGAAAGGATCGTTTGACCATAAGGATCGTTGTCGACAATCGCGTGCTATCATAAGTTAGTCAATGGATAGGTATAAATCCATTCAGGTCAAGTATATTCCAGTTGAAGATGACGTTGCATGGTTATGTATTGTTCATGAATGATCCTAATCTAATCTCGAACGATCGTGAGTCAAGGTAGGTTGATTAATTTTATTTGATTACATGACAACCGAGGGTCAATCACGAATTGACTAAGCTCAACTAAAAGTCACACATATTACCCTGGACAAGCGTTAAACTCAATTCAAGTTTAGTCACATGAGTTCTGCCAATGCCAGCTAAATTTGTGTAGGTAGCATTAAAGCTGTTTTCAATCGAAACTTAGCTACAAACCCCGATCCAGTTCCAGGTGTCAACTATAGATGTTATTAAGATATTCATTTCCAATTGAAATGATTTTAGTGAACCCGTTAGTGCATTAATTGAAGAAATGCACTAATTTGAGGAAATAGATTGTAACAGACCTAGAGATGAGACCAATTTAGCCTATTTAGATTTAAATTGAGATTAGACAAACTTTGTTAGGCCATGGCATTGAGTTAGATACAACTTTTGCAATAGATAAGGGGAATAGACCAAATTGCCCTCTTGAGTCTAGCTAATAATTGAATTTCATGAAGCCATCCTAGCCCTTGATCTTGGACAAGGCTCTTAGCTTGATGAAGGGCCAAGATCTCCTCTTGATCCCCAAGTTTGGAGTAATCATGAGGGAAGGACAATAATTCAAGGGCAATTAATGCTTGAAAGACAAGCTTTCTCCTCAAGCTTCTTCTTCTTCTTCTTCTCTTCTCTCTTGCCCTCTCTCCCTAACCTACCGATCGAACCTCCCTCTCCTTCTTTTCTCTCTTTTTCTCTTCCTTTTTCCATCTTTTTCCTCACCGCCCTCACTTGTCTACCCTGCCGTCTACACGCTTGGCTGCTCATTGCCACTACACACTGCCATCATCACCTACCAATTGCTCGCCACTACACCTCCACTGTTCACCGCTCGCCTGGATGTTTGTCAGCCATCCATTGCTGGTTGTTGCCATTTGCGAGTTGGTGCCATTCGTTTGTTTTCCTCTAGCCTCCACTAACTGCCCTTGTCTCGTCTTGGTTGTTAGTAAATAAATTTCTTGAATGTCAACTAGGCCGTTACATTATGTGACTTGAATTTAGGACCACATCTAGTGTCATAGGACACTCCTTGATTGAGGAACATCATGTGATTAATTTTGTATGGTTTGCTCATGATATACTTGAGACATATGGTTTGCGATTGAGTGAGGAACAAGTATGTGACAGTTGAGGTTGCTCGGGTTTGGCATAAGTTGTGGAATGGTTCATATAGGCTTAGGCTTGCCGTGATTGTTGTTATGGATTGTTTATTGTCATTATTTATGCTTGATCTTCATATTTGAATGCCATGGATGGTTATGTGAGTGTTATATGAAATAATCTTTGCATATAGATGTCCATAGGTCATGATCGAAGCTTGAGTTCACATTGAGCCATCGAATCTGGAACAACATTGGTTCTTAGATGTGCATGGAAGTGCGTTAGGCCGGTCACTCTATTGGTTAGGCGATATTGAGGCATACCATTTAATTTGGGTTTGACCTAGGCTGGTACTCGAGCATCACCAGTCAAGCCACGATCTAGTTTCATGCTCAACATACTTTTTGTCATATATACAATAGGGCATGAATTATACATCACTTAGCAAGCCTTTGGAGCATTCATACTTAGACTAATGAGAAAGAAAAACTAATTGCTTGAATACTTGACTCGTGGGGTCATATGAGAAATTCCATCACCAATGGATTTCGGGGCAACGCCCCCATGTCAACAGGATGCCTTACTAGTGAGAATGAGATGATGCCCCCACGTCAATGATGTCACGCCCCAATCCTCCGAGCATGTGCCCATCCTTCCCTGGTCGATTAAATAGCAATGTCCTAGGACGCATCGCTAACCCATTCATTTTTAAATGCACATGCGAAAACAAATAAATAATCCTCAGACAATAAAACAATGAGATATGAAAGTAGGACTCCAAATTTTCACAACTGAAAAACCACACTTATATACATTGCAAACCATAGTGCAAATATATACAAGGCGAATTGTCAAATTAGGTTTTAAACCACAAGTTTGTAAAACAAAGTTTGCAATAAGGACTCGACTCCCATCTAAAGAGAATTGCCCTATCAGTAACTAGTCCAATAGGATCGTCAATTCATCATACTTCACTTTCTTCACTTCGGGCCTCTGGTCCTTCACTAATGCCATCTAAGGACATGAAATGGTTATTCAATAACTAGTGAGACAATGTCTCAGTGAGTTTTACTCTCTAAGACCCGATTAGGAAGTCAATACGCCCTAAGGACTGCCTAAGCACAACATGGGTCAGAGGACTTACCTTGGCCTCTATTCCTTCCTGCACATCAGTATAATTCAAATAAACATCCAATCAATCACCACAGATGAATCATCGATCAATCGACTTAGTCGATTACACATCATCAAGACCACTCTCCGGTCATCTTACTTATTCAATCACAAGTCTTACTCAGGGCTCAACGAGCATAGTTTACCAAATTGTTGGCTATGACTCACGGTCCAAAGGACACAACCTATCTTTAGGTGGTAATCACGGTCCAATGGGTGCAACCTTTATTAGGTGGCGGATCACGTCCCTACGGCACAGTCTAGGCTTAGTGGTAATCATGGCCCTACAGCATAGTCTAGGCTTAGTGGTAATCACGGCCCCACTCGACACAACCTTTATTAGGTGATAATTCTCGGCCCGATTGGGCACAACCTTTAATAGGTGGCAGATCATGGCCTAGTAGGTGCGATCTCTATCAAGTTGCAAATCACGGCCCCAGTGGGCACGACCTTTAACAAGTGGTGGATCACGGCCTTGAAGGCACGACGTTTAATAGATGGTAAATCACGGCCTCAAAAGCACAACCGATCCCAATTCGGTGATAAATCTTGACCCAATTGGCACAGCCATACTTTGCGGTTTTCTAGGTCCACTCACAACCTTTTATAATCAATTTCCAATCAAGTACTGACACTATCAAATTTTGGGATAATTTCCCCGCAATCAGCACTTTACTCAATTTTCACAAACCATGGCTCAATTAAATAAACAGACTGCACCACAATATTTAGCATAAAATTTCGATTGTCGGCTATCCCAGCCTAATTTTCGGGAAATAAACAAATAAATTATTAATTACAAAAATTATTAAATAAATCCAATTTAGGCTCATAATGCCTAATTGGACGCCAAAACGGACCAAGAAAAATCCCATGGTCCCATTCAATAAATACTATAGACTATTCTCTAGCTAATAGCACCAACCATTTGTCTAACATATATCATTAATGCACTAATTTAATTACTCTACTCTAATCTATCAACCTATTTGCACTTAATTAAATCTAATCAGTCCCTAAGCATCAGTAGCATACTAATAAAGGATTAGTGAGCAAACTCACTTGTTAAAAGTGAAGGCCGGAACACTACAACGATGGCGCAACAGCGGTTGAAATCCAAATTTTTGGTAGCATCGGCGGACACTCGGGCCAGGCCCAAAAGCCTTGCAAGCCCATAGCAAAAGGCTGGGCTTGGGCTTGCTTCGCGGGCCTCAAGATTGGGCTGATCTCACTTGGGCTTCAAATTGTTGGGCTGGGCTTCAAGTGGGCTGACTTTGGCTGAATTCTTGGGCCGATGCTGGGCTGAAATTGTGGACTGGAGACTGCTGAAGATGGGTTGCTGCGCTTGTGGGCTTTGACGGGAGATGGGCAACTCGATTGATGGACTGGGGCTTGAAGACATGCGGGCTTCAAATGGGCTTGCCGCTGAACGCACGTGGGCTGCTGATTGAACAAAGAAGCAGCAAGAGATGTTGTTGCTGGACTTCGACAGTGAAGACCGACGTTGGCAATGCTCGAGCAGCGGGGAAAACAAGGGCGAGCTAGCAGTTGGACTTCAGTGGAGAAACAGCAGGTGTTCGGTTGAAGAGCAAGGGTCAACAGCAGGGGTTTCCGTTGGCTTTGCAGACCCAACATGGCAGCGGCTGGCAGCGAGAGGATTGAAGAGAGATCGTGGGGCGTGAGAGCTGAAGGACACGTGACAGCTAGGAGTAGGGGTGTCAACGATTCGGTTCGGTTCGGTTTAAAAAAAAAAAAACCGAACCGAACTGAACCGTTAGAAAAATTCTCCGAACTGAATTGAAACCGAACTGAACTGAAATTTCAGTTCGGTTTTTTGGTTTTCAACTTTTGGTTTTCGGTTTTTGGTTTTTTTTTTTTTTTTCACCAAAGTGTAGCTACACAAACATCATGGATATATTCAGACAAAACTCAATGTCTCTGGTAGTAAACTAATATGATTGTCCTTGAAATCACTAAAGACTAGCATGACCAGAAAAACATATTCATGATTCACGACCTACTCCACAATATCTAGAACTTAAAGCTCAATTATGGCTCTTTCCACTTGGGGGAAAACAATCACAACATTAAAAGCTGTTATATAGATAATCTAGCATCTCAATCAGCCATTTTAGCTGAGATGAAAGAATCAAGGCAACATTTCGACAGCCGTAATAAATAAAACACACAAAACCCAACTGAAATTTCACCCATCAACTCAATTTACAGACACCATACACTACCCTAAAATCAATAACGGGAAAAACCAACCCTTTTCGCTTCCCACACTGGAATCGACCAAGCAAGAGATCATCGACACCGGATGAAACCACAAGTATAGCCAGCATACTCAAATCCCATAATTCCAAAATCAACTCCCCGCCCAGGGGACCAAAAAGCAACTTTTACAAAATGAAAGTAGAGCCCAGTTCATCCAATTAGTCCAGCTGAATGTCAAGCCAAACCCCACCCACAAAATTCATCAATCTGACGACCCTCTGACACACCCAATGCGCACGAATTGCACGCTAGAATCACCATCAACCAAGATTCGAGAGAAAAGCAGTCACCTTTATGAGAGAAAGAGAGAGAGGGGGTTCGTGCTGCGGCTTCCCGAGGTAGCAGAAGACAAGGAGGAGGAGGTTTTTGTCTGGTCTTAGCCAAACAACGTGTAAAGTGACGAAGGAGAGACTTTGGCCGCTCCCCAGTCCAGAGCAGAGTGTGCACCGTCGCAGAAGGAAGAGGGGCTCTATCCCTCAATCGGTTGCTGTCGCCGTTGCAGTCGTCGTCCCTACTGCCATCGTCATTGCACCTCCAAGCCGACCAAGAGGAGACACGAGACGAGAGGAGAGGGCCAGAGTTGGGACAGAATAAAACCTAGAGTTGGGACGGGAGAGAAGAGAATAAATCGAACCGATAAAAGAGATTTTATCAGTTCATGGTTCGGTTCGGTTCGGTTAACCGATAAAAACCGAACCGATAAAAGAGATTTCAGTTTTTAATGAGAACCGAACCGAAAATTGAACCGAACCAAAAAAACCGATTTTTTCGGTTCGGTTCGGTTCGGTTTTCGTTTCGGTTCTTGACACCCCTAGCTAGGAGAAATGAAGATGGCAAGCGTGTGGATGTGGCTTCGGTCAACCAAAGAAGAGAAAGAGGCTTGATTGTTGACCAAGGGTGGGCAGCTCGTGGACGCGTGGGCAAGAGGCAGCAGGTTCAGTCGTGAATAAGCAGCTGGATGAATAAGTAGTGGCTTCGGTGGGCTTGGTTCGTGGGTGAAAATACAAAGGAAGATGGCTTCGGTGGGCAGGGAAAATGAAAATGAACGCAAACGGAGAGGGGGTCGAGGAGACTAACGCAGAGAGAGGAAGAAACAGTGCATAGGAAGTCAAGGAGGGGCCCAATATTCCTCAACCCTTAGCCATTACCTTAATTGCTTGTCCCCCCCTTTCTTTCTTGAATAGATTTTCCATAAATAAATCCAATTGAAGTCTCAATTTTTCAGCCTCATGTCTAATTTCGAATTTCACTCAAATAAATTCAATTTCCTTACTCAATTCCCCAATTTGTGGTCTGATTTCGATAAAGAAAAATCCCGAACAATTTCTCTATAAAATCCCCAAATTGACATCAAATTTTGATGTAGCAAAAGCCCACATAATTCCCTATTAATAATCCACTCATACCATATTTCAAAATTCTCTTCAAATTGACCAATCCGAATTTCTGTTCATTTTCCGAATTGACTGCAATGATTTTTCATAAAAATCTCAAACTTGATGGAATTTTACTAAAAGACAAGACTGCGTCCTATAAATGAACCATGACATGCTCGAACGTCTGATTTCCAAAACCAAATTCAATTCCGTGGTTAAAATCAACCATATACGATTTTAGTTCGATCCCACCTATCGAGTAGCTTTTAGGGATTTTATCACGGTTATATCTCTTAACGGCTTCACCCAATAGATTGGTTAACTTGTGAGTGATCAGCTCAGAGAAAAAGGACCATAGGTGCACCGCAAAATGCCCATTTCATATATTCGGGACGGGGTCAAAATCAGGATGTCACAAACGAGATGTCATTTGTAGGATGTATTATATTATAACGACGCCCGATGGATTTCAGATGCTTGATGGATTTTAGATGCCGTGCTTGACGGAGTAAGATGATGTCTGGAGGTTTTTGGAAGAGCCATAGAATTCCAGCTATGTGTGATTAATAATTGGACTTGAGATAGAGTGATAGTATGTAATGCCATGTGATTCCCGAGGTTCTTAATGTGTGCAAAATTTTTGAGTGCTATGTGCATACTTTGGAAGCTGTTTTATGACTTGCGCATTTTTGACATGGACTTATATGTGATGCATGGGACACGCGCATGATTTTTAGTGATCTAGAGGGCACGTGCATGCTATGATTGTCATTGTTCATGAAGTGAGAGGCATGTGGATGTTATGAGGGTTGTTATTTGAGTCTCGAAGGCTTTGATAATATTGTGGATATTAATATCCAACGCATGTGAATATTCTGGCTATTATTTGCATTAATTGTGACACATGTGAATTTATATATCTTTGTTTAGGACATGAGGGACTTCGGTTGAGGATAGGTTCCATCATGTATATAGTTAAGGCAAAATATAGGTTTTGCTATTGATTTACCATAGGCGTGTTTGGGATGAGTAATCGTAAGGCTCCAATGTGAGACATCTGCCTATATGAGGTTTAAAATCTTTACTTATTGAGTTTCTAACTCACTATTGTTATTTAATCTTTTTCAGGTTAATAGGTATGTACATCTTATCTCACCGCTTCATGTGTTTTGAAGTACCGGTTAGCATAGAGACTGCTATGATAGACGTGTTTAAGGAGGACATTGTTTTTCAACAGATCACCACCACTATTTGAGTTGATGAGGGGTATTGCGATCTTGCTCCACACTGCTATGAGGCAGTATGCATAATTCGATAGAACCTCTTCGAACCCCTCTATGGATCCGCGGTCCACCTAGACTAGGCAAGGACACAAGCACACCAAACAGCCCGATGGATGATGCCTATGCAGTAGTCTAATCTTAGTAGAGAAGATAGGCTCCCCCATGCAGCTTTGACCCGGCCCCCACCTTTTGACATCTTTTTGTGTGAGGGGATGACCAGTCGGAGCGGTCCTAAAGTTGGGCTTGTAAATTTGTAATTGTTTCGTATAAATAAATAAAGCATGGAAATTATGCAGTATGTATGTAAGTATGTTTGTCCTTGACTATCCATTGTTTGTTGTTGATTGATTGGATGATTGGAGATTGCACGGTTCCACATGTACTTAAAGTCAAAGATAAAATCACTGGGACGGCAATGCCTTCTAAGATGTCACAAAGTTAATCGCAAAGTTGAGGACGTCGCATTCCTGTGCCAAGGGTAGGGTTCAAGGCATCACATTGGCCGTTTGCCATCGGCTGCATGCCCCTAAAAATGAAAATTTTATTTTATCATTAAATGAATTTATGTTCTGGGAATAGAAATTTTAGGTTATTATTAAACATGTTTTTTTTGGTGTCCAAGGAATAAAAATTAATTTCTGGAACAAAAATGTTGTTATGTGCGCCCCAACTGAGCGCTTTATCAATCATTTATGTTTAAACCAAAAAAAGTCCCATAATAATAAGTTCTACCCATCCAGGTCAATCGACATCGGGGAAATTCCACACGAATGAATTTGAGGCACAAATTCTTTTTACCCAACATGTATAAAAACTATCTATATTTGAAGGCCGATTAACGTTTCTACATTGCATGTATAAATCACATTGTTTTGGTACAGACCTTAAGTTAAAATTGACATAAAATATCATATACATTGTTACCCAATTGATGTTGTGGTGAAACAAACCAATCATATATCCACGTTATCTGCGTGATATGTAGTACAACCAATATTTCATTTAAAATTTAAAAATTCGCAATAACTGGTTGCTTTTCCATACAGCATCGTCACTTTAGTGCTTTTGATGCATTAAATATGTTCATAAAACTATCACATATTGTCCCAGAAAGATTGAGAATTTGACACGATCTTTATACACATAAAGAAATCGCCAATATAAAAATGACAAGAATTGAATGTCATTAATTCTGCAATCTGTAACTGGGTAGTCGCCCTTTTCTCTTTCTTACAACTCGTGGCCCACGTGGCACAGTTACTTTCAATAATACGGTGACTGTTATCCTAACATTGTTTATCCTTAAATTTCTTAATGATGTTGATATTGATATTGGAGCAATATATGCTACAATGATGAAGGTATTAGCTGCACACATACTTGTTTGTTCTTTATTTATAACGAGTTGTGTAGGTCAATCGAACATGACATATCTTGAGATCAACAACAATTTGCAGGAAGGAACTACTCTAACTGTTCATTGCAAATCCAGAGACGACGATCTCGGAATCCGTGATATAAAACGCTTTTGGGGATTTGCATTCGCATCCAATTTCTTTGGAGGGACCTTGTTTTTTTGCAGCTTTGTATGGCCAGGTCGATTTGAGTGGTTTGATATATATGTACAGGAAAGGGACTGGGCTGATTGCAATGACTGTATTTGGATGATCTCACCTAATGGTCCTTGTATGCTCATTGACACCGGAGGCTATGACAATTGTTATCCCTGGAATCCTTCAACACAACTAGGGAGGAAAGGTCTTATGTGAATGTCTGATAGAGAAAAATGATGTAAACACATACTTCACGATTTGGATGAAATATGAGTTTCTCTCATATTATCCTCATCATTTGACTTTTGATTGGGATACCTTTGTCGCAACCCGATCTCGTCGCCCTCAAATGTCCAAGGTGGGAAAGGTCAAGTTTAGGAGTATTTGATCATGAAAATTCCCTCACGAGATTGCGGGCTCTCCCAAGCTCGTACCCCGTGCGACAACGGGTTTATTATGCAATCTAGTTATTTATAACAACCTAAAATAGACGGAAGTCGCCACTAGCCTCGTTTTTGGGGGTCGGCTAGAAATCCAATCGAGGATCGAAAGTGTTCCCTCGATTCCTACGCAACCAGATATCTAGGTTCAAAGACTTGGGTTATACTAATATTGCTATTAATGCCCTTTCAGTACCTAAAGGGTATGTTGTGTTTTTCCTAACACGTCCATGTGTTTCTTTTTACATTTTTAGGATCATTATTCCTAGACTAAATGATCATGCGTGGTTGATCATTTTCATGCTATTCTATTTCTAAAAAAAATAGAAAGGAAAACAACAAATGAAATTGAAATTGCAAGACATTAAGTAAGCAATCAAGGAAAAGCAGTAAATGTATCATGCAATCCTAAAGAATATAAAAAAGAACACAATTAAAAAGAAAAGAAAGAAAACCCGCAACTCGTCCGGTTTTATACAACGAATGGAAACCGAGACATATGTCGAGAAAAACGAATATTACATAATAAATGGTTGGAATGGACATCGACCTCCACCATCTTTACGCCCTCTCCATCTATGAGGTCTAATCTAATCCTAGCTTAGGAAACTTCTAGCTAAATGCATACAATGGAAAGAGACAAGCAAACATATCAAAACAGCCAAACAAAACAAGACATCTTTTGTGTTAAAAAAGAATTGACTAAAGTCACAAAGTCTTTAGATCAAATTCTAGGTGATATCTCAAGGTTCATCATTATTATATGTCGCACCTAAATCATTCATCTAACAATCATATGCAAAGAAAATAAAATGACAAGTATTTAGGCCATATGATCTTGATTCTTATCCAATCCAAACCAAACCAACAAGTGAACCAACTAAGGATCACATATTCAAACACGTGCACCATTGAATTTGCTCATGCGACACATGTATTCAAGACATACAAGGCAGTCAATATGTAACCCACATGATACATAAGACCGTTTTGTAGACAATTGACAAAGGACGTCATTTTGAAAGATTGGATGAAAAGAGAGATATAACTTCATCAAGTCATGGAATGTATCTAGTTGTCTCATGGAATGTATCTAGTCGTCATGAAGTGTTCGAACTTTCATCCTACTCAAATGGTGCATGAATTTCATAATATTTCGGTATGTACTAAGTATAGATGTTAGAGACAAATGTGATGAGAACATCTATCCTTAGATCAATGCACAGAAAAAACACCGAAATTCATTAACCTTAGTAGGATTATCAATCTATTCAAAACAACATATGATTAGAGACAGACACATGACTTTGACAGAAGTTTATCATATCAAACAAAGCTCAAGTGATATGTGTTATGCATCCTTTCGAAGCTTGAAATGTCCTTTATGAATTTCTACAACATATTGAAAGCAATTGGACACATCTACTATCTTATTCAAGACTAATAGCAACTAGCCACAGAAAAGACAGCATTTCCATAGGTGAGTCAGTCAAGCAAATATCAGAAGAAAGTAGTCATATCAAGACATGAAACTTGCAGCTATTATAGTCTGCTCAGTGGAACATTTCTTAAACTCCACAAGATGTGGTGAGGTCATTCATGCCACAGTATGTTACGCAGATACAAGATGATAAAACACATGCATTACAAGTCAGTCTTGAAGAAAGAGTTGACTAGAGGTATCGAGGAGAAGTCCTTAGAAATTCTTGAAAGGGACATTAAACCATTTACAAAGATATCATTCTGTAATAAGCAAAAGTAATAACATCCAGACTATCTAAAGGTAACTGAGACTATAGTGATGAGCTAGTGAATTTTAATGGCAATACAAATTGACTTGGCAGAACATTGAATTGTAATGCAAATTTTGTTTTACACTACCAACCCACAAAAACCTACTTCTATATTATTCATACAGCTGAAGCATGTTAAAAATCAATGTAACGCAGAAACAAATGCTTTCCAAACTATTGCAGGAAGAGATGGGATTGAGTTTTCTGAAATTCTCTGAATCGCACTTGAAAGATTTCAAAGCTTACAAGGCTTAGAAGGATCGTAGAGGTCATTGTCAAAACCCTTTCGTTCTGATCAGCTGTGGCACCCCTCGACGGCCCCCGATCTGATTAGAGTCGCCATAGTTCGCTTACCACTCACTTTCCTTATTATATCACTTTGATACCATTTCAATTGCAGCAGGTCCATACAACCTGGGGGTTTACATCTCTTTCTTTTTTTTCTTTTTTTTCATCGGTCCCTTGCACAATTCATATACGGAAGCACATCCAACAACTCCCTTATATTCAAAAAACAATGCACACCTACTAAACATTTATAGGTAAAAGCCGTACACTTTTTATTTACTTAAATCAGATGGACATCGTTCATCGGTACATCAAAATGCCATAGTCTTCTATATTCGGCTACCCTCCAAAAGATGACCGACATTTCCTCCAACAGTCATACACTTAAAGTCCATCGATTAGTGTCGGCGTCCAAAAGCTCCTTCCCTTGCTATCCTCCTCCTCACGGTCATATCCAACCATTCAAACCATCTACTAATTTGAAATGTTGGTCTCCAAAAGGGGTGAGTACAACCACTCAGCAGGTAAAGGAATCCAAAAACCACTCAATGCATCATACAAGTCATACATGCATTGCAGGCATTACTTACCTTGAAGCCATGCATATATCATCATGCATCATCACCACAATCATAACACATACATGTGTATCGTCATGTCATACTCATATCATTGTCATCATGACATTATTATATCACACATGTATGCATGTCATCATGCCATATCATATATCATCATCATCATGCATATCATCATGCCATGGGTGATCATCATCTTTTCACATCACATATCATCATCATTATCATCATCCTCATCATCATGCATATCGTATATCATCATCATTATCATCACCATGCACATCATCATGCATGTCATGCCATGGGTGATCATCATCATTTCACATCATATATCATCATCATGCATAACATCATCATGCATATCATCATGCATATCATGCCATGGTTTAATTTCCACTTTTCATCTTGGACCGCCACATTTCTCATACCCGGGACCAATGTTTGCATCCAACATTCATCACTCGCGCCCAATCCTGGCATTGCGAGAAACCTCAGGGCATGTATCCAAGATATAACCGGACATCCGACACCCCCACATTCCGGGCATCTCGTATCCCAACTGGCATCACGAGGCATCCGAGCATGTATCCAAGATACAACCGGGCATCCAAAGGGCATCGACTCATTCGAACCTCTGGGCATCTTGCACCCCACCTGGCATCACGAGGAATCTCCGGGGCTCGCCATGAAAATGGTTACCCCTACCCTCCGGGTATGTATCATAATACAACCGGGCATCCCGACACTCCCGGGGAAAACCTTTGGGCATGTATTCATAATACAACCAGGCATCCAAAGGGCATCGACTCATTCGAACCTTTGGGCATCCCGACTCCCGGGGCATCGTTGGCTCACACCTCCGACGGTATCATCATCACCACGATGCATATTCTCATACATCTCATTTCTCATCTTCAATTATAGTTTAATTTTAACATGGCATATGGTATGATATCAAACAAATCATACTTGGCATAGGATTCACACATGCATCTCAATTCAATGTCATACATACACCAAGACTTTATCACACATGCCACATAAATAAATTAAATGGAATCTATGGCCAATAAAATAATATATTTTTTTTTTATTATATCTATAAATTCCCAAGATTATAAAAATTCAATAAATTATTAAACAAACCAATAGGATGATAATTACATGCAAAATTCATGGCCAAATTGAATTTTTACACAATCTCAGATTTTTCACCAACATCATATGATTCTCGGATGAAACCAGAATGCACGGTTTCTGAATAAATTCAATTTAAAATATCCATATGGCCTCCAAAAATTATGAAATTTTACTGGATTATAGCCAAGACATTTTCGTACAACTTTCATGAATAACTCCAAGCTAGATTATTTATAGATTATTTTATTCAACCTCACGAAGCTTCTGGACCCGTTACTGCATCGTCCAGTGCCTCCATCTCCGAAATATGAAGTTTTAACCTGCCTATTCTCTTTTTTTTTCTCTGAAATTCGGATATGTTATGTGTCAAGATGTCCTTTACAAATTTCATGAAGAGATCTAGATCAAATAACCAGATTATAGTCATCATTTAGGTCCTTGAAGTCTCGGGTGTCTCGGAACACATCACCAGAATCATTGTCTTCAAGATCTAGTCGATTTACCAAGCTATTCGGGTTCATTTCACTTCAAATTTGAGTATTTTGTAGATTAAGATGTTCCCTACAACTTTCATGAAGAAATCGAAGTAAGATTCTCAACAAAAACCAACATGCAACCATGAATCCAGCAAAAGGTCAGTAAAAACTCTCCAGATCTGAGGTCTCCGTAAGATGAGACTTTAACCCCTCAAATCTCCATCATTTTCCACGAAATTTTAGTATGTTATAGTACAAGATGTTAGATACAACTTTCATGAAGACATCAAAGCCAAAATCGGACTCCAAACACACATGCAAGCTCAAACAAGTTACTGACTCACACGATCCGAGCAAGAACAGTCACACCACTCACACACAACTCATCCATGCTTCGATTTTTCCCATCTAACAACCAAAAGTTCAACATGCAAACAACATACAAGCATGCAAGAGAAGCTAGAGGACTCCCACTTGCCCCTTCTCTCTCGGCCGCACCCTCTTCCTCTCTCTCTCTCTCTCCCTTTCTCTCTTGGCCGAATGGCTAACCAGCCATTCTCTCTCTTTTCCTTCCCTTTTATTCCCCCTTAAACCTCATCATTAGCTTGCCTCCCCAATGCCCAATGCATGCCACCCCTCTTGCCACTTGTCACAACACATGCAAGATGGGCTTTGGGCTTGGGCTTGGGCCGGCCACTCTTGGGCCTCTTGGGCTGGTCGACAGCCCCTTTTCGTGGGCCTAATTGGGCCGACTTGCTTGGCCCATCAAGGCTTCGGCCAATGGGCCTAAGGCCCAACCTAATAAAATCAATTTTATCCCCTTTTCTTATCCTTTATTTTAAGAATTAAATTACCAAATTCTACATGGCCAAAGTCTTGTGATATTTTATTTATAGAAATTTAATTTATAAAGTGTATGGCCAAGCATAAATTATCATCATTAATCTATCTAATTTAAAATCTCATAAGCACAAGCACAAAATCACCTAATCTTAAGAGAGACTAATGGCTAAAGCATTAAACCATAGGTAATTTCTTTACCTAATTAGAGGCTTTAACACACCTTATAACTTGACTTTGAATTTTGGGATGCCACATCAGCATAGGTTGCCTAGACTTGCAAACTAGAGACAAGCTATCTCATAGTTAAAGGATATGATAGAAACATACAACCCAGGGACAGACAAAATAAGTACAAATGGCCATTCATCTA
The DNA here is from genome assembly GCA_014182885.2 of Eucalyptus caleyi. NCBI lineage: Eukaryota > Viridiplantae > Streptophyta > Magnoliopsida > Myrtales > Myrtaceae > Eucalyptus > Eucalyptus caleyi. The sequence goes on along the minus strand of CM024468.2, from coordinate 29,505,005 downwards.
TTCATTTCTGAAGAACAATGAAAAGGTCATCTTTCAAAAAGTCTTACTCATGACATATTCTGTGGAAGTGAGCCAAGAAACGACGTAGATTGGCAAAGTTCAAGAATGCATGACATAGTCTCTGTAAGTAAGGAACAGACAAAAAACTTACCTCAGAAGGAATACCGCACTATTTGAAGCTCAGCTTTGAATGAATAGGCGAAGGATTGAAGCCGTCGCTACCGTCAATGCTGTCACCACTGCTACAGGGGAGTTACCTAATCTGCAATCCGAACGGGCCGCGCGAATCTGAGCCTTGAACTTCGAGGTCCTCAACCAGCCATTCTAGTGGATCAGATATGGTGCGAGAGAAAATGTGTGAGGTCAGAGAGATCGAACAGGAGAGGAAAATAAGGGCTCAAAAACCCTAAAGGATCGAGAGAGAGAGAGAGAAGGGGGAAGAGAGCTCACATGCGATCCCCCACTGCCGGTCTTCGATTGAGCGAGCGAGCGAGCGAGCGAGCAAGCGATAGCTCGAACCAGAATAGAGAGATCGAAAAAGCAGAACAAGAAGACGATCGGAAGCCGTCATTGCGACCAAAGTCACCAATGTCGCCGATCTTTGCCTCAAACCGAGAGAGATCCGCTGAGAAACCTTCAGAACCACCAGAACCGAGAGCGATTGAGAACCCCTTCACGATACTTGATCATCGGTTTTCAATTTCCGAGGGTGATCTACCGAACCAGATTCGCTGATGTCGTTGCCGCGGTGACCGTCGTCACCTCTGATCAAGAGAACAATCAAACCTCTGGTGATAATCCTAACCGATCGAGCTCAGATTGATCGAAATCCCTCGAACCAAAGTCGATCAAGAAGCAGAAACCGATTCACCAGAGAGAATCCACTTTCGAGAGAGAGTGCGAGCGTCGCGAGATCGAGAGAGTGCGAGCGTCGCGAGATCGAGAGAGAGCGAGCGGGAGCAGAGAGCCCCTGAGAGAGAGAATCCGCGCGCGAAAATTTCAGAGAGAGAGAGAGAGAGAATCCGCACGCGAAAATTTCAGAGAGAGAGAGAGAAAATCTTGTCAAATGGCCTCCCCCTCGCGAAAAAATGAGACTCCCTTTATATATTTCTTTTCAGCATTTTTCCCTTTTTCTTTTTTTTTCTCTTTTTTTTTTTTTTTTTAATGTTTTCATTCTTTTTTCCATTCATTTTTTGGCTCTTTATTTTTTATATATATTTTTTATTTTTCTTACAAAATGAATATTTAAAACGTTGACAAGAATTTCGGGTGTCAACAACCTTTCTTTAAATTGTTGTCTCTTTACTTTTTGTCGTTCTATTTACACTAATTACTTATATTTTATCTTATCTCTAGAAAACTATTTTGAGGTAGATCTTTTTTATGTGAAGAGGTTAAATAAGGGTTAAGTCATATCGGTTTCAAATTTATAACGTTGTTGTTGTATCATGAATCAACACTCCTGAATTTCTAAGTATGTAAAATTTGTCCTAGAAATAGAATAATGAATTTCTATTCCAAACCTGTTCCAGTGAAAAAAAAAATTGAAAAATAAAAAAACGAAGTGGTTATCATTCGTGCCATTAGGTGATCTAACTAGCTTTTGGTCCCCATCTACCAAGTGTTACTTTCTCCGCTCTGGGCCAATGACGATCTCTCCCCTTGATTTGTATGCCATTACCAGGCTTAGTCTTGGGAAGAAGATACATGCAACGTTAACTCAGCCAACAACTCCTTTTTTGGTCCCAAAACGGCATTGTCCTACGGCACTTGTTCAGATCGTTACTGCAAGGATTCTGGTGAGTTTACCCAAGAGGAACATACGGCCTCTCTCCTGTTCTAGTTGTCAAAACATATTTTCTTTCATCCAGCATTGAAGGTCTCTCGGGACTAAGCGAATTTAGCCTTCTATCATGCCGAAGGTAGATTCTTCACGCTTGGTCACCTCGTTCTTGCCGTTCTTTACAGGGGTGAGGAGACTTCCGGTGTCTTTTACGATCGTTTTTGGATCTGAAAGCTTTATTTAATTAAAGGGCTTAAGGCCCTGTCCGCCCAAGCTGGGCCCAGAAAGCCCGGCCCATGGGAATAGGGGCCCGTGGAGAGAATGGGGTATAAAAGGGAGAGAGAGAGAGAGAGAGAGAAGACGTTGGTTGGAAATCATAATTCACGTACGTCTTTTCTCTCCCGCGTGTTTTCTCTCTCAAAAGGAAAGGAAAGAGGCATACGACTTTCAATTCTTCCCTTCAAGGCTTCATCGGATCAAATTCGACCGGATTTTCTTCCTCCATTGGCGTCGGTGTCTAATCGTAGATTAAAAGGTACGCTCGACTCTGTGGTGTGCTTTAGGATCGGTGATACGTGTCGTTTTCTTGGGCTTCGCTTCCGCATTGATTTAGGGGTTCGATTCGGTATCGAATCCCGTTTTCGGGAATCCGTTATTCCCAACATTGGTATCAGAGCCAGGTTTCACGTTTTTTCCCGATCAATTCTGATGTTTTTGATTGATTTTTTCGCGAAATCCCTTCGGCCGTACGGAACCGAGCGAAAATCCCGACACCCGAGACTTCTTCGGCCATTTTCATGAGTTTTAGAATGTCAAAAACAAATTCTGAAAGCACTGGGAGAAAGGCGACGTCGAGACGAGTCTGGAGATGTCTCGAGCGCGGCCGGGCGACGCCGCACGCGCCCACACGCGCGGCCGGAAGGCGCTGCGCGTGGGCGCGACGCGCCCGGAAGAGCTCGATCGCCAGGCGCGTGCGGCACATGCGCCGGGCGGCGAATCGGCGCGTGCGCGCCGCCGGCCGGCGAACCGGCACGCGCCGGTCCACGGACCGACGCGTGCTGACGTCAGCATGACGTCACCCAACGGTCAGTAACCGCTGGGCTGACGTCATCGACGACGTCAGCAATGACGTCGGTTGGCCGGGCGGCGACCCGACCCGCGAACCGACTCGACCCGACCCGCTGACGATGGCACGCGCGTGGCACGTGCCGCTGACGTCTGCGTGACGTCAACCCGCGCACGCGCGCGGCACGTGCAGCCGGTCCGCCCGAACGGTCCGACCGGTCCTTCCGGTCCGTCCGGTCCGACCGGTCCGACGACCGACGAGCGTTGACCGGTGACGAGCGTTGACCGTTGACCGTTGACCAAAAAAAAAAAGGAAAAAGAATATGTTTCTTTTTCAATTAAGTCTATGTGGATTATATGTAATCCCTTATTTGTTCTGCATTTGTTGCAGGAACAATGCCTCCCCTGAGGTTGCGCACACCTATTCGCGCAGTGACCAATGAACAAAAGGAAATGCTGTCTAAGTTGATAGCTGAGCTGACTGATCATCGATGGGAGAGTGGTGACTTAATTGATCACGTCCTTGAAGTCAACGGGAAAATTCAACAGGTCATATGGAATGGTCGTCTTATGTCACAGTCAGAGATGGTGCGATTTTTCATAAGCACTCTTCCACCTGAATGGCAAGATGTGTTGAATCGCATATGGGATGTCAACGGAGCTGCTTCCTATAAGAAAATTGTGATAGATTTTGTAAATGTATATTACTGTATTGTTACAAGGGAAAAGATCAAGAAATTGAACAAAAGAGGATCTTTCCCAGTTCGTGTGTTGACTATGTGTTAGTTGTGTTAGCTGATATGTATTAAGTGTGCTTTGTGGACATATAATGTATTGTTTACTACCCGATTGTTATTGATGTGACAACTGATATGTTAGTTGTATTGATTGAAAGCATTATTGTTTTATTGGAATTCAATTATCTGTTGCTTTCTGTTATTGCTGGTTGCTGTGGGTAATTAGCTGTGGGTAGTTTTAGAAGTTTTTTGTAGCTTCATAGAATTAATTTTGCATATGACAATCATATTAATGATAGTTTTAAGTTAGGATTTTTGGAGGATGATTGGAAACAAAGTGACCTTTTGATTCTAAAGCCTTACTTGAAATTATTCATTAATATGATGGGTCTATGTAAATAGGGATGCATAAATGATAGGCATTAATAATTCGTGCATATTTGTCTGATTTGTTCAGATCAATGGCTTCTGCCACAAAGAGCATAGTTGCCGAGCTGAACAAAGGTGAAAAGCTCAATGGAGACAACTATGAGATTTGGCAAATGAAAATCCAGTATGTCTTTGGAAGAGCAAGAAGCACTTGAGGCTCTTGTCATGACCATGGAAGAACCGAAGAGGGAACCCTTTGCACAGCACAAAAGAAACAAAGAAGCTTTCTTAGCGTGGAAAAGAATGAACTCTCTAGCTCGCATCACGTTGTTGAGCAGCATGGAAAATGACGTCATGCGAGAGTTTCGACGTTTTGATAATGCCAAGGAATTGTGGGAGGCATTGGCAGCTAGATATGGTCATACTTCGGTGACTAGACTGAGGCAGCTCACTATCAGGTTTGACTCTTATAAGAAGCCTCATGGTCGACCATGAAGCAACATCTTAGAAAGATGTCAAACATGATAAGCGAGCTGAAAGATGCTGGCCATGTCCTCACAGATGAGCAGCAAGTGCAAGCAGTGATTCGTTCCTTGCCTCAGAGTTGGGAGCATATGAAGGTGCACCTGACTCATAATGAAAACATCAAAACCTTTGAGGATGCGATGCGTCATCTTGAGCTAGAAGAGGACCGCCTGTTGGCGGCTAACCCGGATGCTGAACTCTATTATGCTGGTTCTAGCTCAAATGGAGCTTCGAGCTCCAAGCGCAAGCGCCCTAACTGGTTTGATAAGGGGAAAGGCAAGGAAGAAGCAGGTCCTTCAGGGAAGAAACCCAAATTCAACCAACATGGAAGAGGGAAGCGTCCTCGCATGAAAAAGCTTGCAAGGGTGAAATGCTACAACTGTGACAAGAAGGGTCACTATGCTCGCGACTGTCGTGAGCCAAAGAAGGTATGCACCCCTTGTACTTTTCAAAACTTTGCTTTTGTGTCGAGTTCTGTGTTCTTAACCGAGTCTAATCCTTTGTGGACTGTGGATTCAGGAGCGACAGACCATGTAGCAAAGGATAGATGATCTTTCGTGGAATTCCAACGAGTACCAACTGGAACTAAATGGATCTATGTGGGAAACAACTCCAGAGCTGAAGTGAAAGGAATTGGCACATGCCAACTGAATATGCGTGGTGGACGCACCTTGTTTCTTCATGATGTATTGTATGCTCCGGAGATTCGTCGGAATTTAATGTCTGTATTAATGTTGGTTAAATTAGGTTTTAATATGAACTTCTGTAGTAGAGGTGTGAATTTGTTTTTGGAGACAAATTACTATGGTTGTGGCTATTTTCTAGATGGTTTTATTGTATTAGATATTGATTATGTTAATGCTAATGTTTGTTATTCCCTTCTCACGTCTCCTAATAAATATGATAATGATGTGAATGTGTAGCATGCTAGACTTGGTCACATTGGCCAACAGCGTATGAATAGACTAGCCAAAGAGGGCTTGTTGGGCAATATTGAAAAAGTCGATTTGTCCATATGTAAGCATTGCCTAGAAGGGAAAACGACAAGGAAACCATTTGGAAAAGGAAAAGAGCTGAGTTTCCTCTGCATTTAATCCATTCTGATGTCTGTGGTCCAATGAATGTAAAAGGAAGGCATGGGGCTGTTTATTTCATCACCTTTATTGATGATTATACTCGATACGGATATGTCTATTTGATTTCTCATAAATCTGAAGCGATAAGTTGTTTCAAAAGGTTTATGAACCTTGTAGAGAATCAATTAGATAAGAAAATAAAAGCATTGAGATCCGATCGGGGTCGAGAATATTTATCTGATGAGTTCAGAAAATTATGTGATGAAAAAGGAATAGAAAGACAGTTGTCTATTCCGTACACTCCTCAACAAAATGGTGTTGCGGAAAGAAGAAACAGTAACCCTACCTGGAAATGGTTAGGTCCATGATGGCGCATGCTAACTTGCCTATCACCTTTTGGAGTGATGCATTGTTAAGCTGCTGCGTATATACTTAACCGGGTGCCTTCCAAATCGTTGCTTCCACTCCATATGAGTTATGGACAGGTAGAAAACCGGACTTGAGTTTTCTTAAGCCATGGGGTTGTGCTGCCTATACACATGAGTCCTCTCACAAGTTTGGGAAATTGGGTCCCAGAGGAAAGAAGAGTATCTTCATAAGATACTCGGAACACTCGAAAGGGTATGTGTTCATTGGTTAGCAGGAAAGTGGGAGTGTAACTGAATTTGAATCACGAGATGTTACATTCTTAGAGGATGAGTTTCTTAAGAAGGGCGAAATAGGGGAAGATCACTCCCTATTTGAGACCTTGGATCAAGACAATGATATTAGTGGAGTTCATCCCAGTGGGAGCATAATGGAGAATGATGTGCAAAGTGTACAATCTCCCATACGGCGAACAAGTCGCCAAAGTATTCCCCGTCGACGTTTTGACATTGAAGGGGAAACTTTTATGATTGCTCCACAAGATGAGGATGAGCCTAGAAATATCAATGAGGCTCTTAATTGCCCTAGTAAAGAAAAATGGATTCGTGCAATGGAAGAGGAAATGGAGTCAATGGAATCAAACCAAGTCTGGGAACTGGTTGATCTTCCAAAAGGACGCAGAGCTATTGGGAACAAATGGGTTCTCAAAATAAAGCGAAAGGCTGATGGCTCGATAGAAAGGCATAAGGCTCGCCTTGTGGCGAAAGGGTATAATCAACAGGAAGGAATTGATTATGAAGATACATTTTCACCGTAGTGAGATTTACCTCAATTCGCATTATTCGGCAATAGTAGCTAGTCCGGATCTTGAGTTACATCAAATGGATGTAAAGACTGCTTTCCTTAATGGAGAATTAGAGGAAGAAATATATATGGAACAACCTACTGGTTTCATAGTGAAAGGCCAAGAAGAAAAAGTATGTCGACTTTTGAGGTCGATATATGGTCTTAAGCAGTCATCAAGACAATGGTATATACGTTTTCATAATGCCATAGTGGCATATGATTTTACAATGATTGATGAGGATCATTGTGTATATATCAAAAGATCCAAGGATCAATTTGTGATCATATCATTATATGTTGATGATATACTGATTGCCGGAATCAATATGGAGTTGGTTAATACTGTCAAGAGATGGTTGTCTTCTAACTTTGAGATGAAGGATATGGGTGAGGCTGCATACATTCTTGGAGTTAAGATTTTGAGAGATCGTTCGAAGAGGTCGTTGTCTCTTTCGCAAGAAACCTATATAAATAAGGTTCTTGAACGATTTCGTATGCAAGACTGTAAACCCATAGACACTCCTATTGCAAAAGGTGAAGGATTGAGCCATAGACGTGTCGGGGACTCCACAAGAGAAGGAACAGATGAAACATGTTCCTTATGCTAGTGCTATTGGAAGCTTGATGTACGCTATGATGTGTACAAGACCCGACATATGTTTTGCGGTTGGAATGGTGAGTAGATACCAATCCAACCGGGTCCAAGACACTGGAAAGCCGTGAAGAGAATACCGAGGTATCTCGAAGGGAACCTGCTGATTTCAAGTTGAATTATCAAGGAAAGGATCTGCGACTTGAAGGCTATTCAGATGCTGATTGGGGAGGAGATTTAGATAAAAGAAAATCTACCTCAGGTTTTGCTTTCTTACTGAACAATGGCGCCATATCATGGAGCTGTAAGAAGCAAACGTGCATAGCCTTGTCCACGATGGAAGCTGAGTTCGTGGCGTTATCAGCAGCAGTACAAGAAGCAGTTTGGCTTAAGAGATTTTTGGATCATTTAGGTGTTATTGAGAAAGCTGCAAATCCATTGTTGGTTAACTGTGATAGCCAAGCAGCTATAGCGTACACCAAAGATCCAAAGTATCATGGCAAGACCAAACATATAGATACCAAGTATAACTTTGTAAAAGATATGGTTGCACGAAAGGATGTGAACTTGCAGTACATATCTACGCATAGAATGGTAGCAGATCCTATGACAAAGCCAATACCTAGAGATGTGTTTTGTGGTCATGTAAAATCTCTAGGATTGCGTAGAGTCTGATGTACTGAATTGTAATTTCCCTGAATTGTTCACATTTATGAAATTTTTTTTTTTCATTGATTAATGCCTATGAATCTTAGTATAATCTTTATGCATCTTAATGCTCAGTGCATTATTTTAAGTTGAGAAGTATGTCGGACAGATATAAGATTAGCCCACTCACACGGGTAATCGCCCGTTTACTATGTGATAAATAGAGATGAGACTGTTTTTAAGCTTATTATCTAGGTGATAATCGAGAGCGCAAGCTTAAAATACGTATGTCGCCTTAACTGAGTGTTAAGATGAGGACATAATACTAAAGATGTCTGACAGTAAAATACCCCACACATTTTACTTTATCTGTCTACGATGCCAGATGTGAGTTCTGATAAATTTTGTGAATAAGTAGATAGGTGAACTCAAGTTAGACATTGGGTATGTCTGAACTATCATCTGTACGGTATTGAAAGGTGTAGACATACGCTCCATGGGAAAGGAGTTAATACCGTAATACGTATTTCATACTACGTATGCATGAGACGACCAATAAGAGTGGCAAAAAGTTTGATCTCAACTTTTATGACGTGTGAGACTCTTGAGGAAAAGAGTTCCTCAATTTTGACGTCCCCTCAGGACTCTTACTTATTCTCAAGATTTCTATTTAGTGTTTGCTATCTTAGTGTGTTGCCAATGGTCATGAGATGATTCGATCTAATGGGGCATTTCTAGAAAAGCAAGCTAGACTGAAATTAAGAGTTTGAAGGAAAGAGGAAGATCGATTTTGAAGAATCACATTATAGTTTTGTATTTACTGGTCGACCAATTATAACTGTCTTTGTGATAATTATAATTGTGAATACAATATATATATATCATGTTTAAAAGAGATCAAGGGAGATATAAATGTGATCGATCGATCTAGGATACTGCATATTAAATCTACTCGGAGTGTGACGCCCATTATGAGCTGCTATATATTCCTAACAGATGTATAGCAACGAGCTCTCAAAGTATGCTGGTCGCACGGATTATTCACCGGTATGAATGTTGAAGAGAGGTAAAGAGAATCCTGTTCGGCCCACCTTGTGCGAGTGGGAGATGAAAGCTTTATTTAATTAAAGGGCTTAAGGCCCTGTCCGCCCAAGCTGGGCCCAGAAAGCCCGGCCCATGGGAATAGGGGCCCATGGAGAGAATGGGGTATAAAAGGGAGAGAGAGAGAGAGAGAGAGAAGACGTTGGTTGGAAATCATAATTCACGTACGTCTTTTCTCTCCCGCGTGTTTTCTCTCTCAAAAGGAACAGTAGGCATACGGCTTTCAATTCTTCCCTTCAAGGCTTCATCGGATCAAATTCGACCGGATTTTCTTCCTCCATTGGCGTCGGTGTCTAATCTGTGGATTAAAAGGTACGCTCGACTCTGTGGTGTGCTTTAGGATCGGTGATACGTGTCGTTTTCTTGGGCTTCGCTTCCGCATTGATTTAGGGGTTCGATTCGGTATCGAATCCCGTTTTCGGGAATCCGTTATTCCCAACAGGATCCTTCAGGCCAAGTTAAAGTTCTAATTTCCCTCTTTGTTCTCTGACATTAAACAAGCCCTGCTGTGCCAGCAAATTAATGCTATACCCTATTTTCCAGACAGAAGAGAATGTTGATTATTGAGCCACGTGCTTAAGCCTACCCCTGCAGGCGTCTCCTTCCAATGTTTCCTTCGCTGGTTCTACCATTGTACTCTCGATTTGGTTGATTTTCGCCCTCTTCTCCAGCCTGAATTTGTAGATGTGTATGAGTTTTTCTTTTCTAAAGAGATGCAGAAGCTCTGGCTGTCGGTACTGACTCTTGTCCATCTCCCCTTAGAGCTATCGATAAAGGGTAAATTCAAACCTGGTGTCGAGGTATACTCCCCTCTATGCTTTGCACGGCAATTCGGGATAACTCAGGGCATCCCGATCCCCATCTCGTATTCCCTGAAATTTCTCTTTGGCGAAGGACTCATTATGTATCCAGCAAAGCCCAACCATTCAACTGCCGTTACCAAATCACCATGGCCATCTTTGTCAGACACGTCATCACCAAATTCGAGCCCAATCCTGAAGTCACCGATGAATTTGCTGACCGGGGAACTCTATAACAAGTTAGTGAATTCGGGGAGGATTTTGAATCCATTATCAGCAGAATGAAAACTAAAAATCCCTTCTTCCTGAAAACCAAAAGGAATGAAGATCAGCCTTCTTGAAGCTCCCCTAGCACACCCAAAAGGAAAGCTTTATAAGGTTTTATCTACCTTACACGTCATGTTCTTTGAAATGTCGAAGTTTGCTTTTTACCACTTACCATGTCTGTCTTTTTGACATTTTCACTTAACCGCAGCTCATGAACCTTCGACTGATCTGCCCAATCCTGAAAATCAGAGGGATGAAGAATCGATTTGGTCAAGGCTTAGGAGACTATGTAAGAGTTTTCCTAATGTGGACTACACTAATTAATATTGTAATTTAACATTTTACGGTTACCGTTTTACAGGGTTTGGTCTAAGATGGGATAGAAGGTTTCTTAATTAGTCTGATATGGGGCTGGCTAACATGAACCGAGTTGAGCTTGCCCCGTAATGAGGGGGCATGTCTGGAAACTCTATAAATAGTGCTCAAGTATCTCCTCTAATCCTAATTCTCACAAGTATCCTCACATAAGAGGCGTTTACCTAGCACTGAAAGGTGAAGGGGCCATCTCATTGAGCCAATGATATGCAGGGCAATAGAGGAGAATGACTTGTACAAGGAACATCAGTTTTCCGCTTTCACTTCAAGAACAATGGATCCCAAAACAGGTGCCTTAATCTTTTTACTCAATCATGTGTATTCTTATTCTGGTTATGGAGATCATGGGATTGGGTGATTTGCGTCCAACATATGGTATCAAACCAATTATAACTCTAGAACTCAAAGGCATGGGATTTTGTCATAATTTTGCATGTAACTATTTGGATGTGTACTTGCATGTCAAGTTACACAGTGCTCCCATGATACTAATTATATATTTTGCTTGTCAAAACAGTCACCTTTTTTGTAAACGGTAACTCCATCACCATTGAGGTTCTTACTAGTTTGAATTTTAAGAGATGGAGAGAAGATTTTCTGTTTGCTATAGAGATGGTAGATATTCATATGGCTCTTACTACCGAGAGTACATAGGCTCATAAAGCACATTTTGCTATTTGGGAAAAGAGCAATAGAATTTGTTTACCGTCCATAAAGCGTTCCATTCAAGAACACTTGAAAAGTGGTTTGCCTGCGAATTGCACTACTAGGTAAATGATGGAAGCCTTGATGACTAGAAATCATGTCTCGCCTAATGCTGATATAGGGACACACCTGCAAACACTAGTTACTATGAAGTATGATGGTTTTGGTCGAATTAGAGATTATGTTCCGAGGATAGTAGATTTGTAGACAAAGCTTAAGGCTCTCGATGTTGTTATTTCCACTGCTTGCATTGTGCATCAAGCTCTAAATACTCTTTTTCTTAATTTTTGGATTATCAAGACTAATTATAGTTCCCAATATGAAACCTAGTTAGTTAATGACCTAATTGCAAGGGTAGTGGCAGAGGAAGAAAATTGAAGAAATATAATGTCACGCCCCGATCCTCCGAGCACGTGCCCATCCCTCCTTGGTCGTTTAATAGCGACGTACCATGACGCATCGCCGACCCATTCATTTTAATGCGCATGCGGAAGCAAATAAATAATCCCTAGACAACAACAATATGAGATATGAAAGTAGGACCAACTTTTCACAAAATGCATTTTTATAAACACACAAGTATATACACAAAGGTTTACAAAAGGGATCGACTCTCAACAAAAGATAATTGTCCTACGACTAGCTAGTCGGACAAGATCGTCGATTCTTCAGCCTTCACCTCCTAAACTCCGGGGCTTCTGGTCCTCTACTAACACCATCTAAGGACCTAAAAGTGGTTATACAATAACCAGTGAGACAATGTCTCAACAAGTTCAACCCCTTAAGACCCGACTAGGAAGAAAATATGTAATGAGGGCTGCATAAGCATAAACAAAAATTAGAGGACTTACCTTGATCTCAGTTCCTTCCTGCAAGTCAATATAATTCAAACAACTATCCGATCATCATTTCACAAATCACTTTACCCAACTAGATTGAATCATTGATCAATCAACTCAGTCAATTACATGTCATTGAGATCATCACACGGTCATTTCGATTATTCATTCTCAACTCTTAGTCATGGCCCCAACATGCATGACCTATTAAATCTTCAAAGATGAATCACGGCTTAACGGGCATGACCTAGAGTAAATGGTAATCACAGCCCCACATGCATAATCTAGATTTAGTGGTAATCAGAGTCCCACTGCCATAATTTAGGTTTAGTGGTAATCAAGGCCCTACTAGCATAATTTAGGTTTAATGGTAATCACGGCCCCATTGGCATAATTTAGGTTGTGTGGTCATTACGGCCCCACTAGCATAATTTAGATTGAGTGGTTTTCTTGATCTAACTCATAGTCTCACACGGCAATTTTCCAATCAATTAGCAAAGTTGTCCATTTTTGGAATAATGACCCATAATCACTACTCACACTCAAATTGCACAATCCGGTACTCAATTAAATAAACAGAAAGCACCACCGTAATAAGGACGAAATTCCAATCACTGAATATTCTGGTCAAATTTCTAGAAATTAATTAATTAATTAAATAATTACGGAAATGAATAAATAAATGCCAAAAAAGCAACTTAGGCCCGAAAAAGCCTAATTGGAAGCCGAGACGAGCCCAGAAAATTTCCGAACTACTCTAGATAAATTCTAGAGCTTGTCTAGGCTTTAACTACATTACTTTAACCACTTAACATGCATCAATAATTAACTAATTTACTAAACCGTTCTAATTATCCAATAAGCAATGTTAGTCTAAGCTAATCAACCCTTAAGCATCATTAACCAACTAAGCGAGGATTAATGAGTTAAAATCACTTGATTAACAAACTGCTCGATTCAAAATGACTAGGACGCGGCGAGGATCAATTAACTCCAAAGTAGGCCTAGCTTTCGAGATCGAGAACACCTCCAAAACGGGCCAAGATCGTTGTTGGAAACCCACTGATTTGCTCTCTGTTCAGGGGCTAAAAGGAGAGGAAATGGGTTGATTCGACAAGGTTGGAATGGAGGAGGCAACAAGGGTTGGTCGCGGGTCCGAGTATAGCTCCATGGCGGTCAGAGGTGGTTATACAGACTTAAGTCGAGCTTTACGGAACTGGATGGTGCTCGAACAGCAAGGACCGGTGGTGAGTTGGGCACGGTAGGTAGGCGTGCGACAGACGAGGCGATAGGGCGTGCAGTGGTCCGATGTGACAACAAGGGATCCTTCGGCGGCTTGCTGGTTGCTCCGGCAGTCTCTCTAGTTCCTAAGCTTGAAAATGGCACAAAGAAGGGATGAGAGGGGCGGTCAACTAGCTTGAGGGAGAGAGGGAAGAGATGAGGGGACCAAGGGACCTACCAAGCTTCCAAGCCCATCTCTTAGTCCCCTTGACCATTCTCCTCCACTAGCTATGTTCCTTGGCTGAAAATCAGCCACCAATGCTCCATTCTAGAAGCTCGAGATGGTTCAAATGTTGAGGTGGTGGGAGGACACGAATTTGGCTCAATTTATCTTCCATTAGACACTCAATCCTCCTCGAATTAATCCAATTCGGCTTCTATAAATTCCATTATCGAGTCAATAATGAAATTGATATTTTTCCTCACCAATTGAACCATCTTGTATCCCCATTGCGTGATAAAAAACGGTCCCTAATGATTTCTAAACAAAAACGGCCCTATAATGACTTTTTCCCAAAAAGTATTAATTTGCAGAAAAATCTTTAGAGATTGAGTCGACGTTCCTAAAGTGACTTGTGACATTATAGAACTTTTAATTTTTGAAATCAGATTCAAATTTGCGGTTAATTTCACTCTAGTATGTTTTTAGAGTGACTTAGGCTACTTTGTAATTTTCCGAAATTAGTGCAAGTGACCCGTGGTCGATCTTTTTCAAGCCACAATGAACCCACTCGACATATTGGCGACTCTCAGTTGTCGTGAAAATCTTGAGGATTCAAATATGGACATAAAGGTTACCAAAACGATAGAAAAATCAGTCTAATGTCGGTCTATGAGAATTTTCCAATTTTAGTGAAGTCACCCACATTTAGCCACACATCTCAGTCGAATTGACTTATCTCTAATCTCTAATTGATTTTTAACTATGTCGTAATGGCCTCTAAAGATGAGTATGGTCGAATAGCCGATTCCTGATCGAATTCTCAAGTCTATTGCATTAAAATTCCTTAATGGCTTCCCCAAATAGTCTAGTTATCTGGAGAGTGATCAGTCTGAGAATAGCCCTATAGACACATCTATGAAATGCCTGATTAATTTAATTGAAAGTACAAGTGAAAAATCTAAGATGTCACAACTCTTTCTCTCTTATAAAAATTTCGTCCTCAAAATTTAAACTATTACAATACTTAAGCAAAAAGTTGAGGGTACAACTGTCTCATCGACTCTTCACTCTTCTAGGTTGCTCCTTCAGTGCCGTTGTGTGATGAAACCACTTTGACCAATGGAATGGTCTTTGTACGTAGAATTTGCTCTTTTCGATCCACGATATGAACCGGGCTTTCAACGTATGACACATGGTCGTCCACGTCTAATTCCTAAAAATTAGGTACGTGGGTCGAGTTAGGCTCATACTTCATGAACATCGACACGTGAAAGATGTTGTGCACTTGCGCCAATCCCGGTGGCAACGCAAGACGATATGCTAAGGTTCCAATTCTCTCAAGAATTTCAAATGGACCTACGTACCTGGGACTCAATTTTCCCTTCTTGCCAAAGCGCGAAATTCCCCTCATTGGTGACACCTTAAGAAAAACATGATCACTAACTTGGAATTCCAAAGACCTTCGACGCTTATCTACGTAATTCTTCTGTCAGCTCTAAGCGGTCTTTAATCTGCTTCTAATCACTGTAGCGGCATCCACTGATTATTGAATCAACTCTGGTTCTCTAATGTTTCTTTCTCCGACTTCATCCCAATACATTGTTGTTCTACATGCTCCGCTATACAACGCTTCGAAGGAAGCCATCTGAATGCTATGCTTATAACTATTGTTGTAGGCAAATTTTACCAAATGAAGCTGTTCTTCCCAATTACCTTTGGAATCTAGTATGCAAGCTCGCAGCATATTATCGAGAGTCTGAATTGTCCTCTTAGACTAGCCATCCGTCGGAGGATGATAATGTGGCACCCCTTGATGGCCTCTACTTCGTTAGAGTCGCCATAGTTCGCTTACCTTTTAACTTTCCCTAATAACATGTCACTCTGATACCATTTCATTTGCAATGGGTCCATACAGCCATGGGTGTTTACATCTTTTATTATTGGTCCCTTGCGTAGTTCATATGGCGGAAGCACATCCATCAACTCCCTTCCTTATATTCAGAAAATGATGCGCACCTACTAAACATTTACAGGTAAAAGCCGAACACTTTTATTTACTTAAATCATATGGACATTATTCATCGGTACATCAAAATGCCATAGTCTTCTATACTCAGCTATACTTTAAAAGATGATCGGCATCTTCTCCAACGGTTGTATACTTAAAGTTTATCGATTAGTGTTGGCGTCCAAAAGTTCATTCCTTTACTATCCTCCTCCGCACGATCATATCCAACCGCTTAATCCATCTACTGGTGGTAAGTGGCAGCAAAGATATCTTATCTAGTTTGAAATGTTATTCCCCAAAAGGGGTGAGTATAACCACTCAGCAGTAAAAATCCACCAGACTACTCATTGCGTCAAATAGAACAATCAAGACATCATAACAAAGCACATATCATCCATGCATTCAAGTATAACTTACTTTACAGCCATACATATGTCATCAAACCATATGTACATATACCATCATGTACTCATCATTAAGCATTCATGCATATATCACCATGTTATATGTGCATATACCACCACGCAATCATCATCAATCATTCATGCATATATCAGCATGCCATATGTGCATATACTACCATGCACTAATCATCAAGCATTTATGCATATCCATGCTATATGTGCATATACCACCATGAAATCATGCATATCTCATTATGCCATCGTGCATATACCACCATGATTCATATCATCCATGCTATCAAGTATACATCACCATGAGATCCATTTATACCTTCATGATCGCATTTTCAATATCAAATAGCATTAATTTACTTTTATAAGCAGATCATGCATCATGCCATAGACAAGATCTAGAAGCAATTATCTCATGAAGAACACAACACCACCAGAATTTCATACAAAATAGAATAGTCTATGCATTACAGCTTTTGAAATTCGCACAATGCAGCTTGCACAGTTTTAGAAAATATTTTAATTTAATACCAAAATGACTATAAAAAATTATGCAATTCGAACATATGATATTCGAGACATAAAGGGAGATATTTCATGCGGAACACTACATGAAAAGATCCCCATATAGTTCAATACAGACCACACATCACAACACTACTAATTCTGTCTGTTCCACTTGCACAGTTTTTGAAACATTTTTAGTTAAATAGGCAAATGAACTTCCAAAATCAAGAGATTTGAATATGTTGTAGGCAAGAAATAAAAAATTATATTTCATGCAGAACACTTTTCCAAAAAAATCTCATACAAAACGGTGTAGACCACACATTGTAACATTACCAAGTCCAAACACATCAGATCGCACAGTTTTAGAAAAAAAAATTCGATTAAATACCCATATGATATTTAAAAATTATGAAATTCGACTATGTGGTAATAAAGACCCTAAGGTAGATTTTTCAAGAAGGAATCAAAGTCGTATTCCTCCTAAGTAATTAAATATAGGCAGTTAAAACTTCTGTTCTTAGTACCAAAATTTCCAGATCTAACTACCTCCGAAAAACCACAATTGCACCTACCTATTCTTGTTTTTTCTTTCTCTAAATTTTTTATATGTTAAACCTCAGGATGTCCTTTACAACTTTCGTTAAGAAATCAAAGTGAAATTTCAACAAGAAGGTTACTTTACAAACCACGAAACCACTGAAGGTCATCATGACGAATTCCAGATCTAGTGTCTCCAAAGGAAAATCGTTTCACCAAGAAATACTTGATCGTTTTATCTCAAATTTCAGTACGTTATTCTTCAAGATGTTCTATACAACTTTCATGAAGAGGTCGAAGTGAAATTCCAAATAAAAAGTCACATGCAACACACGAAATCACCAAGAGGTCAACAAAACAGTTTCTAGATCTAATGTTTTCGTAGAAAAAGGGTTTCACCCCCTCAATGCTTATCCATTTTGTCTCAAATTTTAGTATGTTATAAGTCAAGATGTTCTCTACAACTTTCATGAAGAAATCAAATCAATATTCCGACTAAAAGGTCACATGCAATACACAAACTCGCGGACGGTCGGACTGGTCTTTCCGAAATCAGCATGCATGACCAACGAATCTCTCTTCAAAGCTCCGAAATCTCATCCCATCTACCACAAGCAAGACTTACCATCTACTACACATGCACACAGAAATGCAAAGAGTAGGTTTTAGGGCTTCACTCGCCTTAGATTCGAGCACAAAACAGCAGCAAATAGAGGCAAAGCAGCAACGAATGGCAGACGAACAGGCGGAGGAACTTTCTTCCTCTCTTTCTCTCTATGGACGGTACTCTCTCTCCCTTCTCTCTCTTCTGGTCAAAATCCTCCTCCCCCTTTTCCTTTTGGTCAAATTAAAACCCTTTCATGCTCCCATTTTTGCATGGAGGGACACTTGGTTACAAAGGGGTAACACTTGGCAAGCTTTTCTTGCCACTTGACATTTTTGCCATGCACATGATGGGCCTTCAATGGGTCAAGCTTGGGCCAGCCTTGATCGACCACTTCATGGGCTCCTTGGGCCGGGCCTCTTGGCCCACTTTAGGCCAACACTCTTGGCCTAAAGTCTAAACTAAAATGGCCCATATTTATTTTTGATAATCCATCTTAATCCCACTTATACAAGGTACTAAATTACAAATTTAAATGACCATAATACTTTGTAACATTGTTTAATAAAATCCAACTTATAAAATTCATGGCCAAAATATACTTTCCTCATCAAATAAAAGCCTTGGTCTCACATGGACATAGGATGCGTTTCCAACAACATAATTATTCATTTATATAAATACTAGATCATTCTTATTCACTTGGCCATAAATATTGAAATCATAAATCAATAGACTCCTACTTATAAAACACATGGCCATGAGTTATTTTTGGGATGCCACAATTCTCCTCTCCTTAGAGAATTTCGTCCTCGAAATTAGACATTGCCTATGTCTCCTCAAACAAGTGAGGGTATCTTTCCCTCATTTCATTTTTACTTTCCCATGTGGCTTCCTTCACATCATGATATCGCCATAATATCTTAACCAATGGAATTCTCTTGGTCTTGAGAATTTGTTCCTTTCGATCTAATACTTGCACAATCTCCTCAATGTACCTCACTTTCTCATCCACTTTGATGGCTTCATGATCAAGTATGTGACTAGGGTCTAGCTGATACTTCCTTAGCCATGCCTGTACTTTTCTCTAAAGACAAGGATACGAGCTCTCAACATATGCTCTAGTGTTTGGATCACTCTTCTTGTTTGTCAATCCGTTTGTGGATGAAAAGCAATACTAAATTGGAGCTTTAGTCGCTAAGGCGGTTTGAAGACTTCACCAAAGGTGGGGAGTAAATCTTGAGTCTCGATTCGATGTGACAAACAAAGACACCATGTATGCGTACCACTTGGTTTACACATAAATTAGCAAATTTATCCATCGGATAATCTACGCGAACTGCTAGGAAATGGGTAGACTTAGTCAAGCGATTTACTATCACCTAGATAGAGTCGTGACCACTTAATGTCCTTGGTAATCCTTGCATAAAATCCATAGTCACATGGTCCCTTTTCCATTCTGGTATATCTAACGGTCTCAATCTAACACACCATTTAGCCGAATCATTCCTATACCTTAGTCACCATCAATTCAAGCCTAGAACCATCAAAATTGACACCATTAACAACTCATCTGGTTCAGCCCAACAAAGACATTCACTACGCTTTCACTACACAATAGATTCAAGCCTAAAATATAGCACCATTCATTCGATTCAAATATCAATAGTCCACCAAAACTTATTCAATTCAAAGATCGGCAATCCACAAAAATAAAACTTGTCTAGTTTCCATCGAATATATCTCATGTCTCATCCTAGAGATCATCACTTGGACTAATCACTCATCAAATCCACAACTTGAACTTTCACATTTTCACCTTGGAAAGACTAACCAATTGATCATATCCACTAATTCCACCAAATCTTTTCAAACTGAGATCATCACCTAAAATTAAAAGTTGACCACCATTGATTAAACCTATTATTCCGACATATAAACCACAAATAATTCCATGTCTCATATGACCACTCAAACTCATGACTTCCAAGATCATTCTATTCATACTAAATGCTTCCATGTATTGCATCAAGATTTCCAATGAAATCCTCTAATAGGAAGTCACTACTTAGCTCAAATGATCATAACTTAATCCTCAAATTCATAACTCACTCTCCATAATTCACTTCTTAAGCCTTGTTTGCAGCACTACGCTTATATGCTGCGCTTATTCTTTAGGTCCTTTAGAATATATCAGGGTATCATCAAATGAAGACAATCGCAATTTGATCAAAATAAGGCTTAAATATCCTATTTATTAAATCCATGAATGCAGCTAAGGCATTCGTCAATCCAAATAGCATAACTAGAAACTCATAGTCTCCATAGCGAGTCCTAGATACGGTCTTAGAAATGTCTTCTTTCTTAATCCTTAATTGATGGTATCCTGACCTTAAGTCAATTTTAGAAAAGATCGAACTTCCTTGTAGTTGGTCAAATAGGTCATCAATTCTAGCTAATGAGTACTTACTCTTAACAATTACATGATTCAATTGCCTATTATCAATGCACAAACGCATCGACCTATCCTTCTTTTTCACAAACAAGAATTCTACAAGCTTAAGCATGCTTCCGCTGCGCCACTCTGATAGAATTATCCCAGAAACACTACCTTCCTAGTTCAGTTCATAGTTCGGTTTATTCCTGCCCCTTTTTGCCATCCTACAAGCCTGCCAGGAGCCGCTCCTTGTTTAGGTCCTCTAACCTCGGCGTCCACTCCCCGCTCTCATCGGACCGGGTCATTACAGGTACACTAGCTTTCGCCTGGTTCGAACCCAAACTACACATCCATTGGAGGGTCTCGTTTTGATAGGGACTAACTTATAGAGATATTATCCGCTCTGGCCCATCCCATTCTTAGCCTCACGGTCTTATCCTTAGCATATGGTTAAGTATTATCTCAAGAGATCATTCATCCTAGTCCATTGCTTACGGAGCTAGTCCATACCTACAATGACGTCAAAGTCATGTATAACTATCACTATCAAGTCCATTTCCAGATCTCATTCCCTTAGGGTTATCGCACACTTCTCACATGTTAACGTAGATAACAACATGTCCTTTAGTGATGTAAAAATACGAAGAGGCATATCTAAAGATCTGGTTCCTACTTCTCATAATCATCTATATTTCTCAGACACAAATGAAAGCGTGTCACTCATATCAAATAACGCATATGCCTTCTTATCCATCTATCGAAATCATACCTGAGATAACACTTTCGAAAGCTTCTGCTTTCTCCCGGGTGACCGCATACATATGTCCTTGTGCTGGTGGCTTTTGTCGATTCCTTGGTAGGTTTGGTCCACCGGTACTTTGTTACACTTGTCGCACCGAGCTAGCATTCAGCTGTGAACCATTACGTGGACAATTTCTCTTAAAGTGTCATATCTGCCCACATCCATTACACCTCAGTTGGCTATTACAAGGTCCTGGCCCATGTTGTCCACCACATCTTTGGCAAAAATTACACTGGTAGGGTACTCTCCCAAAAGTCGAGCCATTCCAAGTTCTTCTAAAATTCCCAAAGTCATTCTTTTTCTTAGGTTCCTAAGGCTGACCTTGATCAAGATAAGTTCTCTTACCCCTTCGAACATCATTAAAGGTCATCTGCCCTCTCATAAATCTCATTATGATCCCTTATATTCAGAGGTACTAGTTGTTTTCTAATATCAGTCCTTAGCCCTTTTTAGAAATCTCTTTGCCTTTCCCTCTCGATCCTCAACCAACCTAGGAGCATACCTAGACAATTCAAAAAATTTTACCTCATACTGGTCTACTGTCAACTCCCTTTGTTCTAACTGAACAAATTCAATAATCTTCTTATCCTTGGCACAATCAGATAAATGCTTCCTATTGAAAGCTCTCACAAACTCTTCCTAGTTCACATTAGTACCTGGCAGAAAGATTGTATCATTCGAAGCTCTCCACCAAAACTTCGCATTTTCCTCCAACTGATACTCTGCTAAAACTATTTTCTTAGCCTCATTGCAGTCCAACAATCGGAAAATCCGTTCCATTCCATCAATCCATTGCTCCGCCTCCTTAAGACTTCCCATTCCACTAAACTTAAGTGGTTTCAACTTTAGGAATTATTCCACCAGTCCTTGAGGGCGACATTTCGCTCCAGGTTGTTGCTGCCCTTGCCTTTCCATTAAATTTCCAATATTAGCCAATGTCTGCAGGATATCTTTCATTCGAGGTTCAACCCTTATAGCAGAGGCTTCAGCCCTCAATGGATGAGCACTTCTAGCTCGTACCATCATTTTCCTGCAGTTTTCCAAGCATTTGCCTCATAAATAATTTGCAACTCGGTATCACAAGTCAGATCATTAATTAAGGTTATTACTAAAGTCACATAAGTAACATAAAATGTCACTGACACACAAAAGCAACGTCACACTAGTTACCAAGGATCTACGAGTGAATATCCATCATCCGTTGTTCATAGTTAGTCAACCATTCAAATTAGTATTCTATGGTGTGCATCATTCTATCTTCATTTCCATTTGAGATACCTTATCACTCCAAATAGACCATAGCTCTGATACCGATTAAACAAGCTGTGGCACCCCTCGACGGCCCCTGATCCGTTAGGGTCGCCACAGTTCGCTTACCTTTTAACTTTCCCTAATAATATGTCACTTTGATATCATTTCATCTGCAGCAGATCCATACAACCATGGGGGTTTACATATTTTATTATTGGTCCCTTGTGCAGTTCATATGGTGAAAGCACATCCATCAATTCCCTTCCTTATAAAACGATGCACACCTACAAAACATTTACAGGTAAAAGCCAAACACTTTTATTTACTTAAACCATATGGACATCATTCATTGGTACATCAAAATGCCATAGTCTTCTATACTCGGCTATACTTCAAAAGATGATCGGCATCTCCTCCAACAGTCGTATACTTAAAGTTCATCGATCAGTGTCAGCGTCCAAAAGTTTATTCCTTTGCTATCCTCCTCCTCGCGGTCATATCCAACCACTTAATCCATCTACTGGTGGCAGTGGCAGCAGAGGTATCTTATCTAGTCTAAAATGTTATTCCCCAAAAGGGGTGAGTACAACCACTCAGCAGTAAAGATCCACCAGACTACTCATTCCGTCAAATAGAACAATCAAGGCATCATAACAAAGCACATATCATCCATGCATTCAAGTATAACTTACTTTGCAGCCATACATATGTCATCATACCATATGTACATATACCATCATGCACTCATCATCAAGCATTCATGCATATATCACCATGCCATATGTGCATATATCACCATACACTCATCATCAAGCATTCATGCATATGTCACCATGCCATATGTGCATATACCACCATGCACTAATCATCAAGCATTCATGCATATCCAGGCCATATGTGCATATATCACCACGCAATCATCATCAAGCATTCATGCATATATCACCATGCCATATGTGCATATACCACCATACACTAATCATCAAGCATTCATGCATATCCATGCCATATGTGCATATACCACCACGCAATCATCATCAAGCATTCATGCATATATCACCATGCCATATGTGCATATACCACCATGCACTAATCATCAAGCATTCATGCATATCCATGCCATATGTGCATATACCACCATGCAATCATGGATATCTCACCATGCCATTGTGCATATACCACCATGCACTAATCATCAAGCATTCATGCATATCCATGCTATATGTGCATATACCACCACGTAATCATCATCAAGCATTCATGCATATATCACCATGCCATATGTGCATATACCGCCATGCACTAATCATCAAGCATTCATGGATATCCATGCCATATATGCATATACCACCATGCAATCATGGATATCTCACCATGCCATCGTGCATATACCACCATGATTCATATCATCCATGCTATCAAGCATACATCACCATGACATCCATTCATGCTTTCATGATCGCATTTTCAATATTAAATAGCATTAATTTACTTTCATAAGTAGATCATGCATCATGCCATATGCATACACCCATGCACATGATTCATTGTCAATTCTCATCTTTCATAAGGATCTTATTAGTTTTTCTTTCCAGGGACCAATGTTTGCATCCCACAACTTATCGCTCGCATCTAACCAGGCATCACAAGGAACCTCCGGGCATGTATTCAAAATACAAACGAGCATCTAGGTCCCCACATTTAGGGCATCTCGCGTCCCAACTAACATCACGAGGAATCCCCCTGGGCACACACCTCCAGGTTTTCCGGGATTACGTATCGACATACCACCAGGATTCCCCCTCTTTGGAATTACGTACCATATACCACCAAGCATCTCGAAACTCCTAAGGACCCTCCGGAATTACACTACTAGCCCACCGGGCATCCGGCACCCCCACATTCCGGGCATCCCAACACTCTCGGGGCATCGTCCGCTCACAACTCCGACGGTCTTGTTACTATCTCCATTTACATATATACATGTATCTCAATTTCAACATGGTATTTGATGCATCAATATCAAGAGTCTCAACCAACTTTTCATGCCATATAACATGCCATATGCCATCACATATGCAGCAAAATCAACCACTCAAGGTATTCCATCACATGGATAAATTCATTTATTTTTCAAAAAACATCAATTTTTTTGAATAAATCAGAATGCATTCCTCCAATTAAAATTCCAGAAAAATTAGTAAATGGCATTAATGAATTCTGAAAATTTGACACATTATAGACAAGATCTAGAAGCAATTATCTCATGAAGAACACATGTGACATCCCAAAATTCATAATGACCTCTGGTTACATTAAAGTCTATGAATAAGTGATGGAAGTACCATCAAGTTTTTTTATGGCCACTTAATCCATAATTTGCAATAAGATATATGGCCAAGCTTTTAAGCGATAATTATGTGATAGGAAAGAAAATTCTATCATTGGCCATGTGCATCATAAATTGAAATTTATGGATTTGTGACTATAAGTTCAATGGCCTTATTATTTATGCAATTAGATATTTATTTAAATGATGATTAAGATATATTATAAAATAAAATAAAATAAACTTGGGCCATTTAAGTTTGGACCTTAGGCCCAAGTGAGATGGGCCTAAAGTGGGCCATAAGCCCGGCCTGTTGTCGGCACATGGAAGGGGAAGGAGGAGCCTTATGGCTTCCTCCAAGTGTCTTCAGCAAAGGAGACACTTGTCTCCTTCTTAGGGACAAGTGTCCCCCATGCAAGAGAAGAAAGCATGCAATATATAAGCCACCAACAAGAAAGAGAGAGAGAGAGAGAGTGGCTGGGTTTGAGAGAGTGAGAGAGAGGGAGAGAGTTGCCGAGAGAGAGGGAGGCCGAGGAGGAGGAGCTCGCCCGTCGCCGCCCGCACGCCGTCCGTCCGTCGCCGGTGTGCCGTTCGTGTGTCGATGTCTGCTTGGTCTTAGAGGTAAGTTGGGATTGATTTCCACTCTTGCATGTGTGTCTTGCATGTGTGGTTGAATTCTTGGATGTTTAGAGGCTAGAAATCGAAGTACTTGAGGTTTGTTCTTGGAGATGCTTGCTGTTTTCGCATGAACCACCTGAGTCAGAACATTGTGAGAGCTTGCATGCATGTTTTGAGTTCAATTTTGACTTTTATATCTTCATGAAAGTTGTAGATGACATCTTAAACTACAACATAATAAAATTTGGTGTAAAATGATGGAGATTTAAGGGGTCAAACTCTCATACTACGGAGATACTAGATCTGGAATGTTTTCGCATGAACCGCCTGAGCCAGAATCTTGTGAGAGCCTGCATGCATGTTTTGAGTTCGATTTTGACTTTGATTTATTCATGAAAGTTGTAGCCAACATCTTAAAATATAACATACTAAAATTTTGTACAAAATGGTGGAGATTTAAGGGGTCAAACCCTCATCCTACGAAGACACTAGATCTGGAACGATTTTGCTGACCTTTTGGTAGATCTGTGGTTGCATGTCGATTTTTACCAAGAATCTCCCTTCGATTATTTCGTGAAACTTGTAGAGAACATCTTAAATACTAACATACTCAAATTTGAAGTAAAATGAACAAGTGTAGCCTAGTGAATCGACTTACTCTTGAAGACGGTAAATCTGGAGACGCGGTACAGGACACCCGAGAATTCATGGACCCATATGATGACAATACTCTAGAAATTTGACCTAGATGCCTTCATCAAAGTTGTAGGGGACCTCTTGAAGTAAAACATATCCAAATTTCAGGGGAAACGAAGAAGAATAAGTGGGTAAAAACTCGGTATTTCGGAGATACATACACTGGACATTTCGGTGATAGATCCAGAAGCTTCGTATGACTCTAGAAAATTATCTAAAACGAATCTGTCCTAGAAGTCTTCATGAAAAATCTACTTTAGCGTCTTAGATACAACCTGGTAAAGTTTTATAATTTTCGGAGGTTGTTAGGATATTTTAATCGAATTATTTCGGAAACTGTGCATTTTGTTTCTATCCGAGATTGCATGCTGTTTTGTGAGAATTGTATCTTCTTGTGTGGAACTCTATTGGGTATGTGTTTTTCATGGAATTGTTATCTTATTGTATTATCTATCACGTGCCTTGATTTCATGATTTTTGAGAAGCTTATGGATATTTAATTTAAATATTTTCTAAAAATGGTACATGCTGGAATTTTGTAAAAAGGGCATGAAATAGACCATTTTAAATTGCATGGCCTCCATGAATTATATTGATTGGATGATGGTGTCTTGATGCATGCATGATAGTGAATTGAGATGCATGGATGAATTCAATGATGAATATGATTTTGAATGCCATTACATCATATGCCATGATTAAAATTGAGCTATAATTGAAGATGAGAATTGAGATAAATGAGAAGGTCGTCGGAGGTGTGAGTTGATAATGCCCTGGGAGTGTCGGGATGCCCGGTGGTATACGGTACGTAATTCCAGGGGAGGCCTGGTGGTATGTTGGTAGATAATTCCAGAAGGTAGGGGAAACCATTTTCATGGCGAGCCCCAGAGATTTTCTCGGGAGTTTCGAGATGCCCGATGGTATACGGTACATAATTCCGGGGGAGGCCTGGTGGTATGTCGGTACATAATTTCGGAAGCCCTGGAGGTTTGTGCCTGGGGGGATGCCTCGTGATGCTAGTTGGGATGCGAGATGCCCGGCCAGGGAGTGTAAATGCTAGAAGCCTCGGAGGTTTTTGCCCGAGGGGATGCCTCGTGATGTTAGTTGGGATACGAGATGCCTGAAATGTGGGGGGCCGGATGCCCGGTGGCCTTAAATGGCTAAATGTCGGAGGTTTCTCGCAATGCCAGGATTTGGGCGCGAGTGATGAATGTGAGATGCAAACATTGGTCCCGGGAAAGAGAAATGTCGTGGTCCAAAATGAAATTGAAATTGAATTATGCATGATGATATATGCATGATATGATGAGATGTGCATGGTTGCATGGTAATGATGATGGTACATGTGATATGATGATATGATGATGATGTTACATGCATGGATGCATGGTAATGATGATGGTACATGTGATATGATGATATGATGATGATGTTACATGCATGAATGCATGGTAATGATGATGGTACATGTGATATGGTGATATGATGATGATGTTATACGCATGGATGCATGGTAAGGATGATGCCATATGTGACATGTTGATGGTAAGTGTATGATATGATGAAGATGTCCATATGATGATGATGGTACATGGGGTATGATGACATGTGCATGATGCCATGGTATGTTGTGCATGGATGCTTGTATGACATGTGATGCTATGATTGTACTGATTGTATGGCATGATGTATTGAGTGGTTTATTGGTCCTTTACCTGCTGAGTGGTTGTACTCACCCCTTTTGGAGAATAACATATCAGACTAAATAAGATGCCTCTGCTGCCACTGCTACTAGTAGACGGAGCGAGTGGTTGGATATGATTGTGATGAGGAGGATATCAAAGGGAGGAACTTTTGGACGCCGACACTGATTGATGGACTTTAAGTATTTGACTGTTGGAGAAGATGTCGGTCATATATTGAAGTATAGTCAAGTGTAGAAACATTGACATTTCGATGTACTGACTAAAGATGTCCATCTGCTTTATGTAAATAAACGTGTTCGGCTTTAACTTATATAAGATGTTTAGTAGGTGTACATCATTTTTTGAATATAGGGAAGGGAGTTGTTAGACGTGCTTTCGTATATGAATTGCGCAAGGGACCTTTAGTTAAAAAGAAAAAAAGAAATGTAAACCCCCATGGTTGTATGGACTCGCTGTAGGTTAAATGGAATCAGAGTGACATGTTATAAGGGAAAGTGAAAGGTAAGTGAACTGTGGCGACTCTAATGGATCGGGGGCCATCGAGGGGTGCCACAACACAACACGACCAGAATTTCATACAAAACATAATAGTCCATGCATTACAACTTTTGAAATTCGCACAATCCAGCTTGCACAGTTTTAGAAAATAATTTAATTGAATACACAAATAACCTTAAAAAATTATGAAATTTGAACATGTGATAGTTGATACATAAAGGCAAATATTTAATGTAGAACACTCTATGAAAAGATCCCCATATAGTTCAATACTGACCACGCATCACAGCACTACTAATTCTGTCCGTTCCACTTGCACAATTTTTGAAACATTTTTTCTTAAATAAGCAAATGAACTTCAAAATTCACGAGATTTGAATATGTTGTAGGCAAGACATAAAAAAAAGCTATTTCATGAAGAAAACTATTCCAAAAGAATCTCATACAAAACGGTGTAGACCACGCATTGCAACATTACCAAGTCTGAACACATCAGATCGCACAGTTTTAAAAAACTTTTCGATTAAATACCCATATGACATTTAAAAAGTATAAAATTTGACTATGTGGTAACCAAGACCCTAAGGTAGATTTTTCATGAAGGAATCAAAGTCAGATTCGTCCTAGGTAATTACATATAGGCGGTTAAATCTTCTGTTCTTAGTTCCAAAATTTCCAGATCTAACTACCTCCGAAAGCCACGATTTCACCTACCTATTCTTGTTGGTTTTCTCTAAAAATTATATATGTTAAACCTCATAATGTCCTTTACAAATTTTGTTAAGAAAATGAAGTGAAATTTTAACAAGAAGGTTACTTTACAGACCACGAAACCACTGAAGGTCATCACGGCGAATTCCAGATCTAGTGTCTCCAAAGGAAAATCGTTTCACCAAGAAATACTTGCTTGTTTTATCTTAAATTTCAGTATGATATTCTTCAAGATGTTCTATACAAATTTCATGAAGTGGTCGAAGTGAAATTCCAAATAAAAGTCGCAAGCAACACACGAAATCACCAAGAGGTCAACAAAACAGTTTTCAGATCTAATATTTTCATAGAAAAAGGGTTTCACCCCTCAATACTTGTCCATTTTGTCTCAAATTTTAGTATGTTATAATTCAAGATGTCCTCTACAACTTTCATGAAGGAATCAAAGCAATAATCTAGCTAAAAAGTCACATGGAACACACAAACTCACGGACGATCAGAATGGTCTTTCCAAAATCAGCATGCATGACCAACGAATCTCTCTTCAAAGCTCCGAAATCTCATCCCATCTACCACAACCAAGACTTACCATCTACTACACATACACATAGAAATGCAAAGAGTAGGTTTTAGGACTTCACTTACCTTAGATTCAAGCACAAAACAGCAGCAAACAGAGGCAAAGCAACAACGAACGGCGGACGAACAGGCGGACGAACTGTCTTCCTCTCTTTGTCTCTTTCTCTCTTTGGACAGTACTCTCTCTCCCTTCTCTCTCTTCTGGTCGAAATCCCCCTCCCCCTTTTCCTTGTAGTTAAATTAAAACCCTTGCATGCTCCCATTTTTGCATGGAGGAACACTTGGTTAGAAAGGGGTAACACATGGCAAGCTTTTCTTACCACTTGGCATTTTTGCCATGCACATGATGGGCCTTCAATGGGCCGGGCTTGGGCCAGCCTTGGTCGACCACTTCATGGGCTCCTTGGGCCGGGCCTCTTGGCCCACTTTAGGCCAACACTCTTGGGCCCAAAGTCCATACTTAAATGGCCCATATTTATTTTTAATAATCCATCTTAATCCCACTTATACAAGGTACCAAATTACAAATTTAAATGGCCATAATACTTTGTAACATAGTTTAATAAAAATCCAACTTATAAAATTCATGGCCAAAAACATACTTTCCTCATCAAATAAAATCCTTTGTCTCACATGGACACGTTTCCAACAACATAATTATCCATTTATATAAATACCAGATCATTCTTATTCACTTGGCCATAAATCTTGAAATCATAAATCAATAGACTCCTACTTATAAAACACATGGCCATGAGTTATTTTTGGGATGCCATAGATATGCCGTACTATACTACAGCTTCATACCTAAAGCACTTTGCAAGTTTTTCCAAAAAGCAACTGTAAATCTTGGGTCTTGATCTGAAGTAATTGTAACCGGCACTCCATGCAGATAGACTATCTGACACACGTACAACTCTATGTGCTTGTCCAGACTAAGGTCCTTTCGCACCGTAATGAAGTGAGCCGACTTTGTCAACTTGTCGACTACTACCCAAATAGAATCATTACCTTTCTGGCTCCTCGGTAGACCGATCACGAAATCCATCGTGATATGTTCCTATTTCCACTCTAGGATCTCGAGAGGTTGCAGAAGTCCTCCTAGCTTGCAATGCTAAACTTTGACCTGCTTACATGTCAAACACATGGTGACATGCTTGGTAATGTCCGCCTTCATACCCAACCACCAATAGTGTTGATACAGATTATGATACATCTTGGTGCTACCGGGATGAACGCTAAAACTGCTACGATGAGCTTTGGATAAAATATCCTCTCTAAGCTCCACATTGTCAAGTATAACCAATTGCCCTCGAAACCTCAATATTCCAACATCAAAAATCTGAAAGTTAGCCTTCCTCTTATTAGTATCCTCTTGCAAAATCTTCTGAACATCTAGATCTATTGGCTAAAGTAACTTGATCTTGACCTACACATTCGGTTCAATTCTGAGGGTGGCCATAAAATTCGAAAGATGGCCTACCTCAAATTTGAATGCCGAATCTCGAGCTCTCTCAATTAAATTCCACTCCTTCACCAATATATGAGCAACTGAAGACTTTCGACTCAAAGCATCGACGACGTTATTCACCTTCTTAAGGTGATATAGGATATCACAGTCATATCCTTCAAAAGCTCCATCCATCGACGTTGTCTCATATTCAACTCCTTCTGAGAGAATAGATACTTGAGACTTTGATGGTTCATGAAGATTTAGAATCTTTCTCCGCCCAAGTAATGTCTCCAAATCTTGAACGTGAAAATAATTGCCATGAGTTCTAAGTCGTGCGTTGGATAATTATTCTCATGAGGTCTCAACTGACGGGAGGCCTATGCAACAACTCTGCCATGTTATATTAGCACACAACCTAACCCTCTGAATGATGCATTACTATAAATCTTGTATCCTCTAGGACAAGATGGAATTGTCAACACAGGTACGGTAGTTAGCTCTTGCTTTAGCTCATGAAAACTACACTCGCACTTATTTGTCCATACAAACTTCTCTTCCTTCTTTAGGAGTCTCGTCAAAGGCAATGCTAAAGCTGAAAACCCTTCCACAAACCGTCTGTAATAACCTACCAAATCTAGAAAACTTCTGATCTCTATCACTGTAGTTGGTCTTAGCCAATTTATCACTACTTCAATCTTGGATGGGTCCACAGAAATTCCTTCGCCTAAAATCACGTGACCTAGGAAAGCAACACAAGTCAACCAAAACTCACATTTGCTGAACTTGGCGTACAATTGGTGAACTCTCAGCGTTTGCAGCATTAATCTCAAATGACTTTCATGCTCTTCATCACTTCTTGAATACACTAGAATATCATCAATGAACATATCACAAACTGATCCAAATATTTTTTAAACTCCTTGTTCATCAAATCCCTAAAAGCAACTGGAGCATTCGTAAACCCGAATGGCATCACAGTGAACTCGTAATGACCATACCGAGTACGAAATGCTAACTTTGGAATGTCCTCTTTCCTAATCCTCAACTGATTATATCCTATTCTCAAGTCGATTTTAGGAACTATCGACGCTCCCTATAATTGATCAAACAAGTCATCCATCCTCGGGAGTGGATACTTGTTCGTAATCATTACATGATTAAGTTGATGATAGTCGATGCACAGGCGCAACGAACTATCCTTCTTCTTCACGAATAAAATTGATGCTCCCCAAGGTGATGCACTGGGACATATAAATCCCTTATCCAACAACTCTTGCATCTACACCTTCAGTTCTTTCAACTCAAATAAAGCCATGTGGTAAGAAGCCTTAGAGATTGGCTCTGTCCCGGGTGCTAATTCAATCACATATTCGATTTCTCTCTCTAGCGGCAATCCCGACAACTCTTTCGGAAATACATCAGGAAAGTCTTGTACAACTGAAATATCTTTAATCTTCAGCTCCTCAACTGTCGTATCCGCGATAGTTGCCAGATAACCTTGGCAACCCCCATCTAACAAACGGGTTGCCTCTTGATATGAGATTAGGGAAATTGAGGGTTCTCCTTAATTCCCTACAAAATCGAAGCTCTCACCCTTTAATAGGTTAAACTTAATCGACTTCCGATAAAAGTCCATTTTAGCTCGTTGCTTGGTAAGTCAGTTTATGCCAATTATCAAATCAAAGTCATACATGGTTAGGACTAACAAGTCTATTTTCCCCACTTGCTCACCAATTGCTAACTTGCAACCAAAACAACCCAAAGCAGCCAACACCTTATCCTTCAATGGTGTAGATATGCTAACGACAGATTCCAACGATACCGGACTTAACCCTATCACTTAACATACTGCTTGATGATAAAGGAATGGGTTGCTCCTGGATAAAACAAAGGATAAGTAGGATCGTCATTCAACGAAACCATACCTGTGATTACGTCAGACGCAGCCTCTGCCTAACCTTGAGTGATGGCATACACCGTGCCTTGAACCGGGAGTCGAAGCTGTCCTCCTTGCGGTGCATTCTGCGACACGAAACCTCTAATCTACCCTCTCTGTGGCAGTGGCGGCAAATCCGGTTGTCCACTCAGTCTTTTGAGATAGTTCATCGCCATTGTTGACACCTAAATTTTTGCCCAACATTCATTTCCAAAAAAAAAAAAAATGGCAACTTGTTTTTCCACAAAATTATTTCGTGTCAAATTATTACATATAGATTATTCAGGTGTTTAGTATAGTTTCTTTTTTTGAAAGATGTTTTTACAAAAAAAAAAAAATTAAAAAAAAAGAAGAAAAAAAGAAGAAAAAAAGAAAGAAATCTAAAAGAAAGAGAAAGTTGGGGCCAATGATCTAAATGTGACTAGCCAAGTCCAGGAGGTTAGATTAGAATTCAAATAGCAAGTTGGGGCCAAAATGCAATTTTTAAAACTTGAAGGACCATTACGCAAATTTTGCAAAATTTGCACCCAATCCCTTAAGTCATCATATTGGTCACCAATTAAGTTGAAATTGAATTTGGGCCAAGTCGAATCAATCAAATCGAGCCAAAAAGACCAAATTTGTATTGAATTGGGTATTTTCGGATAAGAAAATTGTCAACTTTGAGGGACTTTCTTGTAAAATTGGGTGGGCACAATTGCGAAATCTAGTCGAGATCTTAAACTACTATACATGTACTCCCTAATTGATTAAAAATCGTAGCAAAATTGATAGATTAAAGCACTTAAATCAATAGCCAAAACTTAATCCACGAGTTGGTCTCAATTCGGAGTTGCTGAGTAAGCAACTTGGTGGCCCCACAATATCCTCCTCAGTTGTCCAACCAGCCTGATCTCTACACGAGATGGAAGACCATTATTGGTACTACAAGTGGACAAACATGGGTCAAAGATAAGCTGCTGAAGGCATGGGAAAATCGTACCAAATCTGGACACTCAACATCTACAGAAATTGAAAACCTGGTTAAGTCAGAAAGTTGTTGAAGTAGCCCTGTTGACAAGCTTGGTAGGTGGACAAAAGACCGACCAAAAATCCCTTAATTCAGGGGATAAGATCATGGAAGCAAGGTCTTTCAAGGGACGAAAGATAAGAGACGAGAAAGAAGAGGGAGAGCTCATGGCTGTTCTCCAAAGAGGCCCTTAGAAGCAACTCTAGAAAAGAGAAACCCATAAATTCTAAACCAACCTGGAAAGAGAAAAGTGAGATTTTTTCACAAACCTATGGCCAAAATTAGCCAAAACCTTCAACTAAAGAGTTAAACTTTACTCAAAGATTTTTCTATTCATAGGTCGTACATCCAAAATGGAGTTTGGGAAGGTCTCCTAAAGCTCTCCGAAATTTACCCTCCTAGCGGGTTAAGAAAGTCTGAAAATTTTTCTAAGTGTTGAACACGGTTGGTCACGGGTGAGGGAAAGCGAGTTCTGTTGAGAAAATTAAGAGAAAAATGAGGGACACCATGAGTTGAAACCCAAACTATAATACATGTATTTTTGTTTGGTGTTCATTTTTCCAACAACAAAAGTCATGGAGTCTAATTTTGGACGTAAGCTAAAATCTTCGTTGTCAGTTCTTTTTTTAGCATATCTCATTTCCAATTTGAATGAGCCAACTTCCATGTGCCCCCCAAGGATAATTTCTTGGTTTTCTCGATCAAGAAACACTTGAAAAAGAAACTAGGAAGCAAGGTAAGTATTCTAGATGCATTTTTGTTCGATTTCGAAGATGTTTTAATAGTGAAAAATCAAGAGGAAAACTAATCCAAAACACTAATTTTGCGGCTGGAATTTTTCTAAATGTTGAAATCTCTTCAAGAGTTTTGCATGTATGCTTCTTGGAGAGGTCGTTTTGATGTGTTTAGTTGGTCATTCTTTTATGATTGTTGCATTTGAAAGCCCATACTATGTACTTTCACTCAGATCAAGTAATGTGTCTCGTAGATCTTGCATGCGATGTGTGTCAGGGCTTGAATATGGGCATGCAACCTTGATTTCTATCTAACCTTGCTCTTTGCATGTGGTAATATAACTTTGATATTTTAGTTCCATATGAGATTGCATATGGGTCAAGATTGAAGGTCATAAACATGGCTCGAGGAAGCTGTTTTGGCTAGTTTAATGCACACCAAGTGTTCGAAGAAATGCACAAACCAAGTTTCAACATTGAAATGGTCGATTTAAGCTCAATTATTGTGATATTCATGTGTTGTGTTGTTCAATATTACCATATATCGGTTTAGGGGATTATTTTTTTCAAAAAAATCCAAAAAAATTCAAAATTTTCAAAAAAAAATATAAATGTGATAAATGGTATCAAATTAAGGCAAAAATGACATCTATGAAATTTTATTAATTTTATAAGGTCATTTTCCTAATTTAATGTTGTTTTGGTATTTTATAACCATTTTTTTTTGTAAATAATCCATTTTGTGTAGATTAAAATTATTTAGAGTAATTTCATGTATATTTGAATTCTCATTTCGCTCACGGGGTCTTGTCCCATGGTGTGATAAATAGGCCATGTAATATTATTTGCCCAACTTGTATCCAGTTTTCCTTTTTGCATTTATTTTCAAGTCATTTCAATTTTTTTGATGTTTACTTATGCACCGCTTTTCATTAATTTGAGTGTAAATTTATCCTCTAGATTATGTTAGGATTAGTCTAGACATTAAGGAAAACAAACCTACAAAACATCTGCATGGACGCTTAGCGGTTTTATAAGGATTATGATTGGTAATCAAGATTGTGTGATCATTTAGATAAACAACCTTCTAAGTTAGTGGTACCACAAGGGTGCTAGTAGAAACATTGACGTAAACAAGTCCCTGGTCCTAGAAATCTCTAGTTGTGTAGGAATTGAGACAACACTCTCGCGTCTTGATTGGTTTCTAGCCAACCCCAATAGGTTAGTGGGGACTCCTAAAAATACATAGGTTGTTAAGAATTAAAATTCAAAATCCAATGTTGCGTGAGGCATGGGCTTGGGAGAGCCCGTGCCTAATTTAGGGCTGTTGGTCCACCTCTTTAGGCAAATACCTCTAAACCTCTTCCTTTTCCCCCGGACGGAAAAAGTGAGGTCATGACAGTTTGGCGACTCCGCTAGGGACTTGGTTGCAAACCTTAGAGGACTTAGGCCGTAAAAACTTGGTTCGTTATTCACTAACATGGTCTTCATTTAGCACGTGTCAAAGTCGCATGGAAAACAAGATTAGTCTGCTAACAATGTGTTAAATGTTTTTGTAGGCTTGGAGTAATAAGGGGTGGAGTGTATGTTAACCCATTTCTTTTGTAGGGAGGCGTGGGAAATGAAGTCTTTTTTGGATATCAATTGCTGTGTGTGCATTGCATATCAGTTGATGTGCATGCCTTTATACTTACCTTAGCACTACACATTTACACACACAACCCACGATCTAAAATCCTGATCGCATCAAGAAGCCTATAGGAGGTGCCAAAAGATGGAACTCGTGTGGGGAATGACCCGTGGTTATCCACTTTTGGTCCTGCTCATTTTGATTAATGATAAAGAGAACTATCCGACGTAAGTGCAAAGTGGGGAAAACTCTTTTGATCTAATCAAAATAGGGACCTTAAATGTGGCACCCCTCGACGGCCCCCGATCCGTTCGAGTCGCCACGGTTCGCGTACCTTTCACTTTCCCTTATAACATGTCACTTTGATTCCATTTAACCTGCAGCGGGTCCATAAACCATGGGGGTTTACATTTTATTTTATTTTACTAAAGGTCCCTTGCACAATTCATATACGGAAGCACGTCCAACAACTCCCTTCTCTATATTCAGAAAATGATGCACACCTACTAAACATCTTATATAAGTTAAAGCCGAACACGTTTATTTACATAAAGCAGATGGACATCTTTAGTCGGTACATCGAAATGCCAATGTTTCTATACTCGACTATACTTCAAAAGATGACCGACATATTCTCCAACAGTCGAATACTTAAAGTCCATCGATCAGTGTCGGCGTCCAAAAGTTCCTCCCTTTGCTATCCTCCTCCTCGCAATCATATCCAACCACTCGATCCGTCTACTAGTACCAGTGGCAGCAAAGGCATCTTATTTAGTCTGAAATGTTATTCTCCAAAAGGGGTGAGTACAACCACTCAGCAGGTAAAGGACCAATAAACCACTCAATACATCATGCCATGCAATCAGCACAATCATAACATCACATGTCATACAAGCATCCATGCACAACATACCATGGCATCATGCACATGTCATCATACCTCATGTACCATCATCATCATATAGACATCATCATCATATCATACACTTACCATCAACATGTCACATATGGCATCATCCTTACCATGCATCCATGCATATAACATCATCATCATATCACCATATCACATGTACCATCATCATTACCATGCATTCATGCATGTAACATCATTATCATATCATCATATCACATGAACTATCATCATTACCATGCATCCATGCATGTAACATCATCATCATATCATCATATCACATGTACCATCATCATTACCATGCAACCATGCACATCTCATCATATCATGCATACATCATCATGCATAATTCAATTTCAATTTCATTTTGAACCGCCACATTTCTCTTTCCTGGGACAAAAGTTTGCATCCCACATTCATCACTCGCGCCCAAATCCTGGCATTACGAGAAACCTCCGGCATTTAGCCAGTTAAGGCCACTGGGCATCCGGCCTCCCACATTCCGGGCATCTCGTATCGCAATTGGCATCACAAGGCATCCCCTTGGGCAAAAACCTATGAGGCTTCCAGCATTTACACTCCCTGGCCGGGTATCTCGCATTCCAACTAGCATCACGAGGCATCCCCCCGGGCACAAACCTCCAGGGCTTCCGGAATTATGTACCAACATACCACCAGGCCTCCCCTGGAGTTACGTACCGTATACCACCGGGAATCTCGAAACTCCCGACGAAATCTCCGGGGCTCGCCATGAAAATGGTTTCCCCTACCCTCCGGAATTACGTACCGACAAACCACTAGGCCTCCCCTGGAATTACGTACCATATGCCACCAGGCATCTCGACACTCCCAGGGCATTATCAATTCACACCTCCGACGACCTTCTCATTTATCTCAATTCTCATCTTCAATTATAGCTCAATTTTAATCATGGCATGTGATGTGATGGCATTCAAAATCATATTCATCATTGAATTCATACATGCATCTCTATTCACTATCATGCATGCATCAAGACACCATCATCCAATCAATACAATTCATGGAGTCCATGCAATTTAAAATGGTCCATATTTCATGCCCTTTTTACAAAATTCCAGCATGTACCATTTTTAGAAAATATTTAAATTAAATATCCATAAGCTTCTAAAAAATCATGAAATCAAGGCATGTGATAGATAAAACAATAAGATAAAAATTCCATGAAAAGTACATGCCCAACAGAGTTCCACACAAGAAGATACAATTCTCACAAAACAGCATGCATTCTCGGATAGAAACAAAATGCACAGTTTCCGAAATATTTCGATTAAAATATTCGAAAAACCTCCGAAAATAATGAAATTTTACCAAATTGTAGCTAAGATGCTAAAGTAGATTTTTCATGAAGACTTCTATGCCAGATTCGTTTTAGATAATTTCCTAGAGTCGTACGATGCTTCTGCATCTGTCACCGAAATGTCCAGTGTATGTATCTCCGAAATACCGAGTTTTCACCCACTTATTCTTCTTCGTTTCCCCTGAAATTTGGATATGTTTTACTTCAAGAGGTCCCCTACAATTTTCATGAAGGGATCTAGGTGAAATTTCTAGAGTATAGTCATCATATGGGTCCATGAATTCTCGGGTGTCCTGTACCGCGTCTCCAGATTTACCGTCTTCAAGAGTAAGTTGATTCACTAGGCTACACTTGTTCATTTTACTTAAAATTTGAGTATGTTAGTCTTTAAGATATTCTCTACATGTTTCATGCGGTAGTCGAAGAGAGATTCTTGATAAAAATCGACATGCAACCACAGATCTACCAAAAGGTCAGCAAAATCGTTCCAGATCTAGTGTCTTCGTAGGATGAGAGTTTGACCCCTTAAATCTCTATCATTTTGTACCAAATTTTATTATGTTGTATTTTAAGATATTGGCTACAACTTTCATGAATAAATAAAAGTCAAAATAGAACTCCAAACATGCATGCGACCTCTCACAAGATTCTGGCGCAGGTGGTTTATGCGAAAACATTCCAGATCTAGTATCTCCATGGGATGAGAGTTTGATCCCATAAATATCCATAATTTTGCACCAAATTTTATTATGTTGTAGTTTAAGATGTCATCTACAACTTTCGTGAAGATATCAAAGTCAAAATATAACTCAAAACATGCACACAAGCTCTCACAAAGTTCTGACTCAGGCGGCTCATGTGAAAACAGCAAGCATCTCCAAGAACAAACCTCAAGTACTTCGATTTCTAGCCTCTAAACATCCAAGAATTCAACCACACATGCAAGAAACACATGCAAGAGTGGAAATCAATCCCAACTTGCCTCTAAGACCAAGCCGACATCGACACACGAACGACACACCTGCGACGGACGGACGGCGTGCGGGCGGCGACGGGCGAGCTTGTCCTCCTCGGCCTCCCTCTCTCTCGCATCTCACTCTCTCTCGGCAACTCTCTCCCTCTCTCTCTTTCTTTTTGGTGGCTTATATATTGCATGCTTTCTTCTCTTGCATGGGGGACACTTGTCCCTAAGAAGGAGACAGGTGTCTCCTTTGCCGAAGACACTTGGAGGAAGCCATGCGGCTCCTCCTTCCTCCTCCATGCACCGACAATGGGCCGGGCTTATGGCCCACTTTAGGCCCATCTCACTTGCGCCTAAGGTCCAAACTTAAATGGCCCAAGTTTATTTTATTTTATTTTTATAATATATCTTAATCATCATTTAAATAAATATCCAATTGCATAAATAATAAAGCCATTAAACTTATAGTCACAAATCCATAAATTCCAGTTATGATGCACATGGCCAATGATAGAATTTTCTTTCCTATCACATAATTATCCCTTAAAAGCTTGGCCACATATCTTATTGCAAATTATGGATTAAATGGCCATAAAATAACTTGATGGTACTTCCATCACCTATTCATAGACTTTAATGTAACTAGAGGTCATTATGAATTTTGGGATGCCACATTAAACCTTTAGAATTCCACATTTATGCATCAAACCTCACAATTTTACATCTGTGTGTCTATGTGATTGAAAAAAAAAAAAAAATACGTCTCTTCACCCATTGTAAGCATGATTTCTGCATCTACTTGCTCACTT
This sequence comes from Eucalyptus caleyi, assembly GCA_014182885.2. NCBI lineage: Eukaryota > Viridiplantae > Streptophyta > Magnoliopsida > Myrtales > Myrtaceae > Eucalyptus > Eucalyptus caleyi. The sequence goes on along the minus strand of CM024468.2, from coordinate 29,464,984 downwards.
CGGATTGAAATTTTCATTTTTTAGAGATTCGCAGAAATCAATGGAATGCCCATGGCGATACAGGCTTGGCACTCACTCTTAATAAATAAGCATTTCAAATACCTATGATCTACTGAACTTATGTTTTTGTTTAAATTTTCAATTATGAACTCAAAGTCACATTTTGTATAGAAATTCTTCCAAGTCAAGATTACATTTTGGGGCATAGACTTAAAATCAAATTTTCAATAAATTTCTTTCTTGGTCACATTCTGAAATTAAAATTCAAATCACATTTTGTGTATTGATTTCTCAAAATAAAAATAACCTCACCTTCGCATGATTGAAATTACAAATTAATCTTTCAAAATCAATGCCCCATTTGCGTGTGAAACTTTTGAAACAGAGTGGACATTCAATTGATAGCCGCTAATTGATCTTCTAATGAAATCTCCTCTTACTAATAAAATCTTGACGAAATACCAAATTCCTGTAAGTGGATACTAGGGAGAAGGTATTGTCGCCTTGATTTCATTGTAAGAGGCGGCTTTATTGGAGGATAAATTTTTCATTCATGTACTAACATTATCTTCCTTTCATAGGTCATTCATGACAGCTACTCCTTGAACTCTTTTGGCTTGACCATGCCAAAAGTGGACTTTAAAGCTAGGATGAGAATTGTGCTTATTACGCTCCTCTATGAAAGAGCTTCTTGTACTTTGTCCTTGTCATTATTCCTATTAGGAACCATATTTTGCGTTTTGCTTTTTGATTGTGGACCCAATCGAATGCTTTTGTAAATCATACAACTCACATTTTTGAATAATGACGTTAGAGTTCGATGCCTTAGCTTCAAAATGTTTGAAAATGAGTTTCAAGAAGAACTTGCAAAATATTTTATCTCTTCATTTAATCGCTTTCGCAGGTTGATTTGCAGAATGATGCTTTGAGGGGGTAAGGTTGTAATCGTTCCAATAGGAATTTCTTATTCAACAACTAACTTGACCATCCATTTTTGTTAAATAGGTAAAATGACGGTTTTGTTCAAGACTGACAAAAGCGCGGGCCTTTTCCCTAATAGAGCAAGTCATGAGATGCACCAATTCATGCTCATTTATGGGCATATTTGGTTGAGCCATGAACTATAGAAATATTTTTGCGGCATATGATTTCAAACATTGTGATTAAATGTGAAAAGAACCATCAAAGCCTCGAAGATCACAAATCTACTGGCCTTACGAAGTTCCACATCTTGGATGACCTTATATTAATTTGACATTCTTTGTGGAAGAAGAAATATGTAGACATTCTTTGGCATCAAACTACTTCGTTGGTTGTGAACAAGAAGCATCTGCAATCCCTACACTTCCAATTGTTTCTTGGCATCCAATCCTGTATGGAGATGATTATTGGTGGTTTGCAAGACAACACTTCAAGATGTAGATGCACACAAACAAGAATTGGTCATCAAATGTTGCTGTCGAATAAAAGGTGGTAATTGTTTCAAGTTAAATGTGATTTATTTTATAAATGACTTGTCCCTACACTTTGTGCAGATTTTAGTGAGGCAAATTACTAACAAGCAACAAGACTACATGGGGAGGACAACCTAGTCTAAAATCACACAATCTCTAAAAGAAAAGGGTGTGTTCGTTGCAAAAGTCAAAACAACTCATTTATAAATTGACATAGCCACCCATGTTTACAGATTGTGAAGAAGGAAATGCATTGACGCAACAAAAATGGCAAAAGATCACCGTTGACACCTGAAATTTTTGTCGACGTTTTAAACATTCATTTTGCAAGAAAAATATAAAAAATGAAGAGAAAAAAAAAGAAGAAAAAAAGAATGAAAACATTAAAAAAAGAAAAAAGATAGAAAACAAAAAGAAAAAAGGGAAAAACGCTGAAAAAATATATAAAGGGGCTCTGACTTTTAGATTTTTTTCTCTCCCTCCCACGCTCGCTCATTTTTTGTGGGCGTGCGAACACACTCTCTCTCTACTCTCAGGGACTCTCTCACAGGGACTCTCTCTAGATTCGCTCTCTCGGTAACAGCTCGATGGAGCTTCCATGGCAGATCTTGAAACCTTAGCCTCGCTCGCCGTCTACCGAAGGGAGCTTTTGCCTCCGTCTTCAGCAGTTCTCCATCAAGCTCCCGGCTTCGTTATGTTCGATTCTTGAAATCTCCAGCACGCGGCAAATCCCCTAGCCGAACAAAGCTTCCCTTTCCTTCGTCACTCTGTCTCAGATTCTCTCTCGGGTTGGCTCAATCGTGACGACATCCACGAAGACGGTGGCGGTGATAGCAATGATGACGACAGCAACGGACGCTCTCTCTACAACGGTTCCTCCACTCTGAGATCCAATCATCTCCAAAACCCTATCTCAACTCGATTCCGCCGTCAATTCGACCTCTTCTATTCATCATCAACAACCCGAGCTCTTGTACAAGGTTAAGGTCTTCTCTCGTTAGCGGGATCAGAGATCAAAGGCCAGCGGTGTGGGATTGCGAGGATTGGGTTCATGCTCGGGGATTAGAGATGAGTTCTTTCTATTTTCTCTCCCTCGGTTCTCTCCCTCAGAAGTTCAGTCGGCAAATTTCTCTCTCTCACTTCGAGGTGCAAGGAGCTCAGATCCGAAGGTGACCGGCGGTGACAGCGGTTCCCAATCTGTGGCTTGATTCAGCTCTCCACCGAATATGACGCCTAACCTCTGTTCGCTCTGCTTTCAGTCCTCTAGTGTAGAGGCTTGCCGGTGATCTCTCTCTTTAGGGTGGCCGGATCGATGACAGCTATGGCGACGACGATGCTTAACTGAGTTTCTCTCTGGATCAAGCTCACCAGAGCAGTGAACTCTCTTTCCCTCTTTCTCAATCTGTTAGGGTTTTGGCCCCTGATTTCTTTCTCTCATTCATTCTCTCTAACTCGAACATTTTCTCTCGGCTCTATCTTGCACGCCGAATTTGACTTGCTGGAACAGCCAGCCAAGGAGCTTGGAGTTTAGAGTTCAAACAGCATCGACGGCAGCGACGACTTATGATCCTTCACCGCTTCATTCAAGGTACGTTGAACATAAATTCATCTTCCATATCTGAATGTTCATTGTGTTGAACAGTGACTGAGGATTCTGATTTCTGTTTATGAGAAACTTTCCTAGTATCGAAGTTCATTGGGTAATCTAAGCTTGTAATATTGTTGTTGTGATAGTTTGGTTGTGCTTTCCTATTTGGCTGTTGCATTTTGGACCCATGGCCGAGATGCCTACTTTCTGCTCGATGAAATGCTCAAGTTAGATTAGAGTTGGCTTTCGAATGTCTTTTGATCGTTGATCCGTAGATGTAATTGATTCATGTCTGAAACTGAACCACTGATGAAATAAGTTTTGCCATGGTTGAGGAGAGTCATATGGATCTTCATGCCTATTTGTTTGTCGTCTGAACATGTTTTGTTATGTCCTGTTTTGATAAAGAAAGGTAAATAAAACACCATGTTCTAGATTAAAATCAAATTAGTCATGGTCAAGCTTTCATCAGTGAATGCAGACATTTGGAAACTCAGTATGCCTTTGTTCCGCTCCTCAGTGACCTGCATTACTTGCTGATTTTCTGTTTCTTTCGCTGATCTGACCTTCTGTGCATATGACTTGATATGAGCTGGTTGTTGTGGTTTTCTATGTTCAAAGTCTTCATGAAAGTCGAAGATGGTTCGAATATCTTTCTAATGAGCTATAGAATGCCCTGATTGAATCTCATTTGATATGGTTTTCACATGTCCAAAGTTTAGTTCAGAATCTGTCCTGTTTGAGACCTGATGCGTGTGTTCAAATTTGAGCTAGTAAACATGCTTTGCTGGAGTTGAATCTTTCATAAGAGTCATTAGAAATTTCATAAGCTTTCTAACAAGGTATAGATAGAATCAAATGGCCATCGTTAGCAAGGTCAATGGCTTCCATAAAGTCACATTTGAGTTACTGCAATCTATAATGTTGGATTTTTGCCTTGTTTCTTTTATGTTTTTTCATATAGATTTTTGTGAACAAAGTAGGACTTCGATGTCTCATGATAGATGATCGGGACATTTCCTTCTATATACTTGGACTTTCATGGATTTTCTTTATGTCTTCATTTCAATGAATATCATCCATGTTTTGTGCAATCCCTATTGTGATTCTAATTGATTGCGTTTCTATGAATATGTCTTCAATCAAGTTCCTTAAGAGCATACTTGATGCTTGATGCTTTCTAGACATACTTAGAGCATATCATAAGCTTCGCAATGATGTATGGCATGCCTCATTTGAAGATCATTGACCATGCAAAAACCATGCATCAAGTCGATATACCACAACTGAAATTGTCATGCATTTTGCTTCTAATGACAAGTCACATATCAATGTTAATACATTTGTGTGACCTTTTGTACATAGATTTAGGGTTGAATGTCTAAATCAAACTTTTTCTTCACATTTAACCTTAGGTCATGTTCAAAGTTCATGATTTTCATGCATTGATTAGATGATTTGGTAAGTCTGTTATCATGCATCATTTTCTAGTTTGCTTGTGATTGATTTGTATGCTTTAGCGATTGTTGCTTTTTTGACCATGAATTTGATCTTATTTGCACTTGATACATCTTAGGAAATTTCATTCATGAAAGTTGTTCTTCATGAAATGCTTGATGTCATGTGCTTTTCTTAGAACCAATCATACATGCATGGGTTTTACCCCAATTGCTTTGATCTTATTTGTGTTGTTTGTTTCCTTCCACTGTATATACCTAGTTATAGGTTTTTTGGATTAGGTTTAGATTAGGACCCCGAAGATGGAGAAGGCGTGAAGATGGTGGAGGTCGATGTCCACTTCGACCATTATCATGTAATGTTCATTTTCCCGATATATGTCTCAGGTTCCATTCGTTGTATAAAACCAGACGGGTTGTGGGTTTTCTTTCTTTTCTTTTTAATTGCTTTCTCTTTTATATTTTTTTAGGACAACTGATAGATTTACTGCTTATTCTTGATTGCTTACTTAATGTATTGCAATTTCAATTTCATTGGTTGTTTTCCTTTCTATTTTTTAGAAATAGAATAGCATGAAAATGATCAACCACGCATGATCACTTAGTCTAGGAATTGATAATCCCGAAAATGTAAAAAGAAACACATGGACATGTTAGGAAAAACACAACATACTGTTTAGGTTCCGAAAAGGCACTAATAGTAATATTAGCGTAACCAAGTCCCTGAACCTAGATATTTGGTTACCTAGAAATCAAGGCAACACTCCCGACCCTTGATTGGGATTCTAGCCAACCCCCAAAAATGAGGTTAGTGGCGACTCCTGTATATTTTTAAGTTGTTATAAACAACTAGATCATATAAAAAAACCTACTATCATGCGGGGTATGAGCTAGGGAATGCTCGCGATCTTGAGATCAAGTTTCCCTAAACCCGACCTTTTCCCTCCTTGGACTTTTCGAGGGGCGGCGAGATCGGGTTGCGACAATCACCTAGCCTAAAAGTGGTACGCGGGAAATTGAATAAAGCATGACAGATTCAAATGAAATGAAGATTCATCAATCCAACAAAATGGAGCTGCTATGGACAAGCTATCTAACTTAGTGTGGCATGTGTTCGACCATAAGGATAATATCTTCCCTTCCACCACAAAGATACGATGAGATGTTGAATTGCCCAACTTTGAAAAAGGGTGCACTTCGTTCCTGAACCTAATGTACCTAAGAATAGAAATAATATATTGTTTCCATATGTGTAGGAAATTTTAATTGGGGCAGATGGCCACAAAATGGATTGGGGCCACGCAATGCTTAAGTCACCCAACTTCTAAAAAGGAAAAGATTCAAAAGGAATAGACATTTGCCAAGTGAGTTGCTATCAATCATGAGAGCAAATCCCTCTCCATGGCCAAGGAAACGGGATGGAACGCAATCATCACCTATGCCATAAAAGGGAGTATACCGTTCCTAAAATGAATTACGTCGAATATGAAAATAACATATTACGTCTCTTTTTCCTTGCATTTGATAAATGGGGCAAGTCACTCAAAGTAGAGTGACTCTCACTTGTGAAGCAAGATGAAAAAAAGTCAATTGATTCAGCACAAAAAGGGAGTATCGTCCCTAAATTAGTCCAATTCAATTGTGAAATATAAGTAACATGCCCCATTTCTTGTAGGAAAAGGTGCACATTGACCGCTGAAGCAACACCTTATACCAAGAAGGCATGCTAAGGCCCAGCCATCCATTTTGTGGAATAAATGGAGTATAACATCTAAGGAGCAATGCCCTCATGTGTCGAAACAAGGAGTACCCCTCTCCTTTCATCTTTGACGCCCACTCAGAATGAGTGAATTCGATAACGTCTAAATGGCCCATTTGAACACAAGATCTTCAAGGAAATGTTAACACTTGAGGAGCAAAACCACATGAAGAGGAAACACAAGACATTTAAAGTCAAATGCAAGAGAAGGGTAATTCGGTATCATTTCCAAAATGCCTCATCTAAACTTCGTTTTTGACGTAGTTCCCTTGTTTGATACGAAGCGTTGGTATTCGAGGAACAAACTCGAAAAATTGATTTAAGCATAATCTATATCGACCAAGCAAGCATGTGGAGGTAATACGTGTCAAATTCACCTGCCTTGATTTAAAAGATGTGTCATTCTAGAGCCTGTTCGATTATGCGCCCCATGGACACTACCAACGCTTTGGCCTGGTGGTATGGGGAATGAATGAATAGGTCCGAGAGGTACGGGGTTCAATCCCTGGAAATGGCAACGAGGTTGCCATGTAAAAAAATTAAAAAAAAAAAAATTTGCATTTCTTATTTTTGCAAGATGAAGAAAATGCTTGAACTAATGAGACCAAAGACCCGAGATTCTCTTCAAGCCTTAAAATAGTACATTCATTTCGCTATTTGCTGCCCAATGGTCAAACTGACCAAGGGTAATGTCGTATCGTTTCCAGTTTTACGATCCCTGAGGATTCATGTACTAACACATTCCCTTTTTGTTCTTCGTAGGGTTGTCTGACTACTAAGGCAAAGGTAAGTACCCTTCTTCTCAAAATCAAATGAAAAACAAATCGAGAATTTCCATCGCAAAAAAAAAAAAACGAACATTTAGTGTTTTGATAGAAAAAGCACAAAAAAATGGAAATTGAAGAAACAAGTTTTCCAAAAAGTTTTGCAAAAATCTTCTTTATCTTTAAATTGTCCATCCACTCGATGGATCACTCATTTCGAATCAAAATTCTCTATGGAGGTTAATCCACCCAAATTATCTCAACAAAAATGAAAGGCGATGTTACTTATGCCAAGCGAGAAACACTTAGGATGTTATTCATTTCTCTAGTTGAATGTGAAAGACATCTATTGGTCAAAAAGCACTCTAGGATTCGAGTGAAAAGGAAAACCCGTGTCGTTTGAGGTCAATGAATTCATTCGCAAGCGCTACATAGATCAAGATGATAAGAGGCATTTCTTTCCTCTATCATACACACTACAAGTGACAACAGTTAGCCCATTTGAGCCTTTTAATGTGAAGAATTTTCTACAAAATACCTTTGTCAAGAACCACCCCAGATGGGGCAATTACGAAGGTTTGGGTTGACATTATTTGGAGAGGAAGGATGAGAAAGGTTTATTTACTCTCAGTTGCATAAATCTTTTTGCGGTAACTTTAGGTGAATTCTTATGCAAGCTCGAAGCATCCCAAGGTGAAGAAGAGCATTCTTTTCTCTACCCAAACACCGATACCCTTTGCTTAAACCGAGGTGAGCCTAATCATTCTTTTCCAAAACTCAAGTGGTGATTATCTCCCCACATTGGGGTAAGGCATATGATTTGCCAATGCAATTGGTGTTTACATGAAAATATGAAAAGCATTTCGAAAGTCCAAAGAGCTCAAAAAGTTCAAAAGAGCCAAAGTCAAGTGAAAATTAAGGGGCATGAAAAAGTAGTGTGCCTAGTAAAAGCAATGCCAATACCTAGAAAAGAGAGAGAGAGAGAGAGAAAGAGAGAGAGAGAGAGAGAGAGAGAGAGAGAGAGTGGAAGAAAAACAATTGCATCAAGAGGAATATCTCTGTGAAAGCAAAAACGGCCTAAAAAAATTTCCCTACACTAAAAGGAAAATCAATGCAAATGCAAAAGCCATTATGTTAAGATGATTAGTCAAAGGACTGTCGAGACAATTTCAATTTTAAAATTTTAGTGCTTTTTTAAAAAATGGATGATATGTTAATGATGCCATGATAATCATCAACTCTCAAATCCCCCATCGACAAAAAGTTCTAAGCCTTTTGAGCTAAGCCTTTTGAACCTTTCCCCGAATCAACATTACAACCCATTTCCAAAATCTCTTCAGATTGTGGTGATTCAAAGTGGAAACAAGGACTTCCCAAAGAAGATGCCGCTCAAAGAAGTGAGAGCAAGGTTGTCTTATCTCATCTTTAGGTTTCTTGGCTTGTAAACCTGACGAAGATGTCTATGGATGATTAATTCATTTCATAGCCAATGATGCTTATTCATTGCTAAAACCATGACCAAACCTGCACTACAGTCCTCCTAAAAGACATTTTAGATTGGTCAATGTGTACTTATTGCGTATGATTCAAAGCCTTGAACACTGGAAGAGTGGGATTGAGTGATCAGTTTATTTTCCATATAAATAGATGGGATCAAATAGCCATTTTCTTGAGAATATGCGAGAAGCCCTTTCTGACTAGGTGTCCTTGCTTGGCATACTTAACAAACCTTTCGCATAAGTCAAGGTCATTTCGACAAGGACTTTTCTCCCAAGAGAATTTCATGTTTGATGATATCATCCGAGCATCCTGACAGTTTTGTAAGTTTGTCAAGTGGTCGGAATTAGTTTGATTTGCTTATGCAATCATTGCCTTCTCATTACCGATACACTTTTGATATTGTTTTGAATGACATGTGTTGAAATTGACTTCATCTAGTATGCTTTCGCTACTAGAATACTTGTTATAATGAATTCTATTTGATGTGCAATATCAATTTCATAATATTCTTGAATGACAGGTTCCTCCAATGAAACCATGCAATTTCAAAGGGTTTATGGGTTAGCCTTAAACCACGCATTTTCAAGACATTATTGGTTATCCTTAAACCTTGCAATTCACAAGGTTAGTGGATTAGCCTTAAACCATGCAATTTCAAACGGTTCATGGGTTAGCCTTAAACCATGCATTTTCAAGAGGTTGTTGGTTATCCTTAAACCTTGTATTTTCAAAGGGTTCATGGGTTAGCCTTAAACCATGCATTTTCAAGAGGTTCTTAGTTACCCTTAAACCATGCAATTTCAAAGGTTTCATGGGTTTGCCTTAAACCATGCATTTTCAAGAGATTGTTGGTTATCCTTAAACCTTGCAATTCAAAGGGTTCATGGGTTAGCCTTAAACCATGTATTTTCAAGAGGTTCTTGGTTATCCTTAAATCTTGCAATTCTAAAGGGTTCATGCGTTAGCCTTAAACCATGCATTTTCAAAAAGTTCTTGGTCATCCTCAAACCATAGAATTTACAAAGTTAGTGGAACTGTCTTAAACCACACGGTTAATGGGTCTGCCTTAAACCATAAGGTTAGTGGGATTGCCTTAAACCACACGGTTAGTGGGTCTGCCTTAAACCACACGGTTAGTGAGACTACCTTAAACCACAAGGTTCATGGTACTGCCTTAAACCACACGGTTAGTGGGACCACCTTGAACCACACGGTTAGTGGGACCACCTTAAACCACACGGTTAGTGTGACTGCCTTCAACTACAAGATTTGTGGAACTGCCTTATACCACATGATTAGTGGTACTACCATAAACATCAAGGTTAGTGGAGCTGCTTTAAACCACACGATTAGTGGGATTGCCTTAAACCACACGATTAGAGGGACTGCCTTAAACCACACAATTAGAGGGATTGCCTTAAACCACACGGTTAGTGGTACTGCCTTAAACCACAATGTTCATGGGATTGCCTTGAACCACATGATTAGTAGGATTGCCTTGAACCACATGGTTAGTGAGATTGCCTTAAACCACAAGGTTAGTGGGGCTACCTTAAACCAGACGGTTAGTGAAACTGCCTTAAACCACACGGTTAGTGGAATTGTCTTAAACCATAAGGTTAATGGGACTGACTTAAACCGCCCGGTTAGTGGGACCATCTTAAACCACATGGTTAGTGGAACTGCCTTCAACCACAAGGTTCGTGGAATTGCCTTATACCACACGGTTAGTGGTATTGCCATAAACATCAAGGTTAGTGGGGCTGCATTAAACCACACGATTAATGGGACGGCCTTAAACCACACAATTAATGGGACTACCTTAAACCACACGATTAGTGGTACTGCCTTAAACCACAAGGTTAGTGGGATTGTCTTGAACCACACGGTTAGTAGGACTGCTTTGAACCACACAGTTAATGAGATTGCCTTAAACCACAGGGTTGGTAGGGCTGTCTTAAACTACACAGTTAGTGGAACTGTCTTACACCACATGGTTAGTGGGACTGTCTTAAACCACAAGATCCGTGGAACTGCCTTAAACCACACGATTAGTGGGATTCCCTTGAACCACACGTTTAATGGGATTACCTTGAACCACATGGTCAGTGGGACTACCTTAAACCACAAGGTTTGTGGGTATATCCTTAAACCACACTTTTTAAAGTATTCGCAGGTACATCCTTAAACCATGCTCTTTACATTAAGCTCACTGGCATTTTCATTTTCCTATTGTAAAAAAAAAAAAAACAAAAACAAAAAATAAAGTGTCACCTTATCTTTAAAATAAATCTCTTTGAGCTTCCTTCCAAAGTAGGGTAGTTGTTGACCCTACATTTTTGTCCAAAAATCATTTCTAAAAAAAAGGGAACTTGTTTTTCCACAAAAATATTTCGTGTCAAATTATTACATATAGATTATCTAGGTGTTTAGTATAGTTTCCTTTTTTTGAAAGATGTTTTTCCTAAAAAAAATAATAATTGAAAAAGAAGAAGAAAAAAAGAAAGAAATCGAAAAGAAAAAGAAAAAGAAAAAGAAAAAGAAAAAGTTGGGGCCAACAATCTAAATGTGACTAGCCAAGCCCAGGAGGTCAAATTGGAATTCAAATGGCAAGTTGAGGCCAAAATGCAATTTCCAAAAGTTGAGGGACCAACTCGGAAATTTTGCAAAATTTGCACCCAAGCCCTTAAATCATCATATTGGTCACCAATTAAGTTGAAATTGAATTTGGGCCAAGTCAAATCAATCAAATCGAGCCAAAAAGACCTAATTTGTATTGAATTGGGTATTTTTGAATAAGAAAATGGCCAACTTTGAGGAACTTTCTTACAAAATTGGGTGGGCACAATTGCGAAATATGATCGAGATCTTAAACTACTATAAGTACTCGCTAATGGATTAAAGCACTCAAATCAACAACCAAAACTTAGTCCACGAGTTAGTCTCAATTCAAAGTTGTTGAGTAAGCAACTTGGTGGCCCCACCGTATTCTCCTCAACTGCCCAACTAGCCCGATCTCTACACTTGATGGAAGACCATTATTGGTACAGTAAGTGGATAAACATTGGTCAGTGATAAGCTACTGAAGGCACGGGAAAATTGTACCAAATTCAAACACTCAACATCTACAAAAATTGAAAATCTGGCAAAGTCAGAAAGTTGTTGAAGTAGCCCTATTGACAGGCTTGGTAGGTGGACAAAAGACCGACCAAAAATCCCTTAATTCAGGGGATAAGATCACTAAAAGCAAGGTCTTTCATGGGATGAAAGATAAGAGACGAGAAAGAAGAGGGGGAGCTCATAGTCGTTCTCCAAAAAGGCCCTCAGAAGCAACTCTAGAAAAGAGAAACCCATAAATTCCAGAATGACCTAGAGAGAGAAAAGTGAGATTTTCACACTTCTACGCCAAAAATTAGCCAAACCTTCAACTAGTGAGTTAAACTTCACTCAAATATCTTTCCATCCATAGGTTGCACATCCAAAATGGAGTTCAGAAAGGTCTCCTAAAGCCCCTCGAAAACTATCCTCCTGGCGGGTAAAGAAAGACTGAAAATTTATCGAAGTGTTGAACACGATTGGTCATGGTTTAGGGAAAGTGAGTTCTGTTGAGAAAATTGAGAGACAACTGAGGGACACCATGATTTGAAACCCAAACTATAATACATATAGTTTTTGGTGTTCATTTTTCCAACAACAAAAGTCATGGAGTCTAATTTTGGAGGTGAGCTAAAACCTCCGTTATCAGTTCTTTTTTCTGCAAATCTCATTTTTAGTTTGAAAGAGCCAATTTCTATGTGCCCCCCAAGGATACTTTCTTGGTTTCCTTGGCCAAGAAACACTAAAAAAGGAAACTAGGAAGTAAGGTAAGTATCCTAGATGTATTTTTGTTCAATTTCGAAGATGTTGTAATAGTGAAAAATCAAGAAGAAAACTAGTCCAAAAAACTAATTTTGAGGCTGAAATTTTTTTAAGTGTTGAAATCTCTTCAAGAGTTTTGCATGTATGCTTCTTGGAGAGGTCATTTTGATGTGCCGAGTTGGTCATTCTCTATGATGTTTGTTGCATTTAAAGCCCATGCTACTTACTTTCACTCGGATCAAGTAATGTGTCTCGTAGATCTTGCATGCGATGAGTGTCAGGGCTTGAATATGGGCATGCAACCTGTTTGCTTGACTTGGGTTCAAACCCATATTTTCAGCTCAAACCTGCATATTTGAGGATGATTTCAGCTTGGTTCTTGTGTGTTTTAAGCTATGATTTCTATCTAATCTTGCTCTTTCCATGTGGTAGTATAACTTTGATATTTTAGTTCCACATGAACATGGCTCAAGGAAGCTATTTGGGCTAGTTTCATGCACACCAAGTGTTTGACGAAATGCGCAAACCAAGTTTCAACGTTGAAATGGTCGATTTAAGCTTGATTATTGTGATACATGTGCTGTGTTCAATATTAGCATATATCGGTTTAGGGAATTATTATTATTATTATTATTATTATTATTATTATTATTATTATTATTATAAAAAAATTCAAAAATAAATCCAAAAAAAATTCAAAAATTTCAAGAAAATATATAAAAGTGATAGATGGTATCAAATTAAGGCAAAAATGACATCAATGAAATTTTATTAATTTTATAAGGTCATTTTCCTAATTTAATGCTATTTTGGTATTTTATAACCATCTTTGGAAATAATCCATTTTGTGTAGTTTAAAATAATTTAGAGGAATTTCATGCATATAGAGTAATTTCATGTATATTTGAATTCCCATTTCGCTCACGAGGTTCCTGTCCCGAGGCGTGATAAATGGGCCATGTAATATTATTTTCCTGACTTGTAGCGGGTTTTCCTTTTTTGCATTTATTTTCAAGTCATTTCAATTTCTTGGATGTTTACTTACGCACCGCTTTTCATTAATTTGAGTGTAAATTTCTCCTCTAAATTATGTTAGGATTAGTCTAGACATTAAGGAAAACAAACCTACAAAAACATTTGCATGGATGCTTAGTGATTTTATAAGGATTATATTTGAATTCCCATTTCGCTCACGGGGTGTGATCATTTAGATAAACAACCTTCTAAGTTATTAGTACCGCAAGGGCGCTAGTAGAAACATTGGCGTAAACAAGTCCCCGGTTCTAGAAATCTCTGGTTGCGTAGGAATCGAGACAACACTCCCACGTCTTGATTGGTTTTTAGCCGACCCCAATAAGCTAGTGGCAATTCCTAAAATTACATAGGTGGTTAAGAATTAAATTTGAAATTCAATGTTGCACGAGGTATGGACTTGGGAGAGCCCGCGCCTAATTTAGGGCCGTTGGTCTGCCTCTTTAGGCAAATACCCCTAAACCTCTTCCTTTTTCGCCGGGACAGAAAAAAGTGAGGTCGTGACAGCTATGTGACCCAGCTGGCCACACTTAAAGCAAGTACCCAACCTAGAACTACATGGGACTAATCCATGTTGCCTTCCACACAAATGACACACGTCATTCTAGCTAGACCCTTGCTTCCCAATTCCACCCTTCCTGTTGGGCGGTACCGGAAATCTTCCTCTGATCAGAGGCCTCTTCCCATGTCGGATCCCTTCTCGACTTGATCCAAACCGCGATCCAAATGCGGTGGCTCTTTCATTTTGATCTCTCTCGATCATCTGGGTCCTCTTGTACAGGTCATTGTAATTTCTCAGATTCAACAAAATCAGTATACTCCTCAAGTCCGACTTGAATCCATCCCTGAATCTCCTCACTCGGTTTTGTTGGATTCTCAATTAGCTCAATAGCGTATTGCGATAGTTCAGTGAACTTCGCCTCGTATTGATCTATAGTTATGGAGCCTTGGCGAAGGCGTTGATCGTCATCTCTCTGGCAATCTCTGAAAAGTATTTATTGTTGAAGGCTTCAACAAAGGTGTTCCACTCTGGGGCAATAGCCTCAAGAAATATTACTCCTTGGGTGGTTCTCCATCAAGTATTTGCAACTCCCTCCAATTGGTAGGTTGTAAGAACGACCTTCTCTTTCTCATTGCGCGTCAATAGTGCAAAAGGTTTTTCTAGTCCTTGAATCCATAGGGCAGCAATTTCAAGGTCTCCTACCCTAGTAAACTTCGGTGGATTTAGCTTTAGAAATTGTTCCACCGGTTTATGAATCAGTCTTTCGACAATCACGATTCCTGGCAGAACCTCATTGGGTGTGACAATAGGTGAGGCTACAACAATAGCATTGGCAGCGGCAGTAGCAGCATTTGTAATAGCGGCAGTGAAGGCGGCAACTTGATTCTAGGCCTGTTACCCCAACATCTCTCTCATAGCATCCAAAGCTTGCGCAAACCCAACAGTTCCTTGATCGCCTGGGGCGGCGACTCTAGCACCAACAGGAAGGGGTGCTACCCACTAGCGCTAGCCTATGCTGGCGCCCTACATCTGCCTCATTGGGCACCGACCCTGGTCGGCGCCTTACCCCAAGTCACAAGCCTAATTGATCTCTTACTAAGAGTCCTTTGCTCCTGATCGCTCATGGCTCAGCTTTACTAAAACCTGTCTTCCAAATCCACACTTGATTAAAAGCTAAGCGATCCACACAACAAACAATTTTACCACTCAACTATCATAGACATGGACCGGCATGAATTTAAAGGCCATTCCTACAACTATCCCTTACACTATTGCACCTTATCATTACAATCACTAAACTTCACTATGATACCACTTAAACGGGGATGTCATGCCTTGATCCTTCAAGCATGTGTGCATCCCTCCTTAGTTGATTAATAGCAACGTCACAGAATGCATCGCAAGCCCATTCATTTTAATGCACATGCGGAAGTAGATAAATAATCCCTAGACAACAACAATATAGGAAAGGAAAGTAAGACAAATTTTTCAGAAAATAATTTTTTATAAACATACAGGTCTATATACAAAGGTTTACAAAAATGATCGGCTCCCAACAAAAGAGAATTGTCCTACGACTAGCTAGTCTGACAAAATCGCCAATTCTTCGGGCTTCACCTCTTAAACTCTGGGGCTTCTAGTCCTCCACCAACACCATCTAAGGACTTAAAAGTGGTTATACAATAACCAAAAGACAATGTCTCAATAAGTTCAACCCCCTGAGACCCGACTAGGAAGAAAATACGCCTTGAAGGCTGCCTAAGCACAAACATGAATTAGAGAACTTACCTTGGCCTCAGTTCCTTCCTACAAGTCAATATAATTCAAACAACCATCCAATCATCATTTCACAAATCACTTTACCCAACCAGATCGAATCATCGATCAATCAACTCAATCAATTACATGTCATCGAAACCATCACACGGTCATTTCGATTATTCATTCTCGACTCTTAGTCATGGCCCAACAAGCACAACCTAGAATAAGTGGTAATTACGGCCCCACGGGCATAATCTAGATTTAGTGGTAATCAAGCCCCCACCGGCATAATTTAGGTTTAGTGCTTATCACGGCCCTACTGGCATAATTTAGGTTTAGTAGTAATCACGGCCCCACCGGCATAATTTAGGTTGAGTGGTCATCACGGCCCCACCGGCATAATTTAAATTGAGTGGTTTTCTTGATCTAACTCACAGTCTCACACGACAATTTTCCAATCAATCACCAAAGTTGCTCGTTTTGGGAATAATGACCCAGAATCACTACTCACACTTAGATTGCACAATCTAGTACTCAATTAAATAAACAGAAAGCACAATTGTAATAAGCACGAAATTTCGATCACCGACTATTCTAGTCTAATTCCTGAAAAATAAATAAATAATTAAATAATTATGGAAATTAATAAATAAATAACGAAAAGCCTAATTGGAAGCCGAGACGAGCATGGAAAATTTTCGAACTACTCTAGATAAATTCTAGTGCTTTTCTAGGCTCTAACTACATTACTTTAACCACCTAACATACATCAATAATTAACTAATTTCTTAAACAATTAAAAATATTCACCAAACCAATATTAATCTAAATTAATCAACCCTTAAGAGTCATTAACCAACTAAGTGAGTTAAACTCACTTGATTAACGAACCGCTCGATTCGAAATGACGGGGATGCAATGAGGATCAACTAACTCCAAAGCGGGCCTAGCTTTCGAGGCCAAGAACACTTCCAAAAGAATTAGCTGTTGCAAACCCACTTATTTGCCCTCTGTTCGGGGGCTGAAATGAGAGGAAACGGGCTGATTCGACAAGGCTGGAACAGAGGAGGCAATAGGGGTTAGTCGCGAGTCCGGGTGGAGCTTCACAGTAGTGAAAGGTTGCTATACGGACTCTGACCGAGCTTCACGGCATTGAAAGGTGCTCAAACCGCAAGGAGCGGCGGCAAGCTAGGTGCGGCACGCAGGTACGCGACGGCGTGCAATGGTCCGGTGCGACGGCGAGGGCTCCTCCGGCAGCTAGATGGCTACTCCGACGGTCTCTTTAGTTGCTGAACATGAAAATTGCACAAAGAAGGGATGAGAGGAGTGGTTGACCAACTTGAGGGAGAGAGGGAGGAGATCAGGGGACCAAGGGACCTACCAAGCTTCCAAGCCCATCTCTTTGTCCCCTTGATCATTCTCCTCCACCAGCTGTGTTCCTTGGCTGAAAACTAGCCACCAATGCTCCATTCTAAAAGCTCCAGATGGTCCAAACGTCAGGGGTGGTGTGGGCACACGAATTTGGCTCAGTTTCTCTTCCATTGGACACACAATCCTTCTTGAATTAATTCAATTCAGCTTCTATAAATTCCGTTATCGAGTCACTAATCAAATTGAAATTTTTTTTCACCAATCGAACCATCTTATCTCCCCGTTGCGCGATCAAAAATAGTCCCCGACAATTTCAGAAAAATAAATAAATAAATAATAATTACAGAAATTAATAAATAAATACCGAAAAGCCAAATTGGAATTCAAGACGAGCCTGAGAAATTTTGAACTACTCTAGATAAATTACAGTGCTTGTCTAGGCTATAACTACATTACTTTAACCACCTAACATACATCCATAATTAACTAATTTATTAAACTATTATAATTATTCACTAAACCAATATTAAGCTAAATTAATCAACCCATAAGCGTCATTAACCAACTAAGTGAGTTAAACTCACTTGATTAACGAACCGCTCGGTTCGAAATGACAGGGATGCGGTGAGGATCAACTAACTCCAAAGCGAGCCTAGCTTTCGAGGCCAGGAACACCTCCAAAACAATTAGCTGTTGGAAACCCACTTATTTGCTCTCTATTCGGGGGTTGAAATGAGAGGAAACGGGCTGATTCGACAAGGCTGGAACAGAGGAGACAATAGGGGTTAGTCGCGAGTCCGGGTGGAGCTTCACAACAGTCAAAGGTTGCTATACAGACTTTGACCGAGCTTCACAGCATTGAATGGTGCTCAAACCTCCAGCAGTGGCTGCAAGCTTGGTGTCGCTGGCAGGTGCGCTACAGCGTGCTATGGACTGGTGTGATGGTGAGGGCTCCTCCGGCAGCTTGATGGCTACTCCGACGGTCTCTTTGGTTTCTGAACACGAAAATTGCACAAAGAAGGGATGGGAGGGGTGGTTGACTAGCTCGAGGGAGAGAGGGAGCAGATGAGGGGACCAAGGGACCTACAAAGCTTCCAAGCCCATCTCTTTGTCCCCTTGATCATTCTACTCCACCAGTTGTGTTCGTTGGCTGAAAATTAGCCACCAATGCTCCATTCTAAAAGCTTGAGATGGTCCAAATGTCGGGGGTGGTGTTGGCACACGAATTTGGCTCAGTTTCTCTTCCATGGGACACACAATCCTTCTCGAATTAATTCAATTCAGCTTCTATAAATTCCGTTATCGAGTCAATAATCAAATCGATATTTTTTTTTCACAAATTGAACCATCTTATATCCCCGTTGCGCGATCAAAAATAGTCCCCAACAATTTCAGAAAAATAAATAAATAATTAAATTATAATGGAAATTAATAAATAAATACCGAAAAGCCTAATTGGAAGAGGAGACGAGCTTGGAAAATTTTCGAACAAGTCTAGATAAATTCTAGTGCTTGTCTAGGCTCTAACTACATTACTTTAACCACCTAACATACATCGATAATTAACTAATTTATTAAACCATTATGATTATTCACCAAACAAATATTAGTCTAAATTAATCAACCCTTAGGCGTCATTAACCAACTAAGTGAGTTAAACTAACTTGATTAATGAATCGCTCGGTTCCAAAGGACAGGGATGCAGTGAGGATCAACTAACTCCAAAGCGGGGCTAGCTTTCGAGGCCAGGAACACCTCCAAAACAATTAGCTGTTGGAAACCCACTTATTTGCTCTTTGTTCGGGGGCTGAAATGAGTGGAAATGGGCTGATTTGACGAGGTTGGAACAGAAGAGGCAGCAGGGGTTAGTCGCGAGTCCGGGTGGAGCTTCACAGCAGTCAGAGGTTGCTATACGGACTCTAACTGAGCTTCACGGCGTTGAAAGGTGCTCAAACCGTAAGGAGTGGCGGCAAGCTAGGTGCGGCTGGCAAGTTCACGAGGGCGTGCAGTGGTCTAGTGCGACAACGAGGGCTACTCCGGCAACTTGATGGCTACTCCGATGGTCTCTTTGGTTGCTGAACACGAAAATTGCGCAAAGAAGGGATGAGAGGGGTGGTTGACCAACTTGAGGGAGAGAGGGAGGAGATGAGGGGACCAAGGGACCTACCAAGCTTCCAAGCTCATCTCTTTGTCCCCTTGATCATTCTCCTCCACCAGCTGTGTTCCTTTGCTGAAAATTAGCCACCAACACTACACAAAAGCTTGAGATGGTCCGAACGTCGGGGGTGGTGTGGGCACATGAATTTAGCTCAATTTCTCTTCCAGTGGACACACAATCCTTCTCGAATTAATTCAATTCAGCTTCTATAAATTCCGTTATCGAGTCAATAATCAAATTGTTATTTATTTCACCAATTGAACCATCTTATATCCCCATTGCGCGATCAAAAATAGTCCCCGACAATTTCTGAAAAATAAATAAACAATTAAATAATTACAGAAATTAATAAATAAATCTTGAAAAGCCTAATTGGAAGCCGAGACGAGCATGGGAAATTTTCGAACAACTCTAGATAAATTCTCGTGCTTCTCTAGGCTCTAACTACATTACTTTAACAACCTAACATACAGCAATAATTAACTAATTTATTACACCTTTATAATTATTCACAAAACCAGTATGAAGCTAAACTAATCAACCTTTAAGCGTCATTAACCAACTAAGTGAGTTAAACTCACTTGATTAACCTACCGCTCTGTTCCAAACGACAGGGTGAGGATCAACTAACTCCAAAGCGGGCCTAGCTTTTGAGGCCAGGAACACCTCCAAAACAATTAGCTGTTGGAAACCCACTTATTTGCTCTCTGTTCGGGGGCTGAAATGAGAGGAAACAGGATGATTCGACAAGGCTGGAATAGAGGAGGCAATAGGGGTTAGTCGCGAGTTCGGGTGGAGCTTCACAGCAATCAGAGGTTGCTATACGGACTCCGACCGAGCTTCACGGCGTTGAAAGGTGCTCAAACCGCAAGGAGCGGCGGCAAGCTAGGTGCGGTTGGCAGGTACGTGACAGCGTGCAATGGTCCAGTGCGACGGCGGGGGCTCCTCCGGCAGCTTGATGGCTACTCCGACAGTCTCTTTAGTTGCTGAAGATGAAAGTTGCACAAAGAAGGGATGGGAGGGGTGGTTGACCTACTTGAGGGAGAGAGGGAGGAGATGAGGAGACCAAGGGACCTATCAAGCTTGCAAGCCCATCTCTTTTTCCCCTTGATCATTCTCCTCCACCAGCTGTGTTCCTTGGCTGAAAATTAGCCATCAATGCTCCATTCTAAAAGCTCGAGATGGTCGAAACGTCGTGGGTGGTGTGGGCACACGAATTTGGCTCAGTTTCTCTTCCATTGGACTCACAATCCTTCTCAAATTAATTGAATTCAGCTTCTATAAATTCCGTTATCGAGTCAATAATCAAATTGATATTTTTATCACCAATCGAACCATCTTATCTCCCGTTGCGTGATCAAAAATAGTCCCCCACAATTTCAGAAAATAAATAATTAATTAATAATTACAGAAATTAATAAATAAATACCGAAAAGCCAAATTGGAAGCCGAGATGAGCCCGAGAAATTTTCGAACTACTCTAGATAAATTCTAGTGCTTGTCTAGGCTCTAACTACATTACTTTAACCACCTAACATACATCCATAATTAACTAATTTATTAAACCATTATAATTATTCACTAAACCAATATTAAGCTAAATTAATCAACCCATAAGCGTCATTAACCAACTAACTGAGTTAAACTCACTTTATTAAGGAACCGCTCGGTTCGAAACGATAGGGATGCGGTGAGGATCAACTAACTCCAAAGTGGGCCTAACTTTCGAGGCGAGGAACACCTCCAAAACAATTAGCTGTTGGAAACCCACTTATTTGCTCTCTATTCGGGGGCTGAAATGAGAGGAAACGGGCTGATTTGACAAGGCTGGAACAGAGGAGACAATAGAGGTTAGTCACGAGTCCGGGTGGAGCTTCACAACAGTCAAAGGTTGCTATACGGACTCTGACCGAGCTTCACAGCGTTGAATGGTGCGCAAACTGCAAGGAGTGGTGGCAAGCTACGTGTGGCTAGTAGGTGCGCTACGGCGTGCTATGGTCTGGTGTGATGGCGAGGGCTCCTTCGGCAACTTGATGGCTACGGCGACGGTCCCTTTGATTTCTGAACACGAAAATTGCACAAAGAAGGGATGTGAAGGGTGGTTGACTAGCTCGAGGGAGAGAGGGAGCAGATGAGGGGACCAAGGGACCTACAAAGCTTCCAAGCCCATCTCTTTGTCCCCTTGATCATTCTCCTCCACGAGCTGTGTTCCTTGGCTGAAAATTAGCCACCAATGCTCCATTCTAAAAGCTTGAGATGGTCCAAACGTCGAGGGTAGTGTTGGCACACGAATTTGGCTTAGTTTCTCTTCCATTGGACACACAATCCTTCTCGAATTAATTCAATTCAGCTTCTATAAATTCCGTTATCGAGTCAATATTCAAATTGATATTTTTTTCACCAATTGAACCATCTTATATCCCCGTTGCACGATCAAAAATAGTCCCCGAAAATTTCAGAAAAATAAATAAATAATTGAATTATTACGGAAATTAATAAATAAATACCGAAAAGCCTAATTGGAAGCCGAGACGAGCACAGTAAAATTTTCAAACAACTCTAGATATATTCTAGTGCTTATCTAGGCTCTAACTACATAACTTTAACCACCTAACATACATCGATAATTAACAAATTTATTAAACCATTATAATTATTCACCAAACAAATATTAATCTAAATTAATCAACCCTTAGGCTTCATTAACCAACTAAGTGAGTTAAACTCACTTGATTAACTAACCGCTCGGTTCCAAACGACAGCGATGCAGTGAGGATCAACTAACTCCAAAATGGGCCTAGCTTTCGAAGCCAGGAACACCTCCAAAACAATTAGCTGTTGGAAACCCACTTAGTTGCTCTCTGTTCGGGGGCTGAAATGAGAGGAAATGAGCTGATTTGACAAGGTTGGAACATAGGAGGCAAGAGGGGTTAGTTGCGAGTTCAGGTGGAGCTTCACAGCAGTCAGAGGTTGCTATACGAACCCTGACCGAGCTTCACGGCATTGAAAGGTGCTCAAACCGTAAGGAGTGGCGGCAAGCTAGGTGCGGCTGGCGAGTGCGCGACGGCGTGCAGTGGTCTAGTGTGACAACGAGGGCTCCTCCGGCAGCTTGATGGCTACTCCGACAGTCTCTTTGGTTGCTGAACACGAAAATTGCACAAAGAAGGGATGAGAGGGGTGGTTGACCAACTGGAGGGAGAGAGGGAGGAGATGAGGGGACCAAGGGACCTACCAAGCTTCCAAGCTCATCTCTTTGTCCCATTGATCATTCTCTTGCGCCAGCAGTGTTCCTTGGCTGAAAATCAGCCACCAACACTACATTCTGAAAGCTTGAGATGGTCCAAACATCGGGGGTGGTGTGGGCACATGAATTTGGCTCAACTTCTCTTGCGTTGGACACACAATCCTTCTCGAATTAATTCAATTCAGCTTCTATAAATTCCGTTATCGAGTCAATAATCAAATTGATATTTTTTTTCACCAATTGAACCATCTTATATCCCCATTGCGCGATAAAAAAAAAATAGTCCCCTGACAATTTCTGAAAAATAAATAAGTAATTAAATAATTACGGAAATTAATAAATAAATACCGAAAAGCCTAACTGGAAGCCGAGACGAGCCTGGGAAATTTTCGAACTACTCTAGATAAGTTCTAGTGATTGTATAGGCACTAACTACATTACTTTAACCACCTAACATACATCGATAATTAACTAATTTGTTAAACCATTATAATTATTCACTAAACCAATATTAATCTAAACTAATCAACCCTTAAGCGTCATTAACCACCTAAGTGAGTTAAACTCACTTGATTAATGATCCGCTCAGCTCGAAACGACAGGGATGCGATGAGCATCAACTAACTCCAAAGTGGGCTAGCTTTCGAGGCCAGGAACACCTCCAAAACAATTAACTGTTGAAAATCCACTTATTTGCTCTCTGTTCCGGGGCTGAAATGAGAGGAAGCGGGCTGATTCGAGAAGGCTGGAACAAAGGAGCCAATAGGGGTTAGTAGCGAGTCCGGGTGGAGCTTCACAGCTGTCAAAGGTTGCTATACAGAATTTTACCGAGCTTCACGGCGTTGAAAGGTGCTCAAACCGTAAGGAGTGGCGGCAAGCTAGGGGCGGCTGGCAGGTGCATGACGGCGTGCAATGGTCCGGTGCGACGGCGAGGACTCCTCCGGCAGCTTGATGGCTACTCCGACGGTCTCTTTGGTTGTTGAACATGGAAATTGCACAAAGAAGGGATGAGAGGGGTGGTTGACCAACATGAGGGAGAGAGGGAGGAGATGAGGGGACCAAGGGACCTATCATGCTTCCAAGCCCATCTCTTTGTCCCCTTGATCATTGTCCTCCACCAGCTGTGTTCCTTGGCTGAAAATTAGCCACCAATGCTCCATTCTAAAAGCTTGAGATGGTCCAAACGTCGGGGGTGGTGTTGGCACACGAATTTGGCTCAGTTTCTCTTCCATTGGACAAACAATCCTTCTTGAATTAGTTCAACCCAGCTTCTATAAATTCCATTAACGAGTCAATAATAAAATTGATATTTTTTTCACCAATTGAACCATCTTATATTCCTGTTGCGCGAGAAAAAATAGTGGCTGACAATTTCAGAAAAATAAATAAATAATTCAATTATTACAGAAATTAATAAATAAAATACCGAAAAGCCTAATTGGAAGCCGAGACGAGCCTGGAAATTTTTGAACAACTCTAGATAAATTCTAGTGCTTGTCTAGGCTCTAACTACATTACTTTAACCACCTAACATACATCAATAATTAACTAATTTATTAAACCATTATAATTATTCACCAAACAAATATTAATCTAAATTAATCAACCCTTAGGCGTCATTAACCAACTAAGTGAGTTAAACTCACTTGATTAACGAACCGCTCGGTTCCAAACGACAGGGATGCGGTGAGGATCAACTAACTCCAAAGCGGGCCTAGCTTTCGAGGCCATGAACTCCTCCAAAACAATTAGCTGTTGGAAACCCACTTATTTGCTCTCTGTTCGGGGGTTGAAATGAGAGGAAACGGGCTGATTCGACAAGGTTGGAACAGAGGAGGCAACAGGGGTTAGTCGCGAGTCCGGGTGGAGCTTCACAGCAGTCAAAGGTTGCTATAGGGACTCTGACCGAGCTTCATGGCGTTGAAAGGTGCTCAAACCGTAAGGAACGGCGGCAAGCTAGGTGCGGCTGGGAAGTGCGCGACAGCGTGCAGTGGTCTGGTGCAACGACAAGGGCTCCTCCGGCAGCTTGATGGCTACTCCAACGGTCTCTTTGGTTGCTGTACACGAAAATTACACAAAGAAGGGATGAGAGGGGTGGTTGACCAACTTGAGGGAGAAAGGGAGGAGATGAGGGGTCCAAGGGACCTACCAAGCTTCCATGCTCATCTCTTTGTCCCCTTGATAATTCTCCTCCACCAGCTGTGTTCCTTGGCTAAAAATTAGCCACCAATACTACCTTCTAAAAGCTTGAGATGGTCCAAACGTCGGGGGTGGTGTGGACACATGAATTTGGCTTAGTTTCTCTTCCATTGGACACACAATCCTTCTCGAATTAATTCAATTCAGCTTCTATAAATTTCGTTATAGAGTCAATAATCATGTTGATATTTTATTTCACCAATTGAACCATCTTATATCCCCATTGCGCGATAAAAAATAGTCCCTGACAATTTCTGAAAAATAAATAAGTAATTAAATAATTACGGAAATTAATAAATAAATACCGAAAAGCCTAAGTGGAAGCCGAGATGAGCCTGGTAAATTTTCGTACTACTCTAGTTAAATTCTAGTGCTTGTCCACGCTCTAACTACTTTACTTTAACCACCTAACATACATCAATAATTAACTAATTTATGAAACCATTATAATTATTCACCAAACGTATATTAAGCTAAATTAATCGACCCTCAAGCGTCATTAACCAACTAAGCAAGTTAAACTCACTTGATTAACCAACCGCTCGGGTTCAAAATGATAGGGTTGCGGTGAGGATCAACTAACTCCAAAGCGGGCCTAGCTTTCGAGGCCAGGAACACCTCCAAAACAATTAGCTCTCGGAAACCCACTTATTTGCTCTCTGTTTGGGGGCTGAAATGAAAGGAAATGGGCTGATTCGACAAGGCTGGAACAGAGGAGCCAATAAGGGTTTGTCGCGAATCCGGGTGGAGCTTCACAGCAGTCAAAGGTTGCTATACGGACTCTGACCGAACTTCACGGCGTTGAAAGGTGCTCAAACCGCAAGGAGTGGTGGCAAGGTAGGTGTAGCTGGCAGGTGCGCTACGGCGTGCAATGGTCCTGTGTGATGGCGAGGGCTCCTCCGGTAGCTTGATGGCTACTTTGACGGTCTCTTTGGTTGCTGAACACGAAAGTTGCACAAAGAAGGGATGCGAGGGGTGGTTGACTAGCTTGAGGGAGAGAGGGAGGAGATGAGGGGACCGAGGGACCTACCAAGCTTCCAAGCCCATCTCTTTGTCCCCTTGATCATTCTCCTCCACCAGCTGTGTTCCTTGGCTGAAAAGTAGCCACCAATGCTCCATTCTAAAAGCTCGAGATGGTCCAAACGTAGGGGGTGGTGTGGGCACACGAATTTGGCTCAGTTTCTCTTCCATTGGACACACAATCCTTCTCAAATTAATTCAATTCAGCTTATATAAATTCTGTTATCGAGTCAATAATCAAATTGATATTTTTTTCACCAATTGAACCATCTTATATCCCCATTGTGCGATCAAAAATAGTCCCCGACAATTTCAGAAATATAAATAAATAATTAAATAATTAACGAAATTAATAAATAAAAACCGAAAAGCCTAATTGGAAGCCAAGACGACCCGGGAAATTTTCGAACTACTCTACATAAATTCTAGTGATTGTATAGGCTCTAACTACATTACTTTAACCACCTAACATACATCGATAATTAACTAATTTGTTAAACCATTATAATTATGCACTAAACCAATATTAATCTAAATTAATCAACCCTTAAGTGTCATTAACCACCTAAGTGAGTTAAACTCACTTGATTAATGATCCGCTCAGCTCGAAACGACAGGGATGCGATGAGCATCAACTAACTCCAAAGTGGGCTAGCTTTCGAGGCCAGGAACACCTCCAAAACAATTAGCTGTTGAAAATCCACTTATTTGCTCTCTGTTACGGGGCTGAAATGAGAGGAAGCGGGCTGATTCGACAAGGTTGGAACAGAGGAGCCAATAGGGGTTAGTCACAAGTCCGGGTGGAGCTTCACAGCTGTCAGGTTGCTATACGGACTTTTACCCAGCTTCTTGGCATTGAAAGGTGCTCAAACCGTAAGGAGTGGCGGCAAGCTAGGGGCGGCTGGCAGGTGCATGACGGCGTGCAATGGTCCGGTGCGACGGCGAGGACTCCTCCGGCAGCTTGATGGCTACTCCGACGGTCTCTTTGGTTGTCGAACACGGAAATTGCACAAAGAAGGGATGAGAGGGGTGGTTGACCAACATGAGGGAGAGAGGGAGGAGATGAGGGGACCAAGGGACCTATCATGCTTCCAAGCCCATCTCTTTGGCCCCTTGATCATTGTCCTCCACCAGCTGTGTTCCTTGGCTGAAAATTAGCCACCAATGCTCCATTCTAAAAGCTTGAGATGGTCCAAACGTCGGGGGTGGTGTTGGCACACGAATTTGGCTCAGTTTCTCTTCCATTGGACACACAATCCTTCTCGAATTAGTTCAATTCAGCTTCTATAAATTCCGTTATCTAGTCAATAATCAAAGTGATATTTTTTTTCACCAATTGAACCATCTTATATCCCTGTTGCGCGATCAAAAATAGTCCCCGACAATTTCAGAAAAATAAATAAATAATTCAATTATTACAGAAATTAATAAATAAATACCGAAAAGCCTAATTGGAAGCCGAGACGAGCCTGGAAAATTTTTGAACAACTCTAGATAAATTCTAGTGCTTGTCTAGGCTCTAACTACATTACTTTAACCACCTAACATACATCAATAATTAACTAATTTATTAAACCATTATAATTATTCACCAAACAAATATTAATCTAAATTAATCAACCCTTAGGCGTCATTAACCAACTAAGTGAGTTAAACTCACTTGATTAACGAACCGCTCGGTTCCAAACGACAGGGATGCGGTGAGGATCAACTAACTCCAAAGCGGGCCTAGCTTTCGAGGCCATGAACTCCTCCAAAACAATTAGCTATTGGAAACCCACTTATTTGCTCTCTGTTCGGGGGTTGAAATGAGAGGAAACGGGTTGATTCAACAAGGTTGGAACAGAGGAGGCAACAGGGGTTAGTCGCGAGTCCGGGTGGAGCTTCACAGCAGTCAAAGGTTGCTATACGGACTCTGACCGAGCTTCATTGCGTTGAAAGGTGCTCAAACCGTAAGGAGCGGCGGCAAGCTAGGTGCGGCTGGCAAGTGCGCCACGGTGTGCAGTGGTCTGGTGCAACGACAAGGGCTCCTCCGGCAGCTTGATGGCTACTCCAACGGTCTCTTTGGTTGCTGAACACGAAATTACACAAAGAAGGGATGAGAGGGGTGGTTGACCAACTTGAGGGAGAAAGGGAGGAGATGAGGGGTCCAAGGGACCTACCAAGCTTCCATGCTCATCTCTTTGTCCCCTTGATCATTCTCCTCCACCAGCTGTGTTCCTTGGCTGAAAATTAGCCACCAACACTACATTCTAAAAGCTTGAGATGGTCCAAACGTCGGAGGTGGTGTGGACACATGAATTTGGCTTAGTTTCTCTACCATTGGACACACAATCCTACTCGAATTAATTCAATTCAGCTTCTATAAATTTCGTTATAGAGTCAATAATCACGTTCATACTTTTTTTCACCAATTGAACCATCTTATATCCCCATTGCGCGATAAAAAATAGTCCCTGACAATTTCTGAAAAATAAATAAGTAATTAAATAATTATGGATATTAATAAATAAATACCGAAAAGCCTAAGTGGAAGCCGAGACGACCCTGGGAAATTTTCGAACTACTCTACATAAATTCTAGTGATTGTATAGGCTCTAACTACATTACTTTAACCACCTAACATACATCGATAATTAACTAATTTGTTAAACCATTATAATTATTCACTAAACCAATATTAATCTAAATTAATCAACCCTTAACCGTCATTAACCACCTAAGTGAGTTAAACTCACTTGATTAATGATCCGCTCAGCTCGAAACGACAGGGATGCGATGAGGATCAACTAACTACAGTGCGGGCTAGCTTTCGAGGCCAGGAACACCTCCAAAACAATTAGCTTTTGAAAATCCACTTATTTGGTCTGTGTTCGGGGGCTGAAATGAGAGGAAATGGGCTGATTCGACAAGGCAGGAACAGAGGAGCCAATAGGTGTTAGTCGCGAGTCCGGTTGGAGCTTCACAGCAGTCAAAGGTTGCTATACGGACTTTCACCGAGCTTCACGGCGTTGAAAGGTGCTCAAACCGCAAGGAGTGGCGGCAAGCTAGGGGCGGCTGGGAGGTGCATGACGGCGTGCAATGGTCCAGTGCGACGGCGAGGGCTTCTCCGGCAGCTTGATGGCTACTCCGATGGTCTCTTTGGTTGCTGAACACGAAAATTGCACAAAGAAGGGATGAGAGGCGTGGTTGACCAACTTGAGGGAGAGAGGGAGGAGATGAGGGGACCAAGGGACCTATCAAGCTTCCAAGCCCATCTCTTTGTCCCCTTGATCATTCTCCTCCACCAGCTGTGTTCCTTGGCTGAAAATTAGCCACCAATGGTCAATTCTAAATGCTTGAGATGGTCCAAACATCGGGGGTGGTGTGGGCACACCAATTTGGCTCAGTTCCTCTTCCATTGGACACACAATCCTTCTCGAATTAATTGAATTGAGCTTCTATAAATTCCGCTATCGAGTCAATAATCAATTGATATTTTTTTTCACCAATTGAACCATCTTATATCCCGTTGTGCGATCAAAAATAGTCGCCAACAATTTCTCAAAAATAAATCAATAAATAATTACGGAAATTAATAAATAAATACCGAAAAGCCTAATTTGAAGTCGAGACGACCCGGGAAATTTTCGAACTACTCTAGATAAATTCTAGTGCTTGTCTAGGCTCTAACTACGTTACTTTAACCACCTAACAGACATCGATAATTAACTAATTTACTAAACCAATATAATTATTCACCAAACGTATATTAAGCTAAATTAATCGACACGCAAGCGTCATTAACCAACTAAGCAAGTTAAACTCGCTTGATTAACCAACTGCTCGGTTCAAAACGACAGGGTTGCGGTGGGGATCAACTAACTCCAAAGCGGGCCTAGCTTTCGAGGCCAGGAACACCTCCAAAACAATTAGCTCTCGGAAACCCACTTTTTTGCTCTCTGTTTGGGGGCTAAAATGAAAGGAAACGGGCTGCTTCGACAAGGGTGGAATAGAGGAGCCAATAAGGGTTAGTCGCGAAACCAGGTGGAGCTTCACAGCAGTCAAAGGATGCTATACGTACTCTGACCGAGCTTCACGGCGTTGAAAGGTGCTCAAACTGCAAGGAGTGGTGGCAAGGTAGGTGTGGCTGGCAGGTGCGCTACGGTGTGCAATGGTCCAGTGCGACGGCAAGCGCTCCTCCGGCAGCTTGATGGCTCCTCCGGCGGTCTCTTTGGTTGCTGAACACGAAAATTGCACAAAGAAGGGATGAGAGGGGTGCTTGACCAGCTTGAGGGAGAGAGGGAGGAGATGAGGGGACCAAGGGACCTACCAAGCTTCCAATCCCATCTTTTTGTCCCCTTGATCTTTCTCCTCCACCAGCTGTGTTCCTTGGCTAAAAATTAGCCACCAATGCTCCATTCTAAAAGCTTGAGATGGTCCAAACGTCAGGGGTGGTGTGGGAACACGAATTTGGCACAATTTCTCTTCCATTGGACACACAATCCTTCTTGAATTAATTCAATTCAGCTTCTATAAATTCCGTTATCGAGTCAATAATCAATTGATATTTTTTTTCACCAATTGCACTATCTTATATCCCCATTGCGCGATCAAAAATAGTCCCCGACAATTTCTGAAAAATAAATAAATAAATAAATAAATAATTACGGAAATTAATAAATAAATACCGAAAAACCTAATTTGAAGCTGAGACGAGCATGGAAATTTTCAAACTTCTCTAGATAAATTATAGTGCTTGTCTAGGCTTTAACTACATTACTTTAACCACCTCACATACATCGATAATTAACTAATTTATTAAACCATTATAATTATTCATCAAACTAATATTAATCTAAATTAATCAACCCTTAAGCGTCATTATCCAATGAAGTGAGTTAAACTCACTTGATTAACGAACCGCTCAGTTGGAAATGACAGGGATGCGATGAGGATCAACTAACTCCAAAGCGGGCTACTTATCTAGGCCAGGAACACCTCCAAAACAATTAGCTATTGGAAACCCACTTATTTGCTCTCTGTTCGGGGGCTAAAATGTGAGGAAACGGGCTGATTTGACAAGGCTGGAATAGAGGAGGCAATAGGGGTTAGTCGCGAGTCCGGGTGGAGGTTCGCAGCATTCAAAGGTTGCTATACGGACTCTGACCGAGCTTCATGGCGTTGAAAGGTGCTCAAACCGCAAGGAGTGGTGGCAAGCTAGGTGCGGCTAGCAGTTGCACAAGGGCGTGTAATGGTCCGGTGCGACGGCCAGGGCTCCTCCAGCAGCTTGATGGCTACTCCGACGGTCTCTTTGGTTGCTGAACATGAAAATTGCACAAAGAAGGGATGAGAGGGGTGGTTGACCAGCTTGAGGTTGAGAGGGAGGAGATGAGGGGACCAAGGGACCTACCAAGCTTCCAAGCCCATCTCTTTGTCCCCTTGATCATTCTCCTCCACCAGTTGTGTTCCTTGGCTGAAAATGAGCCGCCAATGCTCTATTCTAAAAGCTTGAGATGGTCCAAAGGTTGGGGGTGGTGTGGGCACACTAATTTGGCTTAGTTTCTCTTCCATTGGACACACAATCCTTCTCGAATTAATTCAATTAAGCGTCTATAAATTCGGTTATCGAGTCAATAATCAAATTGATATTTTTTTCACCAACTGAACCGTGTTATATCCCCGTTGCGCGATCAAAAATAGTCCCCGACAATTTCTGAACAAAAACGACCCTATGACGACTTTTTTCCAAAAAATCTTGGTTTGCATAAAAATCTTTGGACATTGAGTCGACGTTTCTAGAATGACATGTGACTTGACAGAACTTTAATTTCTGAAATTGGATTCAAATTTGCAGTTAATTTCACTTTGTTGTGTTTTTAGCGTGACATAAGTTACCATGTAGCTTTCAGAAATTTTGAGTGCAAATGACCAGTGGTCGATTTTCTTCAAGCCACAATGAACCTACTCGACACATTGGCAACTCTCGGTTGTCTTGAAATCTCGACTATTCAAATATGGACACAGAGTACCAAAACAATAGATATATCAGTCTAATGTCGGCCAACGAAAATTTTTCAATTTTAGTGGAGCCACCCATGTTTAGCCACACATCTCAGTCGAACTGACCTATCTCTGATCTCTAATCGATTTTTAATTGTGCTATAATTGCCTCTAAAGATGAGCACGGTCGACTAACTGATTCATAGTCAAATTCTCATGTCTATTGCATTAAAATTCCTTAATGGCTTCTCTAAATAGTCTAGTTATCTCGAGAGTGATCAGCTCTAAGAACGGCTCTATAGGCACGTCAATAAAATGCCTGATTAATTTAATTGAAAGCATAAATTAAAATCCAGGATGTCACAAAGAAATGACACATTGCCCTTTTATGCTTCTAATTATGGCAGTGATAAGGGTAAGAAGGTGAAAAATTATACTCATAAGGGCAATTCTAAAGTTGATGGTCCTTCCAACGATAAAGGAAATTCTGAATGTGCTGGACCTTCTAGTAGTTTGGGTCCTAAGAAAGCATTCACCAAGAAGAATGGTGTTCTTTGCTACTTTTGTAGGAAGAGAGGACACGTAAAGAAGCGCTGCAGTAAGTATAAGGCTTGGTTATCCAAGAGAACCAAGAGTGAGCCTAATGATAATGATTCTTTGGTATTTGTTTGTGAATCTAATCTATTTGAAATCCCAACCAATTCTTGGTGACTAGCTAGTGGTGCAACTAATCATGTTGCGTTTACCATACAGGGGTTCATAAACTGAATGATGCCAAATCAGTATAAATCAAAGCTCACAGTGGGAAACAACATTGAAGTTGACGTCGAGTTCGTGGGAGATGTCATTTTGATTTTAGATTCTGGTTTTAGGATGATATTAAGAAACACCTTTTATGTACCCTCTTTTAGGTGGAATTTAGTTTTTGTGTCTTGTTTGGACATGTGTGGATACTCTTTTGAAATAAAGAGCAATATTATTTCCATGTTTTATGATTCAAATAAGATTGGGTGTTGCAATTTATATAATGGATTATATCGATTGAGTTTATTTGTCAATGACATATACGTTGCTTATTTAGCTGAAAAAGTTGTTTCCACAAAGCCTCTACCTAAGGAATAGTCTTATGCACTGTGGCATAAATGTCTTGGTCACATTTCTAAAGAAAGAGTAGAAGGCTTATAAAGGTTGACATCTTGTCTACTCTTAAAAGTGATCTAGACACTTACGTGGATTGTTGTAAAGATAAGATGACTAAGATAAAAAAAGAAATCTGTTGTACAAAGTTCTAACTTATTGGAGGTTATTTACACTAATATTAATAGACTGTACACGACTACTTTATGCATAAATTTTTATTTCATCACATTTACTAACGACTTTCCCCGATATGATACTTAAGCTTGATTAAAGAAAAGTTCGAGTCTCTTGACAAATTTAAGATTTTTCGGACCGAAGTGGAGAAATAATTGGGAAAATTTATAAAGATTGTCAGATCTGATCGTGGTGGTGAGTATTTTGGTAAACATGGTGATGCTAGACAACTTAAAGTGTCGTTTGCTAAATACTTAGAGGATTTTGGGATAATAGGTTAGTTTACTATACCCGGAAGTCCTAAACAAAATGGTGTAGTAGAAAGGCGCAATAATACTCTTATGGACATGATGAAAAGTATGATTAGTAGGACTAATTTACCTGATTTTCTGTAGGGGTGAATTTTTTAAAATAACTCTTTATATTCTAAATTGTGTTCCTACTAAAGTGGTTCCATTGACTCATTTTGAATTGTGGACTGGACGTAAACTTAGCTTGAATCATCTTAAAGTTTGGGAATGTCCAATAGATGTGAAGTTATATAATACAATATTGAGTAAGTTGAATTCCAAAACTACTCGGTGTTACTTCATCTCTAACCCAAATCATTCAAAGGGGTATCGGTTTTATAACCCTAATAGAGATACAAGAATTGTAGAATCTTAGACTGCAAAGTTTTTGGAATTTGATATAGCAGAAAATGGTAGTTGCTCACAAACTATTAAAGATGATAATATGATAGGGATTACTAGATCCCTGTCTCATCTTGTGCAGACAATTATGGAGCCTCCTGAGCCACAAAGTAAGACTGTTGCGGCTTAGGATCCTGTTGTTGAGACAGTTCATGAAGAAATTCCACAAGCCCCTCAGATTCAGAATAAGGATGAAGTAGCTCCACTCAAAAGATCGACTAGGGAAAGATGTTTAGCTATACCTGTAACATCCTCAATTTTGAGCACTATTTTCAATTTAATAAACCGGGCCTTTCATCGACGCGCCTATAATGCTATTGTTAGAGCTGATCACTCGTAAGATAACTAAACTATCTATGGAAGTCATTAAGAGATTTTAATGCAATGGACTTGAGAATTCAACCAGAAGTCTATTGCTCGACCCTACTAGTCTACAAGGGTCATTACGTCATTTTCAAAGTTGATCAAAGATCAGGGATAAACTGATTTGACTGAGATGTGTGATCAAAGTGTAGGTGATTCCACTTGATTGTAAAATTCTCGTTGATCAACACTAAACCAATTTTCTGTCATTTTGGGTATGTGTGCCCATAATTGAAACCTTGAGACTTTCATGAATACAGAGAGTCATCAATATGTCGAGTGGGTTCATTATGACTCGAAGAAAATCGACCATTAGTAATTTGCAGTAAAAATCTTTGAAAACTACCAATAGCCTGGGTCACACTAAAAACGCACCCGAGTGAAATTAACCGTGAATTCAAGTCCGATTTCAGAAATTGAAGATTTTGTCATGTCACAATCTATTTCAAGAACGTCGACTCATCCTCCGAGAAATTTTTAGAGATCTCGAGGTTTTTTACGGAAAATCGTTCGGACATTGCAGAAAAATTAACGGAAATTCAGATGGGGCAAATTCAAGGAAATTTGGATTTCCAAGCAGAGCCTTTGAGTGTCAAGGACTTAAAGACAATCTTTCGAGATTTTTATTCAGTTAAATTTGTCGTTGATTTGGAGAATCGATGAAGAAATTAGAGCAAAAAATTAAGGAAATTCGGAGTTGGATTTTGGGGCAGCAAAATTAGCTTCAATTTAGTTAATTGGTGGGAAAGTGTTGCAAGAAATAAATGGAGATATAGAGGATGAGATTGAGGTTGGTGGGCCAAGTGTTTAATGTAATGGCTAAGCCTTGTTGACAAATATTCCCCCTCTTAGCTGGCTTCTCCATCACGCACGCTCCCTCTTCGGTCTTCTTCAATGCTCGAGACCGATCCCTCCCTTTAGGTTATGTTTTCTTTCATTGATTTCTTCAAAGAAACCCAACTGCAGCTCCTTCCTCTGAATTGTTAAGCCCATGTTTCTCTGCTCCACCGCTTCTGCTAGTCACTCCTTTTGTCTTCTTGCTGTTTGTTGATCGAAAATCTTCAACTCCAGCAGCTTCACATGCGACGTCTCCTGTTGTTGCCTCGTCCAGCACCGACCGAAGCCACCAACCAACTTTAGTTGCCATGTCTCAAGCCTAGTCCACTTCAACACCTCCACCATCTCGTATTTTGCTCAGTCAAATCCTTCTCCAGCAAGCCTAGTTTGTCGGCCCAGCTTTCACCGCCCACGATTCCACCAAGTGTCCAGCATCCTCATCCAACCGAAGCATCACCAATCCACGCGGCTTCAATCCACGAGCTGCCGTCTGCGCCACCATCGAATTAGCACCCATCTACTCCGTCTTCGATTGCACGCCAGCAAGCTCCTTCCATCATTCGTGAGCTTCATCCATTTTGACGAGCCGTAAGCCTCCTTCGAAGGCCTCTTCTAGACCCAAGAAATTAGCAGCTCCTTCCTCTGAATTGTTAAGCCCACGTTTCTCTGCTCCACCGCTTCTGCTAGTCACTCCTTTTGTCTTCTTGCTGTTTGTTGATCGAAAATCTTCAACTCCAGCAGCTTCACATGCGACGTCTCCTGTTGTTGCCTCGTCCAGCACCGACCGAAGCCACCAACCAACTTTAGTTGCCATGTCTCAAGCCTAGTCCACTTCAACACCTCCGCCATCTCGTATTTTGCTCAGTCAAATCCTTCTCCAGCAAGCCTAGTTTGTCGGCCCAGCTTTCACCACCCACGATTCCACCAAGTGTCCAGCATCCTCATCCAACCGAAGCATCACCAATCCACGCGGCTTCAATCCACGAGCTGCCGTCTGCGCCACCATCGAATTAGCACCCGTCTACTCCGTCTTCGATTGCATGCCAGCAAGCTGTTTCCATCATTCGTGAGCTTCATCCATTTTGACGAGCCGTAAGCCTCCTTCGAAGGCCTCTTCTAG
Organism: Eucalyptus caleyi; assembly: GCA_014182885.2. NCBI lineage: Eukaryota > Viridiplantae > Streptophyta > Magnoliopsida > Myrtales > Myrtaceae > Eucalyptus > Eucalyptus caleyi. The sequence continues at coordinate 29,429,009 of CM024468.2, read as the reverse complement.
ACCGAAGAAATTAGCAGCTCCTTCAAGGTTTCTATTCAGCCCACACAAAATTGACCGGCCCATTTTAGCAGCCCAAGTGAAGATCCATTCCAGAAAAGTGATATTTCAGCCTAGCAGCAACTCCTTACTGCTTCCTCACAAGGCCCAAGCCCAACAATTCGAAGCCTAGACTTGAAGCCCAACTTCAATGAACCCAATTTAGCAAATCCCAAACCGACGCCATTTGATGCCCATGAGATCAACCCGCTTCAGACACAACCCATTTCAGCAACAAGTCTCAGCTTGGACTGAGATTTGTTGGGCCAAGTTTAAGACCGATCAAAGCCCGTGGGTGTCATTGGGAGCCCAAGTTTGGCCATCGTCGCGCCGCCGTCGCGATGTTCCGGTCTTCGCAAAACAAGTGAGTTTTGCGAACTAATCCCTTATTAGTATGCTAATGATGCTTAGGGGTGATTAGATTTAATTAAGTGCAATTAGGTGATTAGATTAGATTAGAATAATTAAATTAAGAATTAACCTATGCATGTTAGGAAAATGATTAGTGTACTTAGCAAATAGACAAGTCCTATTATTTATTGAATGAGTCTTGGTAATTTATTGCATTTATTTAATAATTTTTGTAATTTATTGCATCACGATTTAATTTTTGTATTTAGCAATTAGGCATTACGGGCCTAAATTTGATTTATTGCACTTATTTAATAATTTTTGTAATTTATTGATTATTTATTTATTTTTGGAAATAAGAGCGGGATGGTCAATGACCGAAATTTTATGTTGATTATTGTGATGTAGTCTGTTTAATTTATTGAGTGCTAGATTGTGCCGATTTATTAATGATTTTATCGGGCGCCGGTTTATTAATTATTTGAATAATTAATTGGAAAATTATCGGGCGCCAGTTTACAGCGCCAAAAATCTATTTTGGAACTACTGAAAATAGTGGGAGATTTTAAAAGTGAAAACCTTGTGTTTTGACTAGGACCAACCGTGTACCCATACACGACATTTTATCGGAATGATACAAATAGTAATTTGATTCTTTGCTTGGAATGACATGTATACCCACTCGATGACTATAGATCATCTTGAGACATATGGTATGATCTACCGGCTCAATGACTTTACAAGTTATCTTGAGAGAGTACGGTATGATATATCGGCTTGATAATTCTACAAGTCATCTTAAGACAGTACGATATGATAAATTGTGTGCATACCGGATCGGTGACTCTATATGTCATCTTGAGACATGATGGTATGATCTACTGGCTCGGTGACTCTATAGGTTATCTTGAGACGGTATGGTATGATATACCAATTCGATAATTTTACTGATCATCTTGAGACAGTACGGTATATTTTGATAGCTCGATGACTTTATATGTCATCTGGGGATAGAATAATATACTATCTATATATTATCTATATATCACATAAGGTGAGTAGTCTTGGATGTTGATTAGACTTACAGATGATATGGAACAAGTTGACCAAGAATGGTTGTGATCACATGTAATTGATTAGGTCAATTGATCGATAGTTCGATCACAATTGATTGGTTGATGTGGTTATCAATGTTTATTAATTGAATTAACGTGCAGATAGGGACTGAGGCCAAGCTAAGTCCTCTGAATCGTGTTGTGCTTAGGTAACCTAAGGTGTATTGGCTTCCTAATCGGGTCTTAGGAGGTAGAACTTGCTGAGACATAGTCTCATCCCAGTTGTGAGACAACATTTCAGGACCTTGATGAGGAACCTAAGGAGAAAGAACCTGAAGAGGAGGACCTGAGGGAGGAGTCTGAGAAGGATCCCGAGGATGAGCCGGAGTATGACCTAAATAAGGACTGAGACCTCAACCCGTTTTGCAAACTCTAAGTGTGAAGTGTTATGAGATAGATCAGACTCTTGTTAATAGTATTATAATATATAGTATGAGGTCTGTCTTGTATAAAAGTGTGGTTATGGTTTTTCAATTGAGAAAACTATAACCCTACTTTTCTATCACATTGTTTTATTGTCTAGGGATTGTTTATATGCTTTCACATGCATATTAAAATAAAAGGGCTAGCAATGCATCATAGGACGTCGCTATTAATCAACCAGGTGAGGGATGGGCACATCCCCGAGGATCGAGCGTGACATCCCCATTTAAGTGGTATTAGAGCAATCGCTTCAACACATTAATTGTTAATTGCTTTTCTAGATAAGATTAAATTTAGTTTAGGATCAAATGGAAAACCCAAAAAAAAAAAAAAAAAACATTTGCTTAATCACTTAGTGATTTTGATACCTTAAGGATTATAATTGGTAAAAACAATGTATGAGTACTTAGATAACAAACTTTCCAAGTTAGAGTTATTAAAAGGGCATTAATAAAAATAATAACATAATCAAGTCCCTAAGCTTAAAATCTCTAGTTGTGTAGAAAACAAGATAAACCTCTCGTGTCTTCTTTGGTTTCTAGTCAACTGCAAATGGCTAGTGATGACCCCTAGAAATACATAGGCTTAAAAGAATTTAAAACGAAATGTCCAAATGTCATGTGAGGTAAGGGCTTGAAAGAGCTCATGTTCATAATCGATGGACCATTTGGACGCTCTTATGGGTAACGCCTCTAAACCCCTTAAAGTGTCTCTGCCCTTGTCTTCAGATGTGCTTTGGAAGGGTATATACCTTGTCTATGAATGGCAATTGCTCCTACTAATGATCCATTGCTCTTGTCAAGATTCGTTGCCCCTATCACCCATCAGAACTTCTATCTTCTAGTCCTTCCGAGTATATTGGCGATTATGACTCTACCTAGTTGTTCACTTTTCCATGGTCCTTCCAAGTTTTACCGAACATCCTGTTTTAGGTATGTTCACCATTCTATGATCCTTCCATGCTTAACTAAATATGCTTGTTCTATTCCAATTCATCATTAGGTTCATCCAACTGTTCGCCTGATTTTGGTGCCCTCAAATCATTGGGAACATCCCTGTTCTTCTTGACTTGTCCATCCTCTGTCAAGGTCCTTCTAGTGTTCATCTTATCTCAAGGTCCTTCCGGCTTGTAGACACCTCAGCACCCAATTCCTTGTTTATGCGTGATAGTGGCAATGATCCCTTGATAGTGATAAAACACTCCTCATATCTATTGGATGTATGTCCTAAAGCTACTATGTAATGGTTACATATTAGGGATTTCAGTTGTACTTTCATTATTATTATTTAATTAATGGCAATGACGTATTCATTCATTTGTCCAATTATTTTATATTTATGAATGATTCCATAAGATCAGTTGCAACTAGACCTATTCTTGAGACGTTAAGAATATATGTGATGGGTTCATAGTTAGACTAAATCTTTAAATCGTTCCCGGTCGATGGATTATTGAGTGGATATTAATAATCCTATTGAGACCGGTGTGTTTTTAACTTTGCCATTAAGTATTGGATACTTAAGGGAATGATGAGTTGCATGTCATTGGGTATTATGATGCCTGAGTTAGAACACAGGTGATTGTATTAAACAAATTCACTGAACGTGACGCATATGGAACGATTAGTGACATGGAAGCTTTTAGCATGGTCAATGTCTAATTGTTCATGCTTTGGTTTTGTGTAAATAATCCTTAGACCTGAGGCACAGTGTTAACTTGTATATTGAACAACTATGGTTCATGGGTACACATAATGCCGGGTCGTTGATCCGTCTTTATACCTGATGGTCATAGTTTGTTCATATACGAAGTTACACGTGTGCGCAATATGGAATCTGTCTCATTGTTATATGCAAGGTATGATAATGATGTCTTATGTGATCTAATTGTGACACTGCATTGAAATCCTCGGCTGGGGTTGTAATTGAGAATAAATTGTTTATGTCTCAAATAAAATGCATGTCAATTAGATTTGTGCATATGATCGAATTAGTGACTTGACAAATATTCCATGGTCTTTGTTTGATCGAGACATAGTAAGACAGAGGGATTGAATTACACTGTAACCAAAGCTGACAGGTTCATTATGTTCTTAAAATATTCACACTATCTGGGTAGTCATGACATATTGCTAGATGTCAATTATGGCTTGTAAGGCCCAAAGGTTAATTGGGACAAATAATTCTTTTGGGAGTACTAATGTGTTAGTACAAGTCTTACTACCAGATTAGTGATGAACCTAAGGATGTCACACACCATAAACAATTTGGATAACGTGAAACAAGAGAGAAATAATGTTGCAAATGTGTTTGTAATTACTGCAATCGAATTGTATCGATTTGAAATTAAATTAAATGAGATTTAATTTAATTTGTATTATAGTCACGAGCCTATTTGCATATGATGCACACGCATGCCCAAAGTGGATACATGTTAATGTATTCCAATTGTACATATAAAGATTATCTTCTTTTTATTTTTAAGGGGATTGATTAATAATTTATTTATTCATTCATTTAATTAATTGATTAATTAAAGTGGAAATGGTCAGCAATTTTTGCTGACCATTTCACACGAATACGTGCACATGCACACACGAATTCGTGCATGATGGTTAGCAACCACTGACCATCATACACACATTTTTGTTTGTGCATGGATGGTCAGCAACTGCTTACCATCACGCATGAAATCGTGCATAAATGGTCAGCGGTTGCTGATCGTCCGTTCATGCATGATCGTGCTCGATCGTGCATGAGAATGAGGATTAGCAACGGTTGCTGATCCCATGATCGGCAACTGTTGCTGATTTGTGTATAAATTATAAAAAGAAAGGCTGCAAAAAGGTTGCAACGTAGAGAGTTTCTGTGGGTGTGCATTTTGTGTTTTAGAGACATACGAGGGGTTGCTGAAAAAGAGAGAAAAACAATGTGTGTTTGTGTGCGTGTTCTTTCTTGTGTTGTCTTTGAGACACAAGAAAGAAGAGATTTCTCTCATCCAGGCCGTGACTAAAATATCAAGGATACGGCGGATCATTTCCACGAGATTGCTAGCACGATTATCATGGTGAATATCCAAAAGTTCTCTCTTCCGTTCGACATTCGTTGTTGGTGTGTCTGAACTAGAGGTCCGACGCATGTGGGACTCGAATTAAAGAACATCCGAACTGATTCGTTTTAAAGCACGCTTCGAGAGGTAATTCGTTTAACTCCCTTTTATGTTTAGATTTTTTATTAAAACACACGAACAATGCCTTAGGAGAATCATGTATAAAATATACTTTTGTTTCCACTGCGTTCTTTTTGTTAATTTTTCTTATACATGATTCATGAAACCTCAACGGTGGTATCAGAGCCAACCTTAGGCGTTTCTCGTGCGTTTAATTGATTTATAGTTCAAATATATTTTTGCGTTCTAATTGCCAATTTATTTTTGTTAAGAGAATTTGTTCTCTTCTTCTTATGTGGCCTATAGAAGTTGATTAATTTATGTGATAAATTTAATCAACTAAGAAAAAAATTATAACTATATCAATTCGAATAAAAAATCCATAACTTGTTATAGTTTGTGTTTATATTCTGTGAATGTTTCGTGATTGTGAAGTTGACAACGCAACTTCCGTTCGGAATCACGCTCGAGAAATTTTTTCATTGATGTTGATTCCTTGACGTGGTTTGCTTTGTTTGACTTTAAATTTTGATTAAATGCAGAATTTTATCTTTGCTTTCCAGAGCTTTAAATTTTGAATTTATGGCTCGCGAGGATGGGTGGTGATCATAAAAAAAGTCCCTAATATGTGATTGTTGTATGAATGAATGTATGATGATTACAAGTATTCATTTTTGGGGTTGTAATTATTAAATGGAGGCTGCATCCTACTTTTTATATTTATATTTACGAAATGTAATTTTAATATAGTTTAGTATTTCAATTAAGAGAGGAGGAGCCATTGGAGGAGCCATTAAACCATGGCACCCCGAAACACCTAAGGTCATCACAGATACCAAAAGAAGAACCGTAATTCATAGGCATTTTTTTTAACGGTCCCGGCACAACTTATTTCCGGAAGCATAATCAAGTCTTACCAATTCTCCCTCCAACAATCATGATACAATGCACACCACTAAGCACCATAAGAAAATAAAGCCGAGCCACTCTTTATTTATATATTTTCAAGATGGATTTCACGAGTCGGTACAACCAAAAAGGAAAGCCAAGACTCTTGGTTAGACTTGGCCACAACTCAAAAAGAGACAACTCAATCCTCTATGTCGATCATGTATAATCCTCCATCTACAAGTGTCGGCTATGTCCAAAAAGTGTCAGCTCCCACTCCTCACGCGGGCCGTCACATGCATCCCAATACGTCAGGCGGTGGTGGCGGCAACATCCCCCCCATCACTCCATCACGACAAACGTGGACAGATATCAACTCCTGAATGATTAGGCCCCCAGCTAGGCCCACGTCATACATCACTAGTTCACGAACCCGAATGAACGTCAGACCAAGGATAGTGGGACAATCGATCTCCATACACTTGACCTCTACGTCATATGGAAGGACGTAAAAGGTGCCCCGCGTGATAGTAGGGAGCAGCATCTTTCTAATCTGAAATGTTAGTCCCCAAAAGGGGTGAGTACAACCACTCAATAGGTAGAGGATCCATTAGACTACTCAATGCATCATATAGAACAATCAAGACATCATGGTATAGTTCATATTATTCATGCATCCAAGCATTACTTACCTTGCAGTCATGCATACATCATCATACCATATATGCATACACCATCATCTACTCATCACCAAGCATTCATGCATATACCATCATGCACTCATCACCGAGCATTCATGCATATACCATCACGCACTCATCACCGAGCATTCATGCATATACCATCATGCCATAGGTGCATATGCATCCATGCACTCATCATCAAGCATTCATGCATATAACATCATGCACGCATCACCAAGCATTCATGCATATACCATCATGCCATAGGTGCATATTCATCCATGCACTCATCATCAAGCATTCATGCATATACCATCATGCACTCATGACCAAGCATTCATGCATATACCATCATGCCATAGGTGCATATACATCCATGCACTCATCATCAAGCATTCATGCATATAACATCATGCCATAGGTGCATATACATCCATGCACTCATCATCAAACATTCATACATACATGTCACCATACCATGCATGACTCAATTTCAATTTCTCAATGTTTATTCTTTCAATTTAGGCTGCCACATTTTTCTTTCCCAGGACCAGTATTTGCATCCCACATTTATCGCTTGCACCCAACCTGGCATTGTGAGGAACCTCCGGCTCACACCTCCAGGCTTCCAGTGTGGCATCCCAAAAAAATTCAAGACAAGCTCTAAGGTGTATTAAAGCCCATAATTAGGTAATGAAATTACCTATGGTTTATGATTTAGCCATTAGTTTTCTCTTAAGACTAAGTGATATATGCTTGTGCTCATAAATTTTTAAATTAGTATTATAAGAAAAATTAATGAGAATAATCTATTATTGGCTATGCACCTCATAGACTAAATTCCTATAGATAAAATGTTACAAGATTTTTGGCCATGTGAACTTTAAATTTTGGAATCTATAAAAGAAAGAATTTAAAAGTAAATTGTTAAAAGTGAAATAGGGATTTAATTAGGTTTGGGCCTTAGGCCCAATAGCTTGGACTCTTGGTGGGCCGAATGGCCGGCCCATTGAAGCCCAAGGAGTGTGACCATTGACCTAGGGGGAGGAGTGGCCGGCCCACTTCTTCCAAGCCCAAGCCCAAGCCTACCTTGCATGAGCTTTGCCAAGTGGCAAAAAGAGGATTACATGCATTGGCTTCTGGAGAGGCACATCATGCTTGCTAATGATGGAATTTTGGGGAAACAAAAGGGGGAGAGGGAGAGTGGCCGGTGGAGAATTCGGCCAAGCCAAAGAGATAGAGAGAGAGAGTTGCGAGAGAGAGAGGGTCGCCGAGAGGAGAGAAACTGAGGAGGAGGAGGAGCCGTCTGCCCGTCGCCGCCCGTCCGCCGTCCATGTGCCGTCGTTCAACTCGATCATAGAGGCTAGTCAGGATCCACTTTCTACTCTTGCATGTGTGTCTAGCATGTGTGGTTGAATTAGTGTTGAATCTTGGGTGTTTAGAGGTATGGAACCGAAGCTAGTTGGTGTGTTCATGAAAAAGGCTTGCTGATTTCGCGTATACCACCTGACCCAGAAACTTATGGAGGCTTGCATGCTTGTTTCGAGTTGGATTTTGACTTTGACTCCTTCATGAAAGTTGTAGAAAACATCTCAAAGTATAACATAATAAAATTTTAGACAAAATGTTGAGTTTTAAGGGGTGAAACCCTTCTCCTACGAAGACACTAGATCTGGAACTACTTTGCTGACCTTTTGGTAGTCTGTGGGTTGCATCTTGCTGTTTACCGAGAATCCTACTTTGAATTCTTTAGGAAAGTTGTAGAGAACATCCTAAAGAATAACATACTCAAATTTGAGGTAAAATGAGCAAGTGTAGCCTAGTGAATCGACTTTCTCTTGAAGACGGTAAATCTGGAAACACGGTACTAGACACCCGAGACTTCTTGGACCCATATGGTGACTATTCTTTAGAAATTTCACTTAGATCCCTTAATGAAAGTTGTAGGGGACTTCTTGAGGCGCAACATATCCAAATTTCGGAAGACACGAAGAAGAATAAATGGGTGAAAACTCGATATTTCTGAGATAGCTATACTGGACGTTTCGGTGCTAGAATCAGGAGCTTCGGACGTCTGTAGAAAATTATGTAGAACGAATATGGCTTAGATGTCTGCATGAAAAATCTACTTAAGGGTCTTGAATATAACTTGGTAAAATTTCATAATTTTTGGAGGTCATTCGGGTATTTTAATCAAAATATTTCAAAAAAACTATGCAATCTGACTTTGTCCGAATTTTTGCATGTTGCAATGTGCGAACTATGTCTCTTTGTGTGAAGCTCTTTTGGGCATGTGTTCTTCATGAAATTGTTATCTCTATGTCTTTATCTAGTACATGCTCTGATTTTGTAATTTTTTAGGGTCATATTAATATTTAATTTAAATGTTTTCCAAAATTGTGCAATTTGGAATTTAGTAAGTTTCAAAAAGGCATGTATTATGGACTATTCTAAGTTGTATGGATTCCATGGATCATATTGTCTCTAGTAATTGTATCTTGCTGCATGTATGATGATGATTGAAAATGCATATAAAAATTAAAAGGATGAAAGTGATCTTGTTTGCCATTACATCATATGCTATGCTAAGTTGAGACATAAATGGGTGAACATAAATTACGATAAATGATGAAACTGTTGGAGGCGGATGATAATGCCCTGGGAGTATTAGGATGCTCGGGATGGGGGATGCCGGATGCCCAGATTGTATTGAGATACATGGCCGGATGTCCTTAGGAGTTTCGAGATGCTCGGAATGGTTGGGTGCTGGAAACCTCGGAGGTTTTTGCCCTAGGGGATGCCTCGCGAAGCTAGTTGGGATGCGAGATGCCCGGAATGTGGGGGTGCCGGATACCCGGTGGTGTGTACTGGAGATTTTTCTCACGATGCCAAGTTGGGGTGTGAGTGATAAGGTATGTGATGCAATTATTAATACTTGGAAAGAGCGATGTGGTGATCGAATTGAAAAATAAAAGTGGAAATTTAATCATGCATATATGATATGATATGACGATGATCACTTATGGCATGATGACATGCATATATGATATGATGATGATCACATATGGTATGATGACATGCGTATATGATATGATGATGATCACCAATGGCATGATGATATGCAGATATGATATGATGATGATCACCTATGGCATGATGATATGCATGTGATATGATTGTGATGACTATATGAAGATGTACGTACATATAATGTGTTTGTATATGCATGGCTGCAAGGTAAGTTATGCTTGGAGGCATGAATGGCATGTACTGTGTTATGATTGTATTGTGTGATGCATTAAGTGGTTATTGGATCTTTTACCTGCTGAGTGGCTGTACTCACCCCTTCGGGGACCAACATTTCAGATTAGAAAGATGTCGCTCCCTACCGTCACGCGAGGCACCTTCTATGGCCTCCCATCGGATGTAGAAGTAGAATGTATGGAGCTCGACTGCATCACCATCCTTGGACTGACATTTGTGCGAGTACGAGTGCTGGTTATGTATGATGTGGGCCTGGTTGGGGGCCCAGTCATCCAGGAGTTTCTGTCAGTTCATGTCCGCCGAGATGGAGTGTTTAGGGGGATGTTGCCGCCACCACCACCCGATACACAAGGATGGGTGTGATGGTTGCGTGAGGGGTAAAGAGCTGATGTCTCTTTTCGGGAGTAGCCGCCACTGTTAGATGGAGAGTGTCATGTGATCACTTTAGGGGTGGAAATATCCTTTTGGAATGTGGCCAAGTGTAGCTAAAAATCTTGGCTTTCTTTTGTTGAATCGACCCGAGAAAACCCATCTTGAATATATGTAAATAAAAGTGGCACGGCTTTATCTTTTCATATGGTACTTAGTAGTGTGCATTGTATCATGAGCGTTGGAGGGAGAGATGGCAATATTGAATTATGCTTCCGCTAATACGTTGCGCTGGGACCACTTTCATAAAAAAAAAAAAAAAGTCTATGAACTACAATGTTTCTTCTAAGAGATGTAACTAGTGTTCATTAGGTGTAGCAATAGGTAACTGTGGCGACCTTAAGTGGTTTAGGGGTGCCACAGACATCCGTTTTTTTTTTTTTTTTTTTTTTTTTTTTTTTGTATCAGAGCAATATAGGTGGAGTGATAAGGAGCCTCATTTGGAAAATTGAGGGACATGATGACAATGCACACCATAAGACATAAAACGGAATAACTGATTAACTTCGAAAAACGGGTGATGAGTATTCACTCGTAGATCCCTAGTAGTTTATTTTGAGTTGCCTTTAGGTACTAGTAACATGTATATGTTACTTATGTAGTAGTAGTTGCTTTGAATGAAGGCAGTGAGTCTCAGATTATCCCTGAGACAATGCTTGGAAATTGCAGGAAAGTCATGGTGCGAGCTGGAAGTGCTCATCCATCGAGGGCTGAAGCCTCTGCTGCAAAGGCTGAACCCCGAATGGAAGACATCCTGCAGGCATTGGCAAATATTGGAAATTTGATGGAAAGGCAGGCACAGCAATAACCTGGAGCAGAACGCCGTACTCAAGGACTGGTGGAGCATTTTTTGAAGCTGAAGCCACCTAAGTTCAATTGAATGGGAAGTCCTGAGGAGGTAGAGCAATGGATTGATGGGATGGAACGAATTTTCCAGTTGTTGGACTGCAATGATGCTGAGAAAATAACTTTGGCAGAGTACCAGCTTGAGGGAAATGCAAAGTTTTGGTAGAGAGCTTCAAGGGATACCATCTTCCCACCAGGTACTGAGGTTAACTACGAAGAGTTTGTGAGAGCTTTTAACTGAAAGCATTTTTCTCGCTGTGCTAAGGATAGGAAAATTACAGAATTTGTTCAACTAGAACAAAAGGAATGATAGTAGACCAGTATGAGGCTATATTTCTAAACTGTCAAGATATGCTCCTAGGCTGATTGAGGATCAGGAAGAAAAGGCTAAGAGATTTCTGAAAGGGTTGAAGACCGATATCAAGAAACAACTGGTGCCTTTGAATGTGAAGAGATTATAATGAGATCTATGAAAGAGCACAGTTGGTGGAGCTGGAGCTGGTGAGAGAGCGATCAGAGTTTAAGAGATAGCTGAACTTTAATGATATGAGAAGGGGTAAGAGACCTCTTTGGTCAAGGTCAGACTTGGAGTGTGTAGAAAAAGAGCAATTTTGAAAGTTTTGGGGGAGCAAGAAATAGCTTGAATATAGGGAAAGCTCCATATTAGCCTGATGTTTGTCAAAGGTGTAACGGGCGATATGGCCAAGGACCTTGCAATGGACAACTAAAATGTTTTGGTTGTGGACAAGTGGGCTATCTTAGGAGAAGTTGCCCACAAGAAAAGTTGCAAGTGAGTGTTGGCTCGGTGCGACAGGGATATCAGAGTGCTGTTAGATCAAACTTACAAAGGAATCCTCAGAGGCCAGCAACATAAGGAAGGGTGTATGCGGTCACCCAAGAGGAAGCGGAAGCTTCCAAAAATGTCATCTTAGGTACGGTTCTTATCAATGGTGAAAAGGCATATGCATTGTTTGATATGGTTGCAATGCATTCGTTTGTGTCTTAAAGGTATAGACGTTTGAGTAAAGTAGAAGTTATGCCTTTTGGACGCCTCTTTGTGTTTCCATGCCTTTAAAGGATATGTTATTGTCTACGCTGATGTGTGTAAATTGTAAGATAACAATGGGAGAAAAGGATATGAAAATAGACTTAGTTGTAATGGCCATGTATGATTTTGATGTTATCATAGGAATGGACTGGCTTCGTAAGTATTGAACCAAGATGGATTGTTATAGGAAAGTGATCCAATTTACCTTGCCTGATCTGTCTAGCTGTGAATTTTTATGAGGTCAGACCCATCTACCTGTAGCACTTATTTCAGTAGTAGAAGCATGTGCGTTACTTGACAAAGGATGTTAAGGATACCTGGCCATAGTTAAAGATTATACTAGGGAGGAGCCTAAACTTGAGGAAGTTCGAGTAGTTAATGAATTCCAAGATGTATTTCTTGAGGAGTTGCCTGGATTACCACAAGAGTGGGAAGTTGTGTTTGAAATTGAATTAATGCCTGGAACGGGACCAATATCAAAAGCCCCATATAGGATGGCCTTAGTCAAATTGAAGGAACTGAAAGTGCAACTACAGGAGTTGCTTGACAAAGGATTCATTAGACCAGGTACTTCACCTTGGGGTGCACCGATCTTGTTTGTGAAAAAGAAATATGGATCGATGCGCTTGTGCATTGACTATAGGCAACTAAACCAGGTGACCATTAAAAATAAATATCCTTTGCCTAGAATTGATGACCTGTTTGACCAACTGCATTTAGGACTCGTTATGGACATTATGAATTCCTGGTCATGCCATTTATGGATCTAATGAATAGGGTGTTTAAGCCTTATTTAGACCAGTTTGTGATTGTGTTTATTGATGATATTCTGGTATATTCAAGAGGGCCTAAAGAGCATGAACAACATCTAAGGATAGTTTTGCAAACCTTGAGAGATCATAAGTTGCATGCCAAATTTAGCAAGTGCGAATTTTGGCTGGACCAGATAATATTTTTAGGGCATGTGGTGTCAAGAGAAGGAATAGTGGTAGACTTGGCAAAAGTTGAAATGGTAATAAATTGGCTGAGACCGACGACACCTACTGAAATATGGAGTTTCTTAGGATTGGCTGGTTATTATAGGAGGTTTATTGAAGGATTTTCACGACTAGTAAGTCCTTTAACTAAGTTGACCCGAAAGAATATGAAGTTTGAATGGAATGGGGAATGTGAAAAGAGTTTCCAGGAGCTTAAAAGGAAATTGACCTTGGCTCCAATCCTGACTATACCAGCTGGACCTGATGGTTTTACGATGTATAGTGACGCATCTCACAAAGGACTAGGATGTGTTCTAATGCAGCATGGCAAGATAATAGCCTATGCATCCAGACAATTAAAACCCCATGAACTGAACTACCCAACGCATGATTTAGAGCTAGCAGCTATAGTGTTCATGTTGAAGATATGGAGACACTATTTATATGGGGAAAAGTTTGAGATTTATACGGATCATAAGAACTTGAAATATTTATTCTCACAGAAGGAGTTGAACATGAGACAAAGGAGATGGATGGAATTGTTAAAGGATTATGATTGTGAGATAAGATACCATCTAGGGAAGGCGAATAAGGTAGCGGATGCTCTTAGTCGTAAGTCAGCTATAGAGATGGCCAGTTTAAGAATGGCGGAATGGAGCCTGTCAAAGTCCTTTACAGACTCAGAATTTAAATTAAAATTAGATTGTCGTACTGGTATGCTCAGTGCATTAAGGATTGAACCTGAAATTATTTAGAAAATTAGAATCCTGCAAGAGTTTGATCTGGAAATTTTGAAAGTGAAAGATGCAGCATCTTTAGGAAAAAGACCAAAATTTCAAGTCTCCGATGATGGAATAGTAAGATGCCAAGGATGACTTTGTGTTCCTGACAACGAATAATTAAAAAAGGAAATTATGTCGGAGGCGCATAAGAGTAATTACAATATTCATCCAGGAAGTAGAAAGATGTATAGGAATTTACGTCAGCAATTTTGGTGGAATGGTATGAAAGCAAATACGGCTAAGCACGTTTCTCAATGTTTGACATGCCAGCAAGTAAAAGCGGAGCATCGTAAACTCGCAGGACTCTTGAGATCATTAGACATACCATAATGGAAATGGGAGCATATAACAATGGACTTTATACAAGGATTACCAAGGACGTCAAGTAGTCATGACTCTATCTGGGTTATAGTGGACCGTTTGACAAAATCGGCTCATTTCCTAGTGGTTCACATGGACTACCCAATGGATAAATATGTGGATATATATGTAGGTCAACTAGTACGCCTACATGGTATTCCAGTAACTATTACCTCAGATCGGGATTCGACATTTACGTCAAACTTTTGGCGAAGTCTTCAAATTTCCTTAGGAACTAAACTCCAATTTAGTACTACTTTCACCCTCAGACAGATGGACAAACAGAAAGAGTAATCCAGACATTAAAGGATATGTTGAGGGCTTGTGTAATTGATTTCAAAGGAAATTGGGATGAAAAATTGCATTTGGTGGAGTTTGCATATAATAACAGTTTCCAGAAAAGTATAGGCATGGCTCCCTATGAAGCATTATATGGAAGGAGATGTAGGACTCCTGTCTATTGGAATGAAGTAGGCGAAAGGAAATTGACAGGACCTGGACTGGTACAAGTTACCACTGAAGTTATTGAAATTATCAGGAAAAGACTTAAAACAGCTCAGAGTAGACAAAAAAACTACGCAAATAGGCGTAGAAGGCCTTTGGAATTTAATGTGGGAGATCATGTATTCTTGAAAGTATCTCCAATGAAAGGGATATCTCGATTTGGGATGAAGGTTAAGTTAAGCCCTAGATTTGTTGGACCTTTTGAAATACTTGAAAGAATAGGGGATGTAGCTTATCGTTTGGCGCTGCCTCCTAAGTTGGGAAATTTGCATGATGTGTTTCATGTATCGATGTTGAGGAAGTACCAGCTAGATCCTGGTCACATACTTGATCATGAAGTCATCAAAGTGGATGAGAGAGTGAGGTACATCAAAGCGCCTGTACAGATATTGGATCGAAAGGAACAAATTCTTAGGACTAAGAAGATCCCTCTGGTTAAGGTATTATGGCAACATTATGATATGGAGGAAGCCACATGGGAAAGTGAAGATCGCATGAAGGAAAAGTACCCCTACTTGTTTCAAGAAGGCTCAAATGGTATCTAATTTCGAGGACGAAATTCTCTAAGGAAGGGAGAATTGTGCATCCCAAAAAAATTTAAGACAAGCTCTAAGGTGTATTAAAGCCCATAATTAGGTAATGAAATTACCTATGGTTTATGCTTTAGCCATTAGTTTTCTCTTAAGACTAAGTGATATATGCTTGTGTTCATAAATTTTTAAATTAGTATTATAAAAAAAATTAATGAGAATAATCTATTATTGGCTATGCACCTCATAGACTAAATTCCTATAGATAAACTGTTACAAATTTTTTGGCCATGTGAAATTTAAAATTTGGAATCTATAAAAGAAGGATTTAAAATTTGAAATTTGAAATTTGAATTTAAAAGTGAATTGTTAAAAGTGAAATAAGGATTTAATTAGGTTTGGGCCTTAGGCCCAATAGCTTGAACTCTTGGTGGGCCGAATGGACGGCCCATTGAAGCCCAAGGAGTGTGACCATCGACCAAGGGGGGAGGAGTGGTTGACCCACTTCTTCCAAGCCCAAGCCCAAGCCCACCTTGCATGAGCTTTGCCAAGTGGCAAAAAGAGGATTACATGCATTGGCTTCTGGAGAGGCACCTCATGCTTGCTAATGATGGAGTTTTGGGGAAACAAAAGGGGGAGAGAGAGAGAGAGGCCGGTGGAGAAATTGGCCAAGCCAAAGGGAGAGAGAGAGAGAGAGTTGCGAGAGAGAGAGGGTCACCGAGAGGAGAGGAACCGAGGAGGAAGAGGAGCCGTCCGCCCATTGCCACCCGTCCGTCATCCGTGTGCCGTTGTTCACTCGATCTTAGAGGCAAGTTAGGATCCACTTTCTACTCTTGCATGTGTGTCTTGCATGCGTGGTTGAATTAGTGTTGAATCTTGGGTGTTTAGAGGTAAGGAACCGAAGCTAGTGTGGTCTGTTCATGAAAAAGGCTTGCTGATTTCGCGTGTACTGCTTGACCCAGAAACTTGTAGAGGCTTGCATGCATGTTTCCAGTTGGATTTTGACTTCAACTCCTCCATGAAAGTTGTAAAAAACATCTCGAAGTATAACATACTAAAATTTGAGACAAAAATGTTGATTTTTAAGGGGTGAAACCCTTCTCCTACGTTTCGGTGCTAGAATCAGGAGCTTCGGACGTCTATAGAAAATTATCTAGATCGAATCTGGCTTAGATATCTTCATGAAAAATCTAATTTAGGTTCTTGACTATAACTTGGTAAAATTTCATAATTTTTGGAGGTCATTTGGGTATTTTAATCGAAATATTTCAAAAAAAAACTGTGCAATCTGACTTTGTCCGAATTTTTGCATGTTGCAATGTGCGAACTAAGTCTCTTTGTGTGAAGCTCTTTTGCGCATGTGTTCTTCATGAAATTGTTACATCTATGTCTTATCTAGTACATGCTCAGATTTTGTGATTTTTGAGGGTCATATTAATATTTAATTTAAATGTTTTCCAAAATTGTGCAATCTGGAATTTAGTAAGTTTCAAAAAGGCATGTATTATGGACTATGCTAAGTTGTATGGATTCCATGGATCATATTGTCTCTAGTAATTGTATCTTGCTGCATTTATGATGATGATTGAAAATGCATATAAAAATTAAAAGGATGAAAGTGATCTTGTTTGCCATTACATCATGTGCCATGCTGAGTTGAGACATAAATGGGTGAACATAAATTACGATAAATGATGAAACTGTTGAAGGTGGATGATAATGCCCTGGGGGTGTCAGAATGCCCGGGATGGGGGGTGCTGGATGCCCGGAGTGTATTGAGATACATGGCCGAATGTCCTCGGGAGTTTTGAGATGCCCGGAATGGTTGGGTGCCGAAAGCCTCGGAGGTTTTTGCCCGAGGGGATGTCTCGTGATGCTAGTTGGGATGAGAGATGCCTGGAATGTGGGGGTGCCAGATGGCCAGTGGTGTGTACCAGAGGTTTTTCTCGCGATGCCAAGTTGGGGTGTGAGTGATAAGGTATGGGATGCAATTATTGATCCCGGGAAAGAGTGATGTGGTGATCGAATTGAAAAATAAAAGTGGAAATTGAATCATGCATATATGATATGATGTGATATGATGATCACTTATGGCATGATGACATGCATATATGATATAATGATGATCACCTATGGTATGATGACATGCATATATGATATGATGATGATCACCTATGGCATGATGACTTGCATATATGACATAATGATGATCATGATGTGAATCGTTGCGGAATGATCATTCTACGAAGGCCCAGATAGTGCGAATTGCAAACCTCAACCTCCAATCAAACCTGTGATTGGCAACCTCGGTATGAACGTCACCTGTTAACGAACATGTGTCAACCAACCAACGTTATAGACGCCACAAGCGAAAGAATTCACTATCTCACTCGATAAGTCGAATTGACCGCCACAAGAGAATCTTGATTAGGTCAAGTCCTCAAAAGAACAGTAAAAAGAGAACCTCTCAATTCTTTTCCTCAAAAAAAAAATATATATATCTGTTCTCAAAGAAATTTGGCAAATCCTTTATATAGGCTGCCACACAAACCCTAAAAACCAACCCTAAAAATCTAACGCGTTATATTCTAAAATATTCCTATTTTAGAATATTCTTAAACAAGAATATATATATAAATTGACTTAGTCAATTATTTGGTGACAAGATAATTAAATTGCACCAAGATTTTCAAGATTCTTCAAGATTTGATCCAAGGTCATCTTCACGCCAAAGATCATGAACCATGACACCAACAGCTTGCCTGAATTGTTTGGCTGGCGCTCGAGTAATCGAACCAGTAAGAATAGACAATGGGTCCCTAGCACCTCCTCCTCGATATGACTCGATGTCCACATCATTCCCTCCCCCATGCAAAGGATTTGTCCTCAAATCATCACTGGAATAAAAAAGAGTCAAGTCAGAAACATTAAATGTGGCACTAACGTCATACTCACCTGGAAGATCAAGCTTGTAAGCATTATTGTTAACTCTTTCTAAAACCATGAATGGTCCATCCCCTCGCGGTAATAACTTAGAATGTCGCTGCACAGGAAATCTCTCTTTGCGCATATGAACCCAAACCCAATCGCCAAGTTCAAACACCACTTCCTTGTGCCCGTTGTTAGCTTGCCTTGCATATTGCTCAGTCTTGCGCTCAATATTTGTGCGCGTCTTCTCATGCAACGACTTGACAAATTCAGCTTTCTTTGCTCCATCTAAATCCACACGCTTATCAATAGGTAAAGGGCTTAAATCTAACGGAGTTAATGGATTAAAACCATAGACAACCTCAAATGGTGTAAATTTAGTAGCAGAATGCATGCTCCTATTATATGCAAATTCAACATGTGGCAGACAATCTTCCCAATATTTTATGTTCTTTTTAATAATAGCATGCAACAATACCCCTAAAGTTCTATTAACTACCTTGGTTTGACCATCGGTCTGTGGATGACAAGTAGTAGAAAATAACAACTGTGTTCCTAGTTTTTTCCACAACGTTTTCCAAAAGTAACTAAGAAATTTAGAATCTCGATCTGAAACAATTGATCTAGACATGACATGCAAACGTATAACCTCCTTAAAGAACAAATTAGCAATATGAGATGCATCATCAGTTTTATGACAAGGTATAAAATGAGCCATCTTTGAAAACCAATCAACAACCACATAAATAGAATCTCTACCATACTTAGACCTAGGCAATCCTAACACAAAATCCATAGAAATATCAATCCAAGGATGCGTTGGAATAGGCAATGGTGTATACAAGTCATGCGGTTTAGTTGTAGACTTCGATTGCTTACAAGCAATGCATCTCTCACAAACACGTGTGACATCTTTCTTCCAATTGGATCTCCAATTCTGATTTGAACCTCCTCCACTCTTATGATTTCGGTCCAACTTCAATTGCCGCTCAACTTTGATGGCTTTGTCCACCAATTCCTCCAATTCAACATAGTATTGTAGCTCTACTACCCTTGCTATGTCTCGACTCAAACCACTCAAAAATCTTGACATTGTGACCTCACGATCCTCCATCACATTAGCACGGATCATGGCAATCTCCATCTCCTTGTGATACTCTTCCACGCTCTTATTGCCTTGTGTGAGATTTTGTAACTTTTGAAACAAATCTCGGTGGTAATGACTAGGTATAAAACGCCTTCTCATCACTGCTTTCATCTCATCCCACGTCTCTATCGGTCTTTCACCATTGCGCCTCCTACTAGTCACAAGTTGATCCCACCAAATTATAGCATAATCAGTAAATTCAACAGCTGCAATTTTTACCTTTTTGAGCTCAGAGTATCGTTGGCAACCAAATACCATCTCCATGTGTTTCTCCCACTCTAGATATGCATCGGGATCATTCTTCCCTTGAAAGGAATGAATCTTTATCTTGATGTTGCCAAGTTCATCATCTCCTCGGTGTCTAAACCTTCGGCCTCCATTCCACCTTTCAAATTGAGCATCTCGATCATCCTCCATGTCGGCCTCATCATCATCATATTGCCGTTGCCTTCTATGTTGTGTTCTAGAGGCATCTCGTTGATGTTGTGGCCTTCCTCAGGGTATCTCTCAGTCACCATCAACCCTCAGGCCATTCCCCATCATTCGGCCACTAAGCTCCTCCACTACGACCCTCAATTGTTGGATGCTTTCCACGAGCGCTTCATCCTTTCATATGGAGTCAACCTCTCGTTGATTCACGCTTTCTTTGCGCGACATATTTTAGACCTGCAAGTAAACATTAGTCTAAAAAAAAATCCTCACCAATCGCTCCCTCACGTGTTTCTCTCGAGATCTTTGCACTCCTCTCGTGTTTAACTCAAGTCTAGGCTTTTTCCACCCTCAATTAAGCTTACACACTCTTGTCTTTTTCCTCTCGTATTCTCTTTTCACAAGCTCTTTATTGGACTCAAAACCTGTCTCTCAACCCCCTCATGACAATCAATCAAACTAATCAAACAAGATTAGATCACTATTGGTTTTGTTTCAGCAAGTAACAATTTCAAATCAATAAGTACAACTTTCGAAAGTTCAACTGAAACGCAAATCACTACTGATTTTGTTTCGATTTGGTCTACTAACAAACGAGTCGCCTTCTTGATTTTTTTTTTTTTTGTTCGCCTATTTTTTTTTGACGAATCTGTTTTTTTTTCTCTTGCACACTTTTTTTGTGCGTTTTCTTTCTCTTTTTTTTTTTTTTTTTTTTTTCTTTTTTTGATGAACTCGGATACAATTTAAGATGCTAGAAAAGAAAAATTTAAAACTAACAGCAAACAACTACGTATGGAAGCACAAAAGCAATCGGATCCTTAAATTAACTAGAACTGAAACCCTAACTCAATAAATCTCAAATTGCTGAATATCAATAGAAAATTAAAGATAAATAGACCTTGTAGAATCTGGCTCTGATACCAAACTGATGTGAATCGTTGCGGAATGATCGTTCTACGAAGGCCCAGATGGTGCAAATTGCAAACCTCAACCTCCAATCAAACTTGTGATTGGCAACCTTGGTATGAACGTGACCTGTTGACGAATATGTGTCAACCAACCAACCTTATAGACGCCACAAGCGAAAGAATTCACTATCTCGCTCGATAAGTCGAATTGACCGCCACAAGAGAATCTTGATTAGGTCAAGTCCTCAAAAGAACAGTAAAAAGAGAACCTCTCGATTCTTTTCCTCAAAAATAAAAATATATATGTTCTCAAAGAAATTTGGCAAATCCTTTATATAGGCTGCCACACAAACCCTAAAAACCAACCCTAAAAATCTAATGCGTTATATTCTAAAATATTCCTATTTTAGAATATTCTTAAACAAGGATATATATATATAAATTGACTTAGTCAATTATTTGGTGACAAGATAATTAAATTGCACCAAGATTTCCAAGATTCTTCAAGATTTGATCCAAGGTCATCTTCACGCCAAAGATCATGAACCATGACACTAACAGCTTGCCTGAATTGTTTGGCCCGCGCTTGAGTAATCGAACCAGTAGGAATAGACAATGAGTCCCTAGCACCTCCTCCTCGATATGACTCGATGTCCACATCAGATCACCTACGGCATGATGACATGCATATATGACATGATGATGACCACCTACAGTATGATGACATGCATATATGACATGATGATGATCACCTACAGCATGATGATATGTATGTGATATGATTGTGATGAGTATATGAAGATGTACATACATATAGTGTGTTTGTATATGCATGGCTGCAAGGTAAGTTATGCTTGGAGGCATGAATGTCATGTACTATGTTATGATTGTATTGTGTGATGCATTGAGTGGTTATTGGATCTTTTACCTGCTAAGTGGCTGTACTCACCCCTTCGGGGACCAACATTTCAGATTAGAAAGATGCCGCTCCCTACCGTCACTTGAGGCACCTTCTATGGCCTCTCATCGGATGTAGAAGTAGAATATACGGAGATCGACTGTGTCACCATCCCTGGACTGACATTTGTGCGAGTATGAGTGCTAGTTATGTACGATGTGGGCCTGGCTGGGGGCCCAGTCATCCAGGAGTTTCTGTTAGTTCATGTCCGCCGAGACGGAGTGTTTAGGGTGATGTTGCCGCCACCACCACCCGGCGCACTAGGTTGGGTGTGATAGTTGCGTGAGGGGTAGAGAGCTGATGTCTCTTTTTGGGAGTAGCCGCCACTGTTAGATGGAGAGTGTCACGTGATCACTTTAGGGGAGGAAATATCCTTTTGGAATGTGGCCAAGTGTAGCTAAAAATCTTGGCTTTCTTTTGTTGTATCGACCCGAGAAAACCCATCTTGAATATATGTAAATAAAAGTGGCATGGCTTTATCTTTTCCTATGGTACTTAGTAGTGTGCATTGTATCATGAGCGTTGGAGGGAGAGATGGCGATATTGAATTATGCTTCCGCTAATACATTGCGCTGGGACCACTTTCATAAATAAAAAAAAAAAGTCTATGAACTACAATGTTTCTTCTAAGAGATGTAACTAGTGTTCATTAGGTGTAGCAATAGGTAACTGTGGCGACCTTAAGTGGTTTAGAGGTGCCACATCCGGCACCCCCACATCTCGGGCATCTTGAAGCTCCCGAGAACATCCGGCACACACCCTCCAAGCATCCGGCATACACACTCCCTAGCCAAGCATCCTAACTGTCACGTCCTAGAGCGTCACGTACTAAGCGCAAGCAGAATTATAATTATTATTATCTTCTTGTCTAGCTTGTAATCTCCTTTAGATAACCCATATATTATGAGGTTATCCTGCAATCACTCTATCTTCAATTCAAGTATTGGCCAAACATTCATGCACATAAACAAGGACACAAGAAGCTGCATTTCTACTTATCATCATCAGGGCTTACAAAATTTATCAACCTGGACTCTTTCCATGTTCATCACCTATATATATATACAATATATACATAACAAAAGTAAGGCGTAACACAAGCCAAGGATAAGGGGTGAGTGTATCTACTCCACGAGTTCCCACACAATCCCACGTCTAACAAAAAAACAAAAGTCAGTCGGCCTCTACACGATCCAAGGCGTCTAGGTGCTGCCCAAACTCGCTTCAGGTCCTCCTGCTCCAAAGGGTAAAGGTCCAAACATCTCCCCTTCATGATTGATAAACCATGCAATGAACGTCATCGGTATCAACTCAGCCCTACCGTCATTCATCCATAAAGTTGCCTCATACTTGGAGAAAACCATGTCAATGTCAGGATCATACACGTCATGAAGAGAAACATCAAGACGCACTATCGCCCCATATCGAGCTACTGGCGGTACATCCATGCTATTAATATGAAAATGTAAGGTATGAACAAACAACCTTGCCAAGTAAAGAATGATAAAACTCTAACTTAAACAATCCATAGCCATCAAAGTTACAAGTGAATCATCAAACAATTTAGCATACTAAGAGAATATATCACAAGCATAAACAATACTATTACTTCATATAAGAAACCACCTTATATGCATCCACTTCTATACTTACCCTTCACAAACCCAATCTCACATCAAAATATAATGCAACAACAATAATAGATGAACTCACTCGCCAAATAATTATATTTAGTGTGCATAAAATCCACCCTCGAATCAGTCACAACCGGGACTCTACCAGCCTGATTGAGTCACATCCGGAAAGTACGTTATCCGGACTTCCACAATACCTCTAATTGTGGGCATCTCACTCCGAGGCATCCCGGCATCACACAACCGAGGTCCTCCTTGATCACACACAAGGGCATCTCTCACTCCGAGGCATCTTAGTATCACACAACCGAGGCATCCTTGATCACACACAAGGGCATCTCACTCCGAGGCATCTCAGTATCTGTCTACCGAGGCATCCTTGAACACACACAAGGGCATCCCAAAATTCCTAGGGCTTCACCGGTATCTCTGTACCGATGGGTTCATTCATCTTAAGCACACGTTCACACCACCACACCTTTGATTAATGCATTTATTGTATGCAAAATAAAAGACTCCAAAGTATCTAACTAACTCTCATGAACCTAGCACACATGCGTGTCCAAATTATAAGATAAAACCCATTAGGTCATGTCCTATTCCATGGCGAACAGATATTTATCCCATAATTAAGCACTATGCATCGCACTCATTGCACACACATGATTCTATACGCACTTATATCTCAAATGACATATGAGACTTACTCATACACAACTAACATCTAGTATAAGGTTTATTAGACTCTATGTTCATCATAGCATAGTATCATAAATAGCTACTCCGGGGATCCTCACGGACAGAAAAAGGTTACAGTCAGTTTGATAATGATCGAGTGACATTGCTTCTTCGGCCCAAACCAAGGAATCCCTTAGATAAAGTATTGATGCTTTATTTATCACCAAGTAGAGATGAATACTATATGATAGCGGCGGGAAATTCTTTAGCGCAAGCACCGGTTTGACTTGGGGAGGTGGTGATTTAGTGGCAGTAGGTGGCAAGGTTGCTTTGTTACCTATCCAATGTGGAGACAAGGTATGTTCGTTATACCCTTCATGACTCGTTTAGGAATAACCAATTCATCTAAGATACAAGACACTACATCTAATATGTATTCTCGGGTACAAACAGTATACTAGCTAAATGAACAGTTTCGGTTTCGAACACAGAAGGTATATTAATTCTTGTCAAAATATTACCGAATTTTAGCATGTTATACTTGAGACATATATCGACATTTTCTGTGAAGAAACTTAGGTCTAATTCTCACTGTATTAAAATTAAAAATTGTCATAATTTTTAATAGCACCCTGTACCGACGTCTAGATTCTTTATCTACAAAGAAAATTGTTTCACTAGCCAATTCTTATCGATTTAATCTCAAATTTTGACATGTAATTCCTCAAGATGTGCTCTACAATTTTCATTAGTATTTGAAGTCCAAATCTAACTAGGTAATTACAGAAAATTCATGTAATCAGGAAAGGTCATACTGTTTCTCACAAAAACAGTTTACTGGTTTTACTAAGTTCACTTCTGTCTCTACGTTTTATATATTCACAAGGTTATAGCTACGTGTATAACTTGATCTTATAGATGTTCTATCATGTAGAATGGTTTCTATCTTATCTCTATTAACATACATAAAGAAAATTAAACACAAATAGAAGACTCCATAACTGTTTTCACTTAGAACAGAATAGATACACAAATTTTCTCACTTCTAACTCAACGAAACAACTTATCTATCCACAAAGCTCTTCTAAAATACTCCAATGCTTACTCACAGCAACTCAAAGCAACTTCAGCATATCTTTCTCTAACAAATGATCAATTCCACAGCTTGGCTCGAAGTGTCGTTGCATCCGTAAGCCACTATTCACGATTTCTGCCAAAACAACACACTTGCCATCCATTTCATCACTTCGCTCAACAAAACAGCATACTCACACAAGGATTTCGAAACACACAGTCCTCAAAAACAACATGCAATGGCTTGTAACTCTAATCTAACACTTACTCAGCTTAGATCAATCACAAAACAGCAACTACAAACTATATCCATCAATGTTTGGTTAGGTCCTCAAGCTCCCTTGATGAAACAATGGATAACTTTCAATTTCGAGTTAGATCTTTCCTTACCTTGCTTCAGCTACTAAACAACACAGAAATGCTTCAAGATCAACACTCAAAATTAGTATGAAGAAGAAGAAATCACAGGTTTGCTTCTGATTTTTCGCTGCTCAGCCGAGAGAAAAAGATGAAGAAGAAGATGGGTTGCTGGGTTTTATATGGAGAGAGAGAGAGGGTATGAAACTTAAGGGGAAATAGGCTATGAGCTAGTCCTAGGCTAGTGTAATGATTAGATTTAGCCAATGATTATGCTTCCTTGGAGTTGCCATATTTGGTTCTATGGATTGAGAAAAACCGTGGGTGTTGATGAGGGAATTGAGAGAGAGAAAAGTGTCGTGGCTTTCATGCATGAAGATTTTCGCCATCTGTCGATCGTCGCGAATTAACAATTAATCGATATCATTCGTTAGTTCATTAGCTTCTAATATTTTCATCTAATTGCCTTTTGTTTCTACTTAATCCCAATTATACAAAGTCATCACATATATATAACATATCGAATGACATATCATATCGACTAGTCAATGTTAGTCTATAAAGAATTCATCACAAAAAGAATGCTAAAGTTAGAAATTGATATTAGCATTATAAACATTAATCAAGTTATCATAACTATAATCTATAAAACAAAATCAGTCGGGCCTAAATATTCATCCTCGGCCCAATAGGCTTAATCT
Organism: Eucalyptus caleyi; assembly: GCA_014182885.2. Taxonomy (NCBI): domain Eukaryota; kingdom Viridiplantae; phylum Streptophyta; class Magnoliopsida; order Myrtales; family Myrtaceae; genus Eucalyptus; species Eucalyptus caleyi. The sequence continues at coordinate 29,402,790 of CM024468.2, read as the reverse complement.
ATAACAATTCCAGCCTACTAAACTAAATCTACAAATCTAATAATTCCGAACCTTGGCCCACTTCAAGCCCATAATCTCTCATTAGATTTCTTAAGTCCAATTCTTGTGGCCCACTTACTCTCAAGCCCACACGTTCCTCAAAGTCGACTGGGTTTACTTTCCGGCCCATTCTAGATAAATCTAAGTTTCTAATGATCAAATTACGCTAATGACGGTTGATGAAATTTGGGATGTCACACTGACACTCCTGGGGCATCGTCGGCTCACACCTCCGACAGCATCCTCATTTATCATATGTCACATTCACATTCATGGCTCAATATCAACATAGCATATGATATGATGGCAACAAGATCATTTTCAGCATTTTGATTCTTATATGTAGTGCCAAATATCATCACATGTGCAGCAAGATTCAATCACTTAAGACAACATAATCCATGGGGTTCATACAACTTAGAATAATCCATACATCACGGCTTTTGAAATTTACAAAATCCAGCTTGCACAATTTTTGAAAACATATTAATTAAATACCCAAATGACCTTAATAAATTATAAAATTTGAACATGTGATATTCAAGACATAAAGGCATGAACTTCATGCAGAACACATACCCAAAAAAACCTCACACAAAAAGATATAGCTCACGCATTACAGCTTGCAAAATTCGAACACATCAGATTGTGCGGTCTTAGAAATATTCCAAATTAAATACCCGAATGACCTTCAAAAATTATGAAATTTTACCATGTGATATTCAAGGCCCTGAGGTATATTTTTCATGAATACATCAAGGCCACATTCGTCTTAGATAATTAACTATGGATGGTTGAAGCCCCTGCTCCTAGTACCGAACATTTCAGGTTTAGCCCTCTCTGAAAAATCAAGATTTCACCTACCTGTCTTCCTTCTTTTCCTCTGAATTTTTGATGTGTTTTTTCTCAAGAGGTCTACTACAGATTTTATTAAGGGATCAAGGTGATATTTTCAAAGCAAAGTCACTTTATAGTCCACGAAATCACTGGAGCTCAGTACATCCTTTCCAGATCTAACGTCTTCAAAATAAAAATCGTTTCACTAGGCTATACTTGTTTGTGTCATCTAAAATTTGAGTATGTTAGTCTTCAAGATGGTCTCTACAACTTTCATGAAGGGGTCGAAGTGAAATTCTCAGTAAAAAAGTTATATGCAACACACAAAATCACCAAGAGGTCAACAAAACAGCTTCAGATCTAACATTTTCGTAGAGAGACCGTTTCACCCCACAAAACTCATCCATTTTGCCTGAGATTTTAGTGTGTTATACTTTAAGATGTTATCTACATTTTTCATGAAGAAGTCGAATCCAAAATCTAACGCAAACATCTCATGCAAGCCACTACAACATTCTGGGTCAGACTGTTTACTCGAGAACATTTTACTACTTCAAAATAACACTCTTAAAACTTCGGTTTTCACACCCTAGACATCCGAAATTCATCACCATTCAATAACACATTCTAGACACAACATGCAAGAGTAGATCAAAGGATCTAACTTGCCTCTAAATTGAGCTACGGCGAGCACGACAGCGGCGGGACATGGTGGCTACGGCGATGCACGGCTTCTCCTCCTTCTTCTTCTCTTCTTCCATTCCTTCCCTTTCCTTTCTCTCTTCCTCTCCTCTCTCTCTCTTACGGTGGACACCCCCTAAACCGGCCACCCCTTCTCTTTATTTCCTTTTAAAAGCAATCATTAGGAGCTGCTCAACGTGGCCAATGGGTGTAACTCCCCTTTTTGCCACTTGGCAAACCCCATGCACGTGATGGGCTTGAAGATGGGCCGGCCTTCTCCCCTCCTTGTGGTTGACAGCCCTTTCATGGGCTTATGGGCTAGCCAATTTGGCCCATCTTAGGCCCACACTCTTGGGCCTAAGACCAAAGCTTAATTAAATCCAATTTTAACCCTTTTTTTAAAACTAATTAAATCATTATTGAATCAAAGTACTATAGTGCAAAAATTAAATAACTGTACACTTGAAATCAAAAATCCATAAATTCTAATTCATAATACATATGGCCAAAGATAGGTCATCCTTTCCCAAAATTTATCCACTAAAACAAACTCAGCCATAGTCCTTAATACAAGACATGAATTAGAGCACCTCCAAGGATTAACAAGGAATTCTAGGATGCCACAATTCTCCCCTCCTTAGAGAATTTCGTCCTCGAAATTAGACATCACTCATGCCTTTTGAAACAAGTAGGGGTACTTTTCCTTCTTCTGATCTTCACTCTCCTATGTGGCTTCCTCCATATCATGATGTTGCCATAATACCTTAACCAGTGGAATTGTCTTGGTCCTAAGGACTTGGTCTTTTCGATCCAATACTTGCACAGGCTCTTTGATGTACCTCACTTTCTCATCTACTTCAATGGCTTCATGATCGAGTATTAGGGGTGAGCAGCGGTCTAGGGTCGACCTTGGACCGGTCCAACCTTGCCAGTCCTAGTTCGATTCCCAAGGGGACTGGGTCGGTCCTTGGTCTTGAAATTCCAAGACCAACAATATGCAGGTTGGTCCTCGGTTCTAAGAGTTTTGGATCGGTCCAACCCTGGACTAACCCTGTATATTATATTATTTATAATTATTTTATATATTCAAACTTAAGTAAAATGTTTGTTATATTATATTATATTGACATGTTTTATCAATAGTACTAATAGTAATTTCAATTTAAAACTTTTGTTGAGTATTAATTATGTGTCGTTTGTTTTGTTTTCAGGTGTTTAGAAGTTCAAGTGAATTAATAAGATGTGAAGTTATATATTCATGGTTTATATTAAGTATTTTGAACTTTTTATGGTTTAATTGTATTTTACTAATGAATTTCACCTGCACTTTGCTTTTCAATTTGTGTCAAATTGTAGAAGTTTTTGAAGAGTAGAGTAGTACTGCAATTGCTACGGTGATTTGCTAGTCAAGTGGTATGAAGCTCATTTTTTGGTTGAGTAGACTTTATATGATCAAATGCTAGTCAAGTGGTGTGAAACTCATTTTTTGGTTGAGTGGACTCTACATGATCAAATGTAGGAAAACGCTTTTGCATATGGTATTATGAATATTAAAGATAGATAATTACAAAAACTTTCCATCTTGTCCCATATCTCAATGAGCAGTCAGCAGGTATGAAATTTCTACTATTGTGTCATCTTAAATTTGCTAAATATGTATTGTCATTTATAGTTTAGTTGCATAATGCTGCATTGTCAATGGATGTGTAATTTGAATTTGTGGGTTTGCTTTTTTAGGGAGTATAAAAATTAAGACGAAAAAAATTATCGATTATTCCCGGGTTGACCCTGGAATCGAACCGAACCCATTGGGTCGATCCGGTCCTTGGTCCCAAGCTCAATAGGGTTGGTCCTCGGTCCTAAAAATTGAGGACTGACACTGTACGAGTTGGTCCTAGGGTTAGGGGGTGGCCCGGACCAACCCGAACCATGCTCACCCCTACCGCTATGTCTAATGGTCTCAAGAGTCCTGCAGGTTTACGATGTTCTGTTTTTACCTATTGGCACGTCAAATTTTGAGAAACGTGCTTAGCCGTATCTACTTTCATACCATTCCACCAAAATTGTTGATGCAAATTTCTATACATCTTTGTACTACCCGGATGAACATTGTAATTACTCCTATGAGCCTCTGACATAATTTCCTTCTTTAATTCTTCGTTGTCGGGAACACAGAGTCGTCCCTAGCGTCTTACCACTCCATCTTCAAAGATTTGAAATTCTGGTCTTTTTCCTAAAGACACTGCATCTTTCACTTTCATAATTTTCGGGTTAGACTCTTGTAAAATCTTAACTTTCTGAATAATTTTAGGTTCAATCCTTAATGCACTAAGCATACCGGTAAGACAATCTACTTTTAATTTAAAATCTAAATCCGTTACGGACTTTAACAAGCTCCATTCCGCCATTCTTAAATTGGCCATCTCCATACCCAACTTACGATTAAGAGCATCCGCTACCTTATTCGCCTTCCCTGGATGGTATCATATCTCACAATCATAATCCTTTAACAACTCCATCCACCTCATTTGTCTCATGTTCAACTCCTTTTGTGAGAATAGATATTTCAAGCTCTTATGGTCTGTATAAATCTCAAACTTTTCCCCATATAAATAGTGCCTCCATATCTTCAAGGCGAACACTATAGCTGCTAATTCTAAATCATGCGTTAGGTAGTTCAGTTCATGGGGTTTCAATTGTCTAGATGCATAGGCTATGACCTTGCCATGCTACATCAAAACACATCCCAGTCCTTTGTGAGATGCATCCCTATACACCGTAAAACATCGGGTCCAATTGGTATAGTTAGGATTGGAGCCGAGGTCAATTTTCTTTTAAGCTCCTGGAAACTCCTCTCGCATTCCCCATTCCATTCAAACTTCACATTCTTTCGAGTCAATTTTGTTAAAGGACCTGCCAGTTGTGAAAACCCTTCAATAAACCTTTTATAATAACCAGCCAGTTCTAAGAAACTCCGTATTTCAGTAAGTGTTGTCAGTCTCAGCCAATTTATTACCATCTCAACTTTTGCGGGGTCCACTCCAATTCCTCCTCCTGATACCACGTGCCCTAAAAATATTATCTGGTCCAGCCATAATTCACATTTGCTAAATTTAGCATACAGCTTATGCTCTCTCAGAGTTTGCAAAATTATCCTCAAGTGTTGTTCATGCTCTTTAGGCCCTCTCGAATATATCAAGATGTCATCAATAAAAACAATCACAAACTAGTCTAAATAAGGCTTAAATACCATATTCATTAGATCCATAAATGCAACTGGTGCATTTGTCAATCTGAATGGCATGACAAGGAACTTGTAGTGTCCATAACAAGTCCTAAACGCAGTCTTAGGGATGTCTTCTTTCTTAATTCTTAGCTGATGGTATCCCGATCTTAAGTCAATCTTAGAGAAGACCGAACTTCCCTAGAATTGGTCAAAAAGATCATCAATCCTAGGCAAAGGATATTTATTTTTTATGGTTACTTGATTCAGTTGCCTATAGTCAATGCACAAGCGCATCAATCCATCTTTCTTTTTTCACAAACAAGACTGGTGCACCCCAAGGTGAAGCACTTGGCCTAATGAATCCTTTGTCAAGCAACTCCTATAGTTGCACTTTCAATTCCTTCAACTCGACTAAGGTCATCCTATATGGGGCTTTTGATATAGGTCATGTTCCAGGCATTAATTCAATTTCAAACTCAATTTCTCGTTCTGGTGCTAATCTAGGCAATTCCTCAGGAAATACATCTTGAAATTCATCAACTACTCGAATTTCATCAGGCTTAGGCTCTTCCTTAGTATAATCTCTAACCATGGCCAGGTACCCTTGACATCCTTTGTCAAGTAACGCACGGGCTTCTATTGCTGAAATAAGTGCTACAGATAGGTGGGTCTGACCTCCCAAAAATTCACAACTAGACTGATCAGGTAAAATAAATTGGATCACTTTCCTGTAACAATCCATTTTGGCCAGATACTTATGAAGCCAATCCATTCCTATGATAACATCAAAATCATACATGGCCCTTACAACTAAGTCTATTTCCATATCCTTTTCTCCCATTGTTATCTTACAATTTCCACACACCAGAGTAGACAATAACATATCCTTTAGAGGCGTAGAAACACAGAGACGTCTCAAGAGGTGTAGTTTCTATCTTATTCAACTGTTTATATCTTTTAGACACAAATGAATGCGTAGCACCCGTATCAAACAATGCATATGCCTTTTTATCATTTATAAGGATCGTACCTGGAATAACATTTTTAGAAGCTTACGCTTCCTCTTGGGTGATCCCATACACCCTTCCTTGTGTCGGTGGCCTCTGAGAATTCCTTGGTAGATTTGGTCTAATAGCATTTTGTTGTGGCTGTCGCACCGAGCCAACTCTCACTTGCGACCTTTCCTATGGGTAGTTTCTCTTAGGATGACCTGTTTGTCCATAACCATAACATCTCAATCATCCATTGCAAGGTCCTTAGCCATGTCACCCATCACACCTTTGACATTCTTCATTTTGATAAGGTGCTCTTTCTAAATTCAGGCCACCCCTACCTTTTCCAAAGTTCCCGAAATTGCCTTTCTTCTTAAACTCCTAGGTCTGACCTTGACTTGTATAGGGTCTCTTACCCTGTCTCACATCACCAAAAGACAATGGTCTCTTATTCTCTGAATCTTCCCTTACCAACTCTTACTCCACCAACTGTGCCCTTTCATAGATCTCATTATAATCCCGTATGTTCAAAGGCACCAGTTGCTTCCTAATATTAGTTCTCAACCCTTTTAGAAACCTCTTAGCTTTCTCTTCTTGATCCTTAGTTAGTCTAGGAGCATATCTATACAGTTCAGAAAATCTTGCCTTATACTAGTCTACTCTCAGCTCCTTTTGTTCTAGTTGAACAAATTCTATAATTTTCTTATCCTTAGCATAGTCAGAAAAATGCTTTCTGCTGAAAGCTCTCACAAACTCTTCCTAGTTAACATCAGTACCTGGTGTGAAGATTGTGTCCCTCGAAGCTCTCTACCAAAACTTTGCATTTCCCTCTAGCTGGTACGCTGCCAAAGTTATTTTCTCAGGATCATTGTAGTCCAACGACCTGAAAATTTGTTCCATTCCATCAATCCAATGCTTCGCTTCCTCAGGACTTCCCATTCCACTGAACTTGGGTGGCTTCAGCTTAAAAAACTGCTCCACCAGTCCTTGAGTAAGGCGTTCTGCTCCAGGTTGTTGCCGTGCCTATCTTTCCATCAGATTTTCTATATTGGCCAATGCCTACAGGATATCTTCCATCCGAGATTAAGCCCTTGTAGTAGAGGCTTCAGCCCTTGATGGATGAGTACTTCTAGCTCGTACCATGATTTTCCTATAGTTTCCAAGCATTTGCCTCAGAAATAATCTGAGACTCACCGTCTCTATTTAAAAGCAATGACAACTATATAAATAACATAAACAAGTTACTGGCACCTAAAAGCAACTCATACTAACTACTAGGGATCTACGAGTGAATATTCATCACCCGTTGTTCAAAGTCACCCAACTATCCCAGTTAGTATCCTATGGTGTGCATTGTCATCATGTTTCCCAATTTCCAAATGAGGGTCCTTATCACTCCAATCTATAACTATTGCTCCGATCCCAACAAGGGGGCTGTGGCACCCTGAAACACCTAAGGTCACCACAGATACCAAAAGAAGAACCATAATTCATAGGCATTTTTTTTAACAGTCCCAGCGCATCTTATTTACGGAAGCATAATCAAGTCTTACCAATTCTCCCTCCAACAATCATGATACAATGCACACCACTAAGCACCATAAGAAAATAAAGTCGAGCCACTCTTTATTTATATATTTTCAAGATGGATTTCACGGGTCGGTACAACCAAAAAGGAAAGCCAAGACTATTGGCTAGACTTGGCCACAATTCAAAAAGAGGGCCACAACTCGACCCTCTATGTTGATCATGTATAATCCTCCATCTACAAGTGTCGGCTATGTCCAAAAAGTGTCAGCTCCCACTCCTCACACGGGCCGTCACACACATCCTGGTGCGTCAGGTGGTGGCGCCGACAACATCCCCCGCATCACTCCGTCACGACTGACATGGACAGATATGAACTCCTGAATGACCGGGCCCCCAGCCAAGCCCACGTCATACATCACCGGTGCACGAACCCGAATGAACATCAGACCAAGGATAGTGGGACAGTCGATCTCCAAACACTCGACCTCCACGTCAGATGGAAGGGCGTAAAAAGGTGCCCCACGTGACAGTAGGGAGTGGCATATTTTTAATCTAAAATGTTAGTCCCCTAAAAGGGGTGAGTACAACCACTTAGTAGGTAGGGGATCCATTAAACTACTCAATGCATCACACAAAAAAATTAAGACATCATGGTATAATTCATATTATTCATGCATCCAAGCATTACTTACCTTGCAACCATACATAAGTCATCATACCATATATGCATAAATCATCATGCACTCGTCAACAAGCATTCATGCATATACCATAATGAACTCTTCACCAAGCATTCATGCATATATTATCATGCCATAGGTGCATATACATCCATGCGCTCATCATCAAGCATTCATGCATATACCATCATGCACTCATCACCAAGCATTCATGCATATACCATCATGCCATAGGTGCATATACATTCATGCCCTCATCATCAAGCATTCATGCAAATACCATCATGCCATAGGTGCATATACATCCATGCACTCATCTTCAAGCATTCATGCATATATGTCACCATACCATGCATGACTCAATTTCAATTTCTCAATTGTTATTCTTTCAATTTGGGACGCCACATTTTTCTTTCACGAGACTAGTATTTGCATCCCACATTTATTGCTCACACCCAACTTGGCATCGCGAGGAACCTCCGGCACACACCTCCGAGCATCCGGCATACACACTCCAGGCATCTCGTACCCCAATTGGCATCACATGGTATCCCCCGGCTCACACCTCCGGGCTTCTAGTACCCCTACATCCCGAGCATCTCGAAACTCCCAAGGACATCCGACACACGCCCTTCGGGCATCCGGCATACACACTCCCTAGCCGAGCATCCCGACACTCCTGGGGCATCGTCGGCCCACACCTCCGACGGCATCCTCATTTATCATAATTCACATTCACATTTATGGCTCAATATTAACATGGCATATGATATGATGGCAACCAGATCATTTTCAGCATTTTGATTCTTATATGTAGTGCCAAATATCATCACATGTGCAGCAAGATTCAATCACCTAAGACAACATAATCCATGGGGTTCATCCAACTTAGAATAATCCATACATCATGGCTTTTGAAATTTACAAAATCCAGCTTGCACAATTTTTGAAAACGTATTAATTAAATACTCAAATGACCTTAAAACATTATGAAATGTGAACATACGATATTCAAGACATAAAGGCAGAAACTTCATGAAGAACACGTACCCAAAAGAACCTCACACAAAAAGATATAGCTCACGCATTACAGCTTGCAAATTTCGAACACATCAGATTGCGCGGTCTTAGAAATATTCCAAATTAAATACATGAATGAATTTAAAAAATTATGAAATTTTACCATGTGATATTCAAGGCCCTAAGGTAGATTTTTCATGAAGACATCAAGGCCACATTCGTCCTAGATAATTAACTATGGACGGTTGAAGCCCCTGTTCCTAGTACCGAACATTTCAAGTTTAGCCCTCTCCGAAAAATCAAGATTTCACCTACTTATCTTTCTTCTTTTCCTCTGAATTTTTGATATTTTTTTTCTCAAGAGGTCTACTACAGCTTTCATTAAGGGAACAAGGTGAAATTTTCAAAGAAAAGTCACTTTATAGTCCACAAAATAAAAATCGTTTCACTAGGCTATATTTGTTCGTTTTATCTAAAATTTGAGTATGTTAGTCTTCAAGATGGTCTCTACAACTTTCTTGAAGGGGTCGAAGTGAAATGCTCAGTAAAAAGTTACATGCAACACACAAAATCACCAAGAGGTCAACAAAACAGCTTTAGATGTAACATTTTCATAGAGGGAGGGTTTCACCCCCACAAAACTCATCCATTTTGCCTCAAATTTTAGTATGTTATACTTTAAGATGTTATCTACATATTTCATTAAGAAGTCAAAGCCAAAATCCGACTCAAACATTGCATGCAAGCCACTACAACATTCTGGGTCAGACTGTTTACTCGAGAACAATTTACTACTTCAAAACAACATTCTTAAAACTTTGGTTTCCACACCGTAGACATCCGAAATTCATCACCATTCAATAACACATTCTAGACAGAACTTGCAAGAGTAGATCAAAAGATCTAACTTGCCTCTAAATCTAGCTACGGCGAGCATGACGGCGGCGGGACACGGCGGCTACGGGCGACACATGGCTTCTCCTCCTTCTTCTTCTCTTCTTCCTTTCCTTCCCTTTCCTTTCTCTCTTCCTCTCCCCTCTCTCTCTTACGGTCGACACCCCCCAAACCAGCCACCTCTTCTCTTTATGTCCCTTTAAAAGCAATCATTAGTAATCATTAGGAGTCGCCCAAGGTGGCCAACGGGTGTAACTTCCCTTTTTGCCACTTGGCAAACCCCATGCACATGATGGGCTTGAAGATGGGCTGGCCTTCTCCCCTCCTTGTGGTTGACGGCCCTTTCATGGGCTTATGGGCCAGCCAATTTAGCCCATCTTAGGCCCACACTCTTGGGCCTAAGACCCAAGCTTAATTATATCCAATTTTAACCCCTTTTTAAAACTAATTAAATCCTTATTGAATCAAAGTACTATAGTGCAAAAATTGAATAACTAAACACTTGAAATCACAAATCCATAAATTCTAATTCATAATACATATGGCAAAGATAGGTAATCCTTTCCCAAAATTTATCCACTAAAAAAAAGTCGGCCATACTCTTTAATACATTACATGAATTAGAGCACCTTTAAGGATTAACAAGGAATTCTAGGATGCCACATACACCGGTGAGCTCTCTAAGCCTGGTCTTTGAAGAGTTCAAAGATTGAAGAAAAAGTGAAGAGCAGGTCCATATTATTAAAACATTAAAATGGCTAAATTGGTCTTTTTGGCTTGAGACACATTGAACCATAATTCCAAGATCACCAATAAGATAGATGTTTATGTGATATCTATTTATTTATTATGTTTTTGTTATTGTACATGTTAAACCGGTTAATGTGCAAGGTGAAACCATTTATAACGACTCAAACCTCATTATTGATAATATTAAGTGGAAATGGGTTTTTGACTCGTGGCCTTCTATCGTCGTGGTTTGATCCAATATTATAGTGGTTAACTAACCGGTTATGGATACATAGGGGTTAATTACCAATTATAATATTGGACCACTTCATTATGCATATGATGCTCATTATCAGTGAGGGAATCATTTGTGTTTTCAATACTTGCATGAGATGATATATGCTTGATGAAAAGATGCCAACCTCCTTTCTTGAGGGTGGGACCCAAGAGGAGCGTGTCACTTATGATAAGTGGCGTGATGATGACTTAAAAGTTAGGTCATATATGCTTGCTTCTATTAATAATGAATTACAGAAGAAGTATGAATTTATGAAAGATGCAGGGTCGATCATTTTGCACTTAAAGGAATACTTTGATGAGAATGGTCAAACCTCTAGATATGAGATATCTAAGGCATTGTACCGTATGAGGATGGCTGGAGGATCATCTGTTAATGATCATGCTTTGAAACTGATCTGACACATTGAAGAATTGGCTAGGCTGAATCTCGTTATGGACAATGAGTCAGCTATGGATTTGATCCTCCAATCTTTATCCGATTCCTTCTCTGGTTTTGTCCAAAACTTCCACATGCATAAGATGGAGAAAGCTTTTACTGAGTTACATAGCATGCTAGTAGTTTATGAGAAGGAAATGCATAACACAAGGCCAAATATAGTGGCTATGGCTAAGGCTTCTTCTTCAAGGGGTAAGACTGTATTAAAGAAGAATAAATGGAAGAGGCCTGCCAAACCTGTTGTGCAACCAAAACCCAAGATTGATAAAGGGAAATGTCATTACTATGGTGTCAAAGGGCACTAGAGGAGGAACTGTAAGAGGTACCTCACGAGCTTGAAGGTCAAGCCTAAGAACCAACCTTATGAAGATATGGTGTCTATGCTTATTGAAACTAATTTTATGGTTAGTGTTGAATCCAGCTCATGGGTTCTAGATTCTGCTGCAACTTTACATATTTGTATGTCTTTGCAGAATCTGGAAATAAGTAGGATGCTAGGGCAAAATGAGATTGTCCTGACATTTGCCAATGGAGCAAGAGTTGCTGCATTAGCTATAGAGACTTTTCGTTTATGTTTACCTTTTGGACATGTATTGGTTTTAAATAACTGTTTGCATTATAAGAATGCTGTTAGGAACATCATCTCTATACCTTGTTTAGGTAAAGAGAAATATGAATTTTCTTTTGCTGATGATGTATGTTCTATTTATCATAATAGAATATGTGTTGGTTCTAGCTTATTAACCAACAATCATTATACAATTACAATGCCCGGTAATGCGATTACCAATGACAATAAGCATAATAGAATTGATATAAATGCCATAACTAATCAATGCCCTAAAGACGTCCAAATAAAAAGTATGTTTGGCATCTTCGATTAGGTCATATTGGAGAAGACAGAATTAACAAGTTGAGTAATAATGGATACATTGATCCTTCAAATTTTGAGTCATACTCGACTTGTGAGGCATGTCGTTTAGGAAAAATGACCAAAGCGCCTTTTATGGGACAAAGTGTGCGAGCTGTTGACATATTAGAATTAATACATACAGATGTATATGGACCAATTAATGAAACTACTAGAGATGGTTATAATTACTTCATTACCTTCACCGATGATTAGTCACGGTATGGTTATTTATACCTCATGAAGTATAAATCTGAATCCTTTGAAAAGTTCAAAGAATTCAAGGCTGAAGTTGAGAAACAACGGGAAAATGTATTAAGGCTCTTCGATCGGATCGATGAGGTGAATACCTTAGTACTGAATTCCTGGACTGTGTTAAAGAGAATTGCATTTTATCACAATGGACACCTCCTGGAACTCCAGAACATAATGGTGTATCTGAACGAAGAAATCATACTTTATTCTATATGGTACGATCTATGATAAGTTATACCGATTTGCCAATATCCCTTTGGGGATATGCCCTTGAGACAGCTGTATATATACTGAATAGAGTGCTGTCCAAATCTGTTCCTGTGGCACCCCGAACCCTTCGCAGGTTGCCACAAGCGCCAATGTTACACCTTATTACCTTTCTTTTTAAAAGAGGCGTCGTAATTAGTAGACACATTTTTTTTTTATAAAACGGTCCCAGCGCGACTCATCAGCGGAAGCAAAATAAAATATCACCATCTCTCTCCCTACCAATCATGATGCAAATACACACCACTAATCACTTTTATAGACAAGCCATGACACTTTATTTACATATATTTTTAAGATGGGACTTCTTTTGGGTCGGTACATCAAAAGGAAAAGCCAGTACTCAGCCACGTCTAGCCTAAAACCCCAAAAAGAACCCTCGACCCACTACATCTCACGTGCACAACCCCCATCATCAATGTCGGCTAACTATCCAAAAAGATCCAGCTCCTACTCGTCACGCATGGCCCTCACACCCATCCCGGTGCATCGGGCTGTGGCGGCGACGGTATCCGACGCATCACTCCGTCGCGTTGAACATGGACAGATATGAACTCCTGGACAACAGGGCCCCCAGCCAGGCCCACATTGTACATAACTAGACAGTGCACTCGAATATACATAAGATTAGGAACAGAAGGACAGTCAAACTCCTCACACTCGACCTCTACGTCCGAAGGTATGCTGTAAAATACACCCCGCGTAATGGCAGGAAGCGGCATGCTGCTAATCTGAAATGTTGGTCCCCAAAAAGGGTGAGTACAACCACTCAATAGGTAAAGGAATCAAATAACCACTCAATGCATCATACAAGTCATATATGCATTGCAGACATTACTTATCTTGAAGCCATGTGTATATCATCATGCATCATCACCACAATCATAACACATACATGCGTATCATCATGTCATACTCATATGATCGTTATCATGACATTATTTTATCACACACATATCATCATCATCATATACATGACACCATCATACCATACACGTGTCATCATCATCATGGCATCATCTTATCACACAGGTCATCATCATCATGACATCATCATATCACACAGATATGCATGTCATCATGCCATATCATATATCATCATCATATCATGCATATCATCGTGCCATGGGTGATCATCATTATGTCATATTATATCATGCATGTCATCATGCCATGGGTGATCATTATCATGTCATATCATATCATGCATGGTTTAATTTCCACTTTTAACTTTCAATTTGATCACCACATCACCCTTCCTTGGATCATCAATTTCTTCTCATATTTTACACTCATCCCATGCGAGAAAAACCTCCAGCATTCAGACATTCCAGGCCACCGGGCATCCGCCCCCCCACATTCCGGGCATCTCGCATCCCAACTGGCATCACGAGGCATCCTCTCGAGCAAAGACCTCCGACAAGGCTTTCGGCATTTACACTCCCTGGCCGGGCATCTCGCACCCCAGCTGGCGTCACGAGGCATCCTCTCGGGCAAAGACCTCCGACGAGGCTTTCGGCACCCGCACTTTCCAAGCATCTCGACACTCCCGAGGACCATCCAGCCTTGTATCTCAATACAATCTGGCTTCCGACACCCCCACATTCTGAGCATCCTGAATCTCCCAAGGCCATCAGCAATGTATCTCTATACATTCCGAGCATCATCATCCGCCACAACAATCTGCTCATTTTACATTATCCATGTTCACTAATTTCAGTCTTAATTTAGTATGGCATATGATGCAATGGCAACCAAGTCATATTCAGCATTGATTCACACATGCATCTCAATCCATTGTCATGTATACATCAAGACATTATCGTACATGCTACATAGTATAATTATTTATGAAATAAAATTTATGGAATTTATACGAATAAAATAATCCATTTCTCATGCCCTTTTTTTTTTTTTTTTTTTACATTTATTTAAATTCTAGCTTGTGCCATTTTCAAAATATTAAATTTTATATCTATATAATTCTCAAAAATCATAAAAATTAAGGCAAGTGATAGACAAGATAATAGGATAATGATTTCATGCAAAATACATGGCCAAATAGAATTCCACACAAATCCATAATTCACACAAAACAGCATATAATTTTCAGATGAAATCAGAATGCACAGTCTCCGAAGAAATTCGATTAAAATATCCATACGATCTCCAAAAATTACGAACATTTACCAAGTCATAGCCAAGAAATTTACGTACATCTTTCATGAATACTTCCAAGTCAGATTCTTTCTAGATTATTTTCTACCATCACACAAAGCTTCTGGATCCAAGTACCGAAATCGTCCAGTGCATGCTTCTCCGAAATTATGAGTTTTCACCTACTTTTTCTTCTTCGTTTCCTCTGAAATTTAGATATGTTCTACATCGAGATGTTTTCTACAAGTTTCATGAAGAGATCTAAGTCAAATAACCAGAGTATAGTCATCATTTAGGTCCATGAATTCTCGGGTGTCCTGTAATACATCTCCAGAATTACCGTCTCCAAGATTTAGTCGATTTACTAGGTTATACTTGTTCATTTCACTTCAAATTTGAGTATGTTGTAGTTTAAGATGTTTCATACAACTTTGATGAATAAGTTGAAGAGAGATTCTTAGTAAAAATCAACATGCAACCACAAATCCAACAAGATGTCAGTGAAATCGTTCCAGATCTGAGGTATTGGCAGAATGAGAGTTTAACCCCTTAAATCTCCATCATTTTCCACCAAATTTTAGTATGTTGTATTTTAAGATTTTATCTACAACTTTGATGAAGATATCAAGGTGAAAATCGAACTCTAAATATGCATACGAGCTCACACAATATTCTGACTCGAGGGGATTCATGCGAAAACATTCCAGATCTGACATCTCTGTAAGATGAGAGTTTGACCCTTCAAATATCCATCATTTTCCACCAAATTTTAGCATGTTGTATTTTAAGATGTTATCTACAACTTTTATGAAGAGATCATGGTCAAAATCGAACTCTAAATATGCATACGAGCTCACACAACATTCTGACTCGAGCGGATTCATGCGAAAACATTCCAGATCTGACATCTCTGTAAGATGAGAGTTTGACCCCCCAAATATCCATCATTTTCCACAAAATTTTAGTATGTTATATTTTAAGATGTTAGCTACACCTTTCATGAAGAGATAAAGGTTAAAATCGACCTCTAAACATGCATGCAAGCTCACACAACATTCTGACTCAAACTGTTCAAGCGAAAACAGCAACACCACTCAAGAACAAGCCATCCAAGCTTCAGTTTCCCCCTTCCAATCCCATGCCTCAAAACAAATTCCGAACACATGCAAAACGGAGGAGAAAATGGCTCCTCTAGACCTCGACTTCTCCTGGCAAACCCTCACACGGGCCACTCTCCCTCTCTCTTTCGCACAATCTCCCTCTCTCTCTCTCTCTCTCTCTCTCCCTCTCTTGGCCAAATGAAGCAACCGGCCACCTCTCTCTCTCTTCCCTTTTATTTCCCCTAAACCTCATCATTAGTAATAATTGTTTGCCTTTCAATTAACCAATGCATGCCATCCTCCTTTGTGCCACTTGTCTCAATACATGCACAATGGGCTTGGCCTTTTGGGCTTGGGCTAGCGACTCTTGGACCTCCTCTTGGGCTGGTCGACAGCCCCCCTTTCGTGAGCCTAATTGGGCTTACTAGCTTGGCCCATCAAAGCTTCGGCCAATGGGCCTAAGGCCCATCCTAATAAAATTTAAATTTTCTTTTTTTTTTATAATTTCTTCTATAAATTTTAAATTTTAAATTCCACATGGCCAAAGTCTTGTGACATTTTATTTATAGAAATTTAATTTATAAAGTGCATGGCCAAGCATAGATTATTATCATTAATCTATCAAATTTAAAATCTCATAGACACAAGCACAATAACACATAGCCTTAAAAAAACTAATGGCTAAAAAATAAGCCATAGGAAATTTTCATTACCTAATTATAGGCTTTAATTCCTCTAAAGGGTGATCTTGAATTTTGGGATGCTACAATTCTCCCCTCCTTAGAGAATTTCGTCCTCAAAATTAGACACCACTCGTGCCTTCTTGAAACAAATGAGGGTACTTTTCCTTCATCTGATCCTCACTTTCCCATGTGGTTTCCTCCATATCATGATGTCGCCATAATACCTTAACCAATGGGATTTTCTTAGTCCTAAGAATTTGCTCCTTTCAATCCAATATCTGCATAAATTCTTCAATGTACCTTACTTTCTCATCCAGTTTGATGGCTTCATGATCGAGTATGTGACTAGGATCCGGCTTGTACTTCCTCGACATCGATACCTGAAACACATCGTGCAGACTTCTTAACTTAGGAGGTAGTGCTAAGCGATAAGCTACATCCCCTATCCTTTTGAGTATTTCAAAAGGTCTAACAAATCTAGGGTTTCATTGGAGAAACCTTAAGGAATACATGATCTCCCACACAAAATTCTAAAGGCCTTCTATGCCTATCTGCGTAATCTTTCTGTCTACTTTGAGCTGTTTTAAGTCTTTCTCTGATAATTTCAACAGCCTCAGTGGTAACTTGTACCAGTTTAGGTCCTGTCAATTTCCTCTCGCCTACTTCATTGCAACAGATAGGAGTCCTACATCTCCTTCCATATAATGCTTCATAGGAAGCCATGCCTATACTTTTCTGGAAACTATTGTTATAGGCAAACTCTACCAAATGCAACATTTCATCCCAATTTCCTTTGAAATCAATCACACAAGCTCTCAACATATCCTCTAATGTCTTAATTACTCTTTCTGATTGACCATCTATTTGGGGATGAAAAGAAGTACTAAATTGAAGCTTAGTCCCTAATGCAATTTGAAGACTTCGCCAAAAGTTCGAAGTAAACCTCGAATCCCGATCTGAAGTAATGGTCACTGGAACACCATGAAAGCGTACCACTTGACTTACATACATGTCCGCATACTTATCCATTGGGTAGTCCATGCGAATTGCTAAGAAATGAGCCGATTTAGTCAAATGGTCCACTATAACCCAAATTGAGTCATGACTGCTTGACGTCCTTGGCAATCCTTGCACAAAGTCCATCGTTATATGTTCCCATTTCCATTCTT
The DNA here is from genome assembly GCA_014182885.2 of Eucalyptus caleyi. Classification (NCBI taxonomy): domain Eukaryota; kingdom Viridiplantae; phylum Streptophyta; class Magnoliopsida; order Myrtales; family Myrtaceae; genus Eucalyptus; species Eucalyptus caleyi. The sequence continues at coordinate 29,384,885 of CM024468.2, read as the reverse complement.
GTATGTCTAATGGTCTCAAAAGTCATGTGGGTTCACGATGCTCCGCTTTTACTTGCTGGCACGTCAAACATTGAGAAACGTGCTTAGCCGTATCTGCCTTCTTACCATTCCACCAAAATTGCTGGCGCAAATTCCTGTACATCTTTATACTACCTGGGTGGATACTATAATTACTCTTATGTGCCTCCGACAGAATTTCCTTCCTTAATTCCTCATTGTCGGGAACACAAAGTCGTCCTTGGCATCTTACTATTCCATAATTAGAGACTTGAAGTTCCAATCTTTTTCCTAAAGATACTGTATCTTTCATTTTCAAAATTTCTGGGTCAGATTCTTGCAAGATTTTAATTTTCTGAATAATCTCGGGTTCTATCCTCAATGCACTAAGCATACCAGTAAGACAATCCATTTCCAATTTAAATTCTGAGTCTACTACAGACTTTAACAATTCCCATTCTGCAATCCTTAAACTAGCCATTTCCATAGCCGACTTACGACTAAGAACATCCACTACTCTATTCGCTTTCCCTGGATGATATCTTATCTCACAATCATAATCCTTTAATAACTCCATCCATCTCCTTTGTCTCATGTTCAATTCCTTTTGTGAGAATAGATATTTCAAGCTCTTATGATCCGTATAAATCTCAAACTTCTCCCCATACAAATAGTGTCTCCATATCTTCAAGGCAAACACTATAGCTGCTAGTTCTAAATCATGCGTCGGATAATTCAGCTCATGGGGTTTCAATTGTCTAGATGCATAGGCTATGACCTTGCCATGCTACATCAAAACACATCCCAATCCTTTGTGAGATGCATCACTATACACTGTAAAACCATCAAGTCCAATAGGTATAGTCAGGATTGGAGCTAAGGTCAATTTCCTTTTAAGCTCCTGGAAACTTCTTTCACATTCCCCATTCCATTCAAATTTTACATTCTTTTGGGTTAACTTCGTTAAAGGTCTTGCTAGTCGTGAAAATCCTTCAATGAATCTCCTATAATAACCAGCCAGTCCTAAGAAACTCTGTATTTCAGTAAGTGTTGTTGGTCTCGGCCAATTTACTACCATTTCAACTTTTGCCGGGTCTACTACAATTCCTTTTCCTGACACCACATGTCCTAAAAATACTATCTGGTCCAACCAGAACTCACAATTACTAAATTTAGCATACAACTTATGCTCTCTCAGGGTCTGCAAAACTATCCTCAAATGTTGCTCATGCTCTTTAGGCCCTTTTGCATATACAAAAATATCATCAATAAATGCAATCACAAACTGGTCTAAATAAGGCTGAAATATTCTATTCATTAGATCCATAAATGCAGCCGGCACGTTAGTCAATCCAAATGGCATAACAACGAACTCGTAGTGTCCGTAGCGAGTCTTGAACGCAATCTTAGGAATGTCCTCCTTCTTTATTCTTAACTGATGGTATCCCGACCTCAAGTCAATCTTAGAGAAGATCGAACTTCCTTGGAGTTGATCAAACAAGTCATCAATTCTAGGCAAAGGATATTTATTTTTAATGGTTACTTGGTTCAGCTGCCTATAGTCAATGCACAAGCGCATCGATCCATCTTTCTTTTTCACAAACAAGACCGGTGCACCCCAAGGTGAAGCACTTGGTCTAATGAATCCTTTGTCAAGCAACTCATGTAATTGCACTTTCAATTCCTTCAATTCAACTAAGGCCATCCTAAATGGGGCTTTTGCTATAAGTCCCGTTCCAGGCATTAATTCAATGTCAAATTCAATCTCCCGCTCTGGCGGCAATCCAGACAATTCCTCAGGGAATACATCTTGAAATTCGTTAACTACACGAACTTCCTCAAGTTTAGGCTCCTCTCTTGCATAATCTCTAACTATGGCTAGGTATCATTGACATCCTTTGTCAAGTAACCTACAAGCTTCTATTGCCGAAATAAGAGCTACAGGAAGATGGGTTTGACCTCCTAAAAATTCACAACTAGACTGATCAAGCAAGGTAAACTAGATCACTTTCTTATAACAATCCATTTGGGCCCGATACTTACGAAGCCAGTCCATTCCTATAATAACGTCAAAATCATACATAGCTATTACAACCAAGTCTATTTCCATATCTTTTCCTCCCATTGATATCTTACAATTTCCACACACCAGCGTAGACAATACCATATCCTTTAAAGGTGTGGAAACACAAAGAGGCGTCTCAAGAGGCATAACTTCTATCTTATTCAAAAATCTATATCTTTCAGACACAAATGAATGCGTTGCACCCGTATCAAACAATGCATATGCCTTTTCACCATTAATAAGAGTCGTACCTGAGATAACATTTTTGGAAGCTTCTGCTTCCTCTTAGGTAACTGCATACACCCTTCCTTGTGCAGGTGGCCTCTGAGGATTTCCTTGTAAGTTTCATCTAATAGCACTCTGATATCCCTGTTACACCGAGCCAACACTCACTTGCGACCTTTCTTGTGGGCAACTTCTCCTAAGATGACCCACTTGTCCACAACCAAAACATTTCTGTCGTCCATTACAAGGTCTTGGGCCATGTTGCCCATTACACTTTTGACAAACACTAGGCTGATAGGGCGCTTTCCCTATATTCAGACCACTTCTTGCTCCCCCAAAATTTCCAAAATTACTCTTCTTTTTCACATTCCAGGTCTGACCTTGACCAAAATAAGGTCTCTTACCCCTTTTCACATCATAAAAAATTCAACGATTTCTTAAACTCTGACCGCTGTCTTAATAGTTCGTGCTCCACTAACTGTGCCATTTCATAAATCTCATTATAATCTCTTATGTTCAAAGGCACTAGTTGCTTTCTAATGTCAGTCCTCAGCCCTTTCGGAAATCTCTTAGCCTTTTCCTCCTGATCCTCAATCAATCTAGGAGCATATCTAGACAGTTAAGAAAATCTAGCCTCATACTAAGCTACCGTCAGCTCCTTTTGTTGTAATTGAACAAATTCCGTAATCTTCTTATCCTTAGCACTATCAGAAAAATGCTTTCTATTAAAAGCTCTAACAAACTCCTCCCAGTTAGCATCAATACCTGGTGGAAAGATTATTTCCTTCGAAGCTCTCCACCAAAACTTTACATTTCCCCCTAGCTGGTACTCTGCTAAAACTATTTTCTCAGCATTAGTGCAGTCCAACAGCCGGAAAATTCGTTCCATCCCATCAATCCATTGCTCCGCCTCCTCAGGACTTCCCATTCCATTGAACTTAGGTGGCTTCAGCTTTAGAAACTGCTCCACCAGTCCTTGAGTACGACGTTGTGGCACCCCTCGACGACCCCCGATTCGATTAGGGTCGCCTGCGCCCGCCTTTCCATCAGATTTCCAATATTGGCATATCAGGATGTCTTCCATTCGGGGTTCAGCCCTTGCAGCGAAGGTCTTTAGCCCTCGATGGATGAGCACTTCCAGCTCGCACCATGACTTTCCTACAATTTCCAAGCATTGCCTCGGGAAGCACATCCAAGACTCCCTTCCCTCCATTCAAAGCGACTACACACTACATAAAACATATACATGTTACCGGTACCTAAAGGCAACTCAAAAATTAATTTACTAGGGATCTACGATGGAATACTCATTAGTTATTCAATTACTTGCCGTTGTATATCCTATGTGTGCATTGTCATCATGTACCCAATTTCCAAATGAGGCTCCTTATCACTCCAATTGTAACCATTCACGGCGATACCAAAAAAGTTTGGCACCCGAACCCTTTGCTATCCGCCCTCCTTAGACATCTTATTACATTTCTTCTTAAAATACACCCCGCGTAACGGCAGTAAGCGGCATGGTGCTAATCTGAAATGTTGGTCCTCAAAGGGGGTGAGTACAACCACTCAATAGGTAAAGGAATCCAATAACCACTAAATGCATCATACAAGTCATACATGCATTGCAGGCATTACTTACCTTGAAGCCATGCGTATATCATCATGCATCATCACTACAATCGTAACACATACATGTGTATCATCATGTCATACTCATATCATCGTTATCATGACATTATTTTATTATACACATATCATCATCATATACATGACACCATCATACCATACACGTGTCATCATCATCATGGCATCATCTTATCACACATGTCATCATCATCATGACATCATCATATCACACATATATGCATGTCATCATGCCATATCATATATCATCATCATATCATGCATATCATCGTGCCATGGATGATCATCATTACGTCATATCATATCATGCATGTCATCATGCCATGGGTGATCATCATTACGTCATATCATATCATGCATGTCATCATGCCATGGGTGATCATCATCATGTCATATCATATCATGCATGGTTTAATTTCCACTTTTAACTTTCAATTTGATCACCACATCACCCTTCCTTGGATCATCAATTTCATCTCATATTTTACACTCGCATCCCATGCGAGAAAAACCTCTGGCATTCAGCCATTCCAGGCCACCGGGCATTCGGCCCCCCACATTCCGGGCATCTCGCATCCCAACTGGCATCACAAGGCATCCTCTCGGGCAAAGACCTCCGACGAGGCTTCCGGCATCTACACTCCCTGGTTGGGCATCTCGCACCCCAACTAGCGTCACGAGGCATCCTCTCGGGCAAAGACCTTCGATGAGGCTTCCGGCAACCCCACTTTCCGGGCATCTCGACACTCCCGAGGACCATCCGACCTTGTATCTCAATACAATCCGGCTTCCGGCACCCACACATTCCGGGCATCCTGAATCTCCCAGGGCCATCCGACAATGTATCTCTATACATTTCGGGCATAATAATCCGCCACAACAATCTCCTCATTTAACATTATCCATGTTCACTAATTTCGGTCTTAATTTAGTATGGCAAATGATGCAATGGCAACCAAGTCATATTCAGCATTGAATTCACACATGTATCTCAATCCATTGTCATGCATACATCAAGACCTTATCGTATGTGCTACATAGTATAATTATTTATGAAATAAGATTTATGGAATTTATGCCAATTAAAATAATCCATTTATCATGCCCTTTTTATTTTTATTTAAATTCCAGCTTGTGCCATTTTCAAAAATATTAAATTTATATTTATATAATCTCAAAAATCATAAAAATTAAGGCAAGTGATAATCAAGACAATAGGATAATGATTTCATGCAAAATACCGGCCAATGAGAATTCCACACAAATCGATATTCACACAAAACAGCATATAATTTTCGGATGAAATCAGAATGCACAGTCTCTGAAGAAATTCGATTAAAATATCCATACTACCTCCAAAAATTACGAAATTTTACCAAGTTATAGCCAAGACATTTATGTATATCTTTCATGAAGACTTCCAAGTCAGATTCTTTCCAGATTAATTTCTACAGTCTCATGAAGCTTCTGGATCCATCACTGAATCGTCCAGTACATGCTTTTCCGAAATACTGAGTTTTCACCTACCTATTATTCTTCATTTACCCTGAAATTTGTATATGTTATACATCGAGATTTTCTCTACAAGTTTCGTGAAGAGATCCAAGTCAAATATCCAGAGTATGGTCGTCATTTAGGTCCATGGAGTCTCGGGTGTCCTGTAATACATCTCCAGAAATACTGTCTTCAAGATCTAGTCGATTTACTAGGTTATACTTGTTCATTTCACTTCAAATTTGAGTATGTTGTATTTTAAGATGTCCCCTACAACTTTCATGAAGAAATTGAAGAGAGATTCTTAACACAAACCAACATGCAACCACACATCCAGCAAGAGGTCAGTAAAATCTTTCCAGATCTGAGGTCTCGGTAGGATGAGATTTTAACCCCTTAAATCTCCATCATTTTCCACCAAATTTTAGTATGTTGTAGTTTAAGATGTTATATACAACTTTTATGAAGATACCAAAGCTAAAATCTAACTCTAAACATGCATGCAAGCTCTCACAACATTCTGACAGCGGATTCTGAAAACATTCCAAACGTAAGATGAGAGTTTTACCCCTCAAATCTCCATCATTTTCCACCAAATTTTATTATGTTATAGTCTAAGATGTTAGTTACAAATGAATAAATCAAAGCCAAGATCGGACTCTAAACATGCATGCAAGCTCTCACAACATTCTGACTCCCACTTCCAATCAGTCAAAATTCAAACACAAACCATCCATACTTCGGTTTTTCTCACCTAAACACCCAAAAATTCAACATGCAAGTAACATACACACATGCAAGAGAAGCTAGAGGACTCCCACTTGCCTCTAGACTACACGAACGGCGGCACACGGCGGCGAACACGGCGGCACACGGCGGACGGACGGCGACTCCTCCTCGGCTCCTCCTCTCTCTTGGCCGCTCTCCCTCTCTCTCGCACGATCTCTCTCTCTCTCTCTCTATCACTCTCTTGGGCGAATGGTGTAACCGGCCACCCTCTCTCTCTCTTCCCTTTTATCCCCCCTAATCCTCATCTTTGATAATCATTACTTTGCCTGCTAACTAGCCAATGCATGCCCTTCTTCTTGCCACTTGTCTCATTGCATGCATAATGGGCTTGGGCTTTTGGGCTTGGGCTTGGGCCATCCGGCCACTCTTGGGCCTCCCCTTGGGCTGGTCGACAGCCCCCTTTAGTGGGCCTTATTGGGCCGACTAGCTTGGCCCATCAAGCTTGCCAATGGGCCTAAGGCCCATCCTAATAAAATTGAAATTTTCTTTTTTTTTTTTAATTTCTTCTATAAAATTTTAAATTTTAATTTTCAACATGGCCAAAGTCTTGTGACATTTTGTTTATTGAAATTTAATTTATAAAGTGCATGGCCAAGCATAGATTATTATCATTAATCTATCAAATTTAAAATCTCACAAGACACATGCACAAATCTTCTAATCTTAAGAAAACTAATGGCTAAAACATAAACCATAGAAAATTTTATTACCTAATTATAGGCTTTAATTCCTCTAGAGGGTGACTCGAATTTTGGGATGCCACAGTTCCAACTACGCCTTATGAGATATGGCATAGTAGGAAACCTAGTCTTAATCATATTAAGATTTGGGGTTGTTAAGCTTTCGTGAAAAAGCTAAAAATGGAAAAATTGGAGGTAATATCCGAACAAGGTGGTTTAATTGGATATCCAAAGGAAACTCTTGGATATTATTTCTATTTTCATTCAAACCAAAGAATTTTGGTATGCAAGCACGCTTCTTTTTTGGAGAATCAGTTCATCCAAGAAAGTGGTGCTGGGTGGAAAATAGTCTTACAAGAAGAAAATAATGAAGTACCAAATAACCGAGTTCAAATACCAATCTCTGATTCAGTGGGAGCTTCTGATACACAACCTCTTAGGAGAAGTGCAAGAACGTTTCGCCCACCTACTCGTTATAGACACTCGGTTGATCATATTGAACCATTATTCATTATGAATGATAGTGATCAACCCGGTGATCCTAAAACCTATGAGGAAGCGATGTTAGACATTGATTCTGGTAAATGGCTAGAAGCCATGAAATTCGAAATGGATTCAATGTATTCCAATGAGATCTAGACCTTGAATGACCTGCTTGATGGTATTATACCAATTGGTTGTAAATGGATCTTCAAGAGGAAGATGAATGCTGAAGGTCAAATTGGAACTCACAAAGCACGGCTGGTGGCGAAAGGATATCATCAAAAAGAATGAATTGATTATGATGAAACTTTCTCACCTGTGGCCATGCTAAAATACATTCGGATTATGTTGGCTATAACTGCACACCTTGATTATGAGATATTCCAGATGGATGTCAAAACGGCTTTTCTAAATGGTTTTCTCGACGAGGACATCTATATGGAACAGCCACAGGGAGTTGAATCCAATAGTGAAAAATGTAAGGTGTGTAAGCTTAAGAGATCCATTTATGGACTCAAACAAGCCTCCAGAAGTTGGAATATCCATTTTGATGAGGTAGTCAAATCATTTGGCTTCATAAAAAATCTGGATGAACCTTGTGTATATAAGAAGATCAGTGGGAATGCATTTGCATTTCTGGTTTTGTATGTCATGATATACTTTTGATTGGAAATGATGTACGAATGATATCATCAATAAAACTATTCTTGTCACAGAAATTCTCCATGAAAGATTTAGGAGAGGCAACCTACATTTTAGGTATCAAGATCTATAGAGATAGATTAAGACAATTGATTGGCCTCTCACAATCTACGTACATAGACCAAGTGTTAACATGGTTTAATATGCAATGTTCCAAGAGAGGATTATTGCCTTTTAGGCAAGGGATCCGTCTTTCTAATGAGATGTGTCCCAACACTCTTGAAGAAAGAGAGCAGATGGCAAAGATACCATATAAATCCGTTATTGGAAGCATAATGTATGCTATGCTATGTACTAGACCTGATATTGTGCATGCTGTAAATATTACTAGCATATATTAGTTTGATCCAGGAGAAGAGCACTGGATAGTAGTCACGAATATTCTTAAGTACTTGCGAAGGACTAAAGATTTATTTTTGATATATGGAGAAAGAGAATTTAAAGTTGTAGCTTATACTGATTCTGATTTTCAATCGGATTCTAATGATTATAAGTCTACGTTTGTGTTTGTCTTTACATTCAATGGTGGTGCAGTTAGTTGGAAAAGTTCCAAACAAAGTATAATTGCCGATTCCACCACTGAGGCAGAGTATGTAGCTGCTTCTGAAGTAGCAAAGGAAGCCGCTTAGATGAAGAAGTTTATTTCTGAACTTGGAGTTATTCCTTCAATTGAGTAAGCGATCACATTGTTTTGTGATAACAATGGGGCGATAGCTCAAGCTAAGGAACCAAGGTCTCACCAGAAGTCCAAGCACATTGAGAGATGCTTCCATCTCATCAGAAAAAATTGTTAGGAGATGTGATATCGCTTTGCAGAAAATTGCCTCAGCAGAAAACGTGGCAGATCCCTTCGCTAAGGCCTTACCTCAGTCTTCTTTTGAAAGACATATTGACAAAATGAGTTTGAGGTACTAGACAAGTTGGCTTTACTACAAGTAGGAGATTATTGGATGTATGCCCTAAAGCTACTATGTAATGGTTACATATTAGGGATTTCGGTTGTACTTTCATTATTATTATTTTATTAATGGCAATGACGTATTCATTCATTTGTCCAATTATTTTATATTGATGAATGATTCCATAAGATAAGTTGTAACTAGACCTATTCTTGAGACGTCAAGAATATATGTGACGAGTTCATAGTTAGACTGAATCTTTAAATCATTCCCGGTCGATGGATTATTGAGTGGATATTAATAATCCTGTTGAGATCGGTGTGTTCTTAACTTTGCCATTAAGTATTGGATACTTAAGGGAATGATGAGTCACATGTCATTGGGTATTATGATGCCTGAGTTAGAACATAGGTATTTGTATTAGATAAATTCACTGAACGTGACGCATATGGAACAATTAGCGACATTGAAGCTTTTAGTGTGGTCAATGTCTAATTGTTCATGCTTTAGTCTTGTGTAAATAATCCTTAGACCTGAGGCACAGTATTAACTTGTGTATTGAACAACTATGGTTCACGGGTGCACATAATGCCGGGTCGTTCATCCATCTTTATACCTAATAGTCATACTTTGTTCATATATGAAGTTACATGTGTGCACAATATGGAATCTGTCTCCTTGTTATATGCAAGGTATGATAATAATGTCCTATGCAATCTAATTGTGACATTGCATTGAAATCCTCAGCCAGGGTTGTAACTGAGAATAAATTGTTTATGTCTGGAATAAAATGCATGTCAATTAGATTTGTGTATATGATCAAATTAATGACTTGACTAATATTCCATGGTTTTTGTTTGATTAGGACATAGTAAGATAAAGGGATTGAATTACACTGTAGCCAAAGTTGACAGGTTCATTATGTTCTTAAAATATACACACTATCTTGGTAGCCATGACATATCGCTAGATGTCAATCATGGCTTGTAAGACTCAAAGATTAATTAGGACAATTAATTCATGTGGGAGTACTAATGTGTTAGTACAAGTCTTACTACCAGCTTAGTGATGAACCTAGGGATGTCACACACCATAAACAATTAGGATAACGTGGAACAAGAGAGAAATATAATGCAAATTTGTTTACAATTATTGTAATCGAATTGTGTCGATTTGAAATTAAATTAAATGAGATTTAATTTAATTTGTATTATAGTCACGAGCCTATTTGCATATGATGCACACGCATGCTTGAAGTGGATACATGTTAATGTATTCCATTTGTACATATAAAGATTATGTTCTTTTTATTTTTAAAAGGGATTGATTAATTAATTATTTGTTCATTTAATTAATTAATTAATTAATACATTTTAATAACCAATAATAAAATAATATATAAAGCTTCCTGCATGTGCACGAAGCACATGCATGAATCCTTGGATGGTCAGCAACCGCTGACCATCATCCACGAGATCGTGCATGAACGGTCAACAGTTGCTGACCATCATGCACCAAGTCGTGCATGAACGGTCAACAGTTGCTGACCATCATGCATGAAGTCGTGCATGAGCAACCACATGAAGTCGTGCATGAGCAACCACTCATGCACGATCGTTCGTGCATGAGTGGGGACGATCTACAACCGTTGCTGATTGTCCATCGATCAACAACCGTTGCTGATTAGTTTATATCTTTATCTTTAAAAGGTTTGTTTTTGCGACAAATATAGTGGGTTGAAAAATAGAGAAATGTGGGTGTGTGTTTGTGTTTTTAGAGAGAAAATGCTTTGCTGAAAAGAGAGAGCAAATTGTGTGTGTGTTCTTGTGTCTTTGAGACGTAAGAAAGAAGAGCGTTATCTTGTTTAAGTCGTGACTATTATACATCAAGAATACGACAGATTGTTTCCACGTGATTGCTACCACGATCGAAGTGGTGAATATTTGAAAGTTCTCTCTTCCGTTCGACGTTCGTTGTTGGTGTGTCTGAACTAGAGGTCGGATGATTGTGGGACTCGAACTGTAGAACATCCAAACCGACTCGTTTCAAAGCGCGCTTCGAGAGATAATTCGTTTAACTCCCTTTTATGTTTATATATTTTGATTAAAATGCATGAACAACACTTTAGGAGAATCATGTAGAAAATATACTTTCATTTCCGCTGCGTTCTTTTGTTAATTTTTCTTATACATGATTCATGAAACCTCAACAATATCAGCTCATCTAGTGCTTGTTATGACATCATTTGCATATTGGCTTGAACATATATAACACGTTACTACTCAACCAATACACATATGAATGGCTTTTTATTATTTTATCCTCTTCAAAAATTTAGGTGTCTACACATGGATAATTCATGAAGTATGACAATAGGTTTAACTTAATTCTATCACACATTAATGGCTGTAAAAGACTTTGCTGTTGTTTGCAGAGCAAGGACGCTGAAGTGATGTTGAAACTGAGGAGCACCCCCAACAATCGTGAACGTTATCGACTAATGAGGGATGTAATGGGGAAAAGGTTCATTCAAGTGACCCGACTCCATCATTGTGGAGTGCGCCGTATACTTGCTGCAATTTATGGTCTACAAAATCTGCTAGCTGAGAAACAAGCATTCGATGAAGTTTTTATCAAGTTGGAGCTGGTTCGGTCACTTCTGCAACCTTTAGTTTGATCTATATGCATTACTTCCCATGCTTGAGATATTGTCCATAAACTTTATATTCTGTTAAATAATTAATGCTAAACGGAAAAAGCTATTTGTTTTTTTCCTTCTACCAGGATCACTAAAGCGGGGTGCAACAAATGTCGCTCTTGGTGCTGCTCTTGGAGCTGCATTTTGCTTTCCTCTTGGTAAGTATACTACTGACACCGCATCAAAAGGACTTCAATAAAAGCTTGCTTGTATTCTGATCTTCTTTATAGTTGACAATATATCCTGATCAAGAGTCAAAATTAGTCAAGAAACAAGATATCCGAGGAGGTTTCCACAAGAGAATATCTTAGCTGAATGATCTCCAATATAATTACACTCGGAAAAAGAAATGAAACTAATGTCTAACAGCCGATAATTGCACCTTCTACTCTTTGTACAGTAATGGCAGTTCCATATCCTTCTCCTTTAGAAATATGGCATCGTATTAAATTATGTCTTGAGTTTGAGTACATGTACGAAACTTGACCTGATTGGATGATATTGATTTGTCAAACAGAATGTGTTAAGAAAGATCCCAAAACATATTAGGAATTCTTTATTGAAGAAGTTTCCTAAATTGCATAAAGGGACGCAAGTACTATATTTGTGGGGATTCGTATATTCAATAAAAAGGATCAGAATATTCACTTGTGCCGTTGAGAGTCTGTTCTGGTCTTACCCAACCAAAACAAATTTATATTATATTTATATATTTTCCTTCCAAGCCGCACACTTAAGGACGTGGACTTCGTGGGTTTTGTTGAGATCTCAGGCCTTGACTTGAAGTATAAAAAGGGACACACAGGGAAGTACTCTCTTGGCTGCATGAATGTTTTTGAACACGGGGATTTGTGTTGCGAGTAATACATCTGTTTATTTTTAAATACAATGGGTTTAGGTATAATTTAGGTATGGGAAACACTCGAACATGTGAGTAATTGTAATTTGATTCTCTATTGTTAGTATATTATTTGTTACTGGCTCTCACATGGAGTACGTAGTAATAATCCGACCATATTATGTAAATCTCTATTGTTTTTAATTTTTCCTTATTATTCTTTGATGATTTTGCATTGATCTAATCGACAGATCTGAATAGTTTCTATATTTTTTCACAACACATTTTCCGATTCCAACAAATATAGCCTAACATCTTCAACTTCTTGTGGTTGAGCAGGAAAACTATTAGAAGTCAAGGTCAAGAATCTGATTGTTCCTCTCACATGGCCAACACCTGAACTAGCCATTGCAAATCTCTTGTAGCCAAATTGCTTTTAGGATCACTCCTAGATCAACTTCTAAAATAACGTCAACTAGAAAATGTCTCTAGTCCATTTGGTGCTCTCATATTTTGTTGGATTTTTCAAAACAAAATTTGTTGTCGGTACTTATGAGCTCAAGGGTGCTCATTCTTGATAAGACATTATGATGTGAATCGTTGCGGAAGGATTGTTCTACGAAAGTCTAGATTGTGCGAATTGCAAACCTCAACCTCCAATCAAACTTGTGATTGGCAACCTCGGTATGAACGTGACCTGTTGAGGAACGCGTGTCAACCAACCAACATTATAGACACCACGAGCCAAAGAATTCGCTATCTCACTCGATAAGTCAAATCAACCGCCAAAGAGAATCTTGATAAGGTCAAGTCCTCAAAAGAGCAATAGAAGAAAATCTCTCAATTCTTGTCCTTAAAAATAAAATATATCTCTGTTCCCCCGAAGAAATTCAGTCACTCTTATATATATAGGCCTTCTAGCCGCCACACAAACCCTAAAACCAACCCTAAAAAAAAAAAAAAAAACTAATGGGTCATATTTTAGAAAACAAGAAGAATATTCCTATTTGAATTGGTCAAATATTTGGTAACCAGATAATTAAATTGCGCCAAGATTTCCAAGATTCTTCAAGATTTGATCCAAGGTGATCTCCATGCCAAAGATCACGAACCATGACACCAACAGCTTGCCTAAATTGCTTGGCCCTCGCTCGAGTGATCGAACCAGTAGGAATAGATAATGGGTCCTTAGCACCTCCTCCTCGATATGGCTCGATGTCCACATCATTCCCTCCCTCGTGCAAAGGATTTGCCCTCAAATCATCACTGGCAACAAAAAAAGTCAAGTCAGAAACATTAAATGTGGCACTAACGTCATACTTACCTAGAAGATCAAGCTTGTAGGCATTATTGCTAACTCTTTCCAAAACCATGAATGGTCCATCCCCTCGCGGTAATAACTTAGAATGTCATTGCTCAGGAAATCTCTCTTTGCGCATATGAACCCAAACCCAATCGCCGGGTTCAAACACCACTTCCTTGCGCCCTTTGTTGGCTTGCCTTGCATATTGCTCACTCTTGCACTCAATATTTGTGCGCGTCTTCTCGTGTAATGCCCTGACAAATTCAGCTTTCTTTGCTCCATCTAAATCAACACGCTCATCAACAGGTAAAGGGGTTAAATCTAATGGAGTTAACGGATTAAAACCATAGACAACCTCAAATGGTGTAAATTTAGTAGCATAATGCATGCTCCTATTATATGCAAATTCAACATATGGTAGACAATCTTTCCAAGATTTTATGTTCTTTTTAGTAATAGCACGCAACAATACCCCTAAAGTTCTATTAACTACTTCGGTTTGACCATCAGTCTGTGGATGACAAGTAGTAGAAAATAACAACCATGTTCCTAATTTTTTCCACAATGTTTTCCAAAAGTAGCTAAGAAATTTAGAATCTCAATCTGAAACAATTGATCTAGGCATGCTATGCAAATGAACAACTTCCCTGAAGAACAAATCAGCAACATGACATGCATCATCAGTTTTATGACAAGGTATAAAATGAGCCATATTTGAAAACCGATCAACAACCACATAAATGGAATCTCTACCATTCTTAGACCTAGGCAATCCTAACACAAAATCCATAGAAATATTAGTCCAAGGATGCGTAGGAATAAGTAATGGTGTATACAAGCCATGCAATTTAGTTGTAGACTTAGATTGCTTACAAGCAATGCATCTCTCATAGACACGTTTGACACGTATGACATCTCTCTTCATATGTGGCCAATAAAAATGTTCATGCAGCACTTCATAAGTTTTATTAATGCCAAAATGCCCCACTAAACCACCACTATGTGCTTCCTGCACCAACAATTCATGCAAAGAACACTTAGGCAAACATAGTTTGTTTTCACGAAAAAGATAACCTTCATGCCTATAAAATTTATCAAATGTAGCGTGTTCACATGCTTCATACACTCTCGCAAAGTCATCATCATCAGTATATAAGCCCTTAATATGCTCAAAACCAAGACACTTTGCTTCTAAAATAGTTAGAATTGCATACCTTCGAGAAAGTGCATCGGCTACCACATTCTCCTTACCTTTTTTGTACTTGATCACATATGGAAAAGTCTCGATGAACTCCATCCATTTGGCATGTCTTTTATTCAACTTTTGCTGCCCTTTCAAGTACTTCAAGGTCTCATGGTCGGTGTGGATCACAAACTCCTTTGGCCATAAATAATGTTGCCAAGTCTCCAAAGCTTGCAGTAAAGCATACATCTCTTTATTATAGGTAGGATAATTCAATGTTACTCCACTCAATTTTTCACTGAAATATGCTATGGGACGCCCTCCTTGCATCAACACGGCTCCAATTCCTGTACCAGAAGCATCTCACTCTATCTCAAAAGTAGCACTGAAATTTGACAAAGACAACAAAGGAGCATTAGTTAACTTATCTTCTAGCAAATTAAATGCTTTCTCTTGCTCTTCTCCCCACGTGAAACCCACGTGCTTTTTGATAACCTCAGTTAAAGGTGTGGCAATGGTGCTGAAATTTCTCACAAATCGTCGATAAAAACTTGCCAATCCATGAAAGCTATGCACCTCTCCCACGGTCTTAGGCGTTGGCCATTCACGGATTGCTTTGACCTTTTCTTCATCAACCTGTATACCATCAACACTAACAACAAATCCTAGAATTGCTCGGCTTTTAAAATTGCTCGGCTTTTTAAAACCTGCAAGACAGCTCACACATGCTCAATATGGTCATCAGGACTACGGTTATAAATCAAGATGTCATCAAAATAGACAACCACAAATCGACCAATAAAAGCACGCAAAACATGATTCATAAGTCGCATAAACGTGCTCAGTGCATTAGTTAATCCAAATGGCATTACTAACCACTCATATAATCCATACTTGGTCTTAAATGCAATTTTCCATTCATCACATTCTTTCATCCTAATTTGATGATAGCCACTTTTCAAATCGACCTTAGTGAAAATGCAAGAACCATGCAACACATCCAACATGTCATCTAACCTAGGAATAGGATGTCGATACTTTACCGTAATATTATTGACTGCTCGGCAATCAACACACATTCGCCAAGTTCCATCATTCTTTGACACCAACAAAATAGGGACGGCGCACGGGCTAAGACTCTCTCTCACATGCCTCCGTTCCAATAGTTCACTAACTTGCTACTGAAGTTCCTTTGTCTCATCGAGATTGCTTCGATATGTGGGTCGATTAGGTAATGGCGCACCAGGAATCAAGTCAATTTGATGTTCTATGCCTCAAATCGGTGGTATCCCTCGAGGAAGTTCATCAGGAAAGACATCTTCAAATTCCTGCAATAAAGACACAATAGCACTAGGCAAACTTGGGTTAAGATCGTTAGTAGAAAACAAAACCTCCTTGTACACAAGTACAAGCATTGGTCGATCTAGGACTAAAGCTCTCCTCACTTCACTTGATTTTGATACCAAACTGATGTGAATCGTTGCGGAAGGATCATTCTACGAAGGCCTAGATGGTGCGAATTGCAAACCTCGACCTCTCCTTTTCCTTGCATCTCAGACACACCATGCAAGCCCTCAGATTTCTCACATTTTCTCTCTCTCTCTCGACTTCTCGTTGTAACTTTAACTGATCTTGATACACCTCACTAGGTGTCGTTGGTACCAAGGTATAAATCTTTTGATTCATCATCAATGAATTACAATTAGTATACCCATCATGACGTACCTTTCAATCATATTGCCATGGTCTTCCAAGTAAGATATAACCCACTTGCATAGGTACAACATCATACTCTACGTCGTCCTTGTATCTCCCTATCTCAAATGGAATTCGAACTTGCTTCGATACATTCACCTCACCACTATCATTTACCATTGAAGTCTATAAGGCCGAGGGTGCTTTGTCGTCTTCAAACCCAACTTATAACTTGCCACATTCACACAACTACCTCCATCAATTATTATACTACAGATCTTACCGTTCACCACACATCTCGTATGAAACAAATTATCTCTTTGTTGGTGATGCTCCTCCTTTACTTGCACACTCAGAGAACGCCTAACCACCAATAAGTCTCCCTTTATAGCCACTTCTCCATCACTACAATCCTCCAATGGTGGCATCTCATTATCCTCTTCTTCCCTGTCACTTTCAAACTCAATAACACCATGTCCAGTCATGATCATCAGCCTCCTATTAGGACATTGATTTGCCATATGACCCCTGCCCAAACACTTAAAACATTTAATCTCACGAGTTCTAGTGTTAGGGTTTTTTTAGTTTTACCTGAAGCCGGATTCGTTCCAACTTTACCATCCCTCTCCTTCTCTTTTGAGGTTTCGGTTTTGGTGTTGTTTCCTCTCCAATTTGGCTTCTCATCTCTTTTGCAAGTGAATCTCCAATTCTAATTTGAACCTCCTCCACTCTTGTGATTTTGATCCAACTTCAATTCAACATAGTGCTGCAGCTCCACCACCCTTACTATTTCTCAGCTCAAATCACTCAAAAATCTTGACATTGTGGCCTCAAGACCCACCACCACATTAGCATGGATCATGGCAATCTCCATCTCCTTGTGATACTCTTCCACGCTCTTATTGCCTTGTGTGAGATTTTGTAACTTTTGAAACAAATCTCGGTGGTAATGACTACGTATAAAACGCCTTCTCATCACCGCTTTCATCTCATCCCATGTCTCTATCGGTCTTTCGCCATTGTGTCTCCTGCTAGTCACAAGTTGATCCCACCAAATTATAGCATAATCAGTAAATTCAACAGCTGCAATTTTTACCTTTTTGATCTCGGAGTATCGTTGGCAATCAAATACCATCTCCATGCGTTTCTCCCATTCTAGATACGCATCGAGAACATTCTTCCCTTGGAAAGAAGGAATCTTCATCTTGATATTGCCAAGTTCATTATCTTCTCGGTGTCTAAACCCTCGAGCTCCATTCCACCTTCCAAATCGAGCATCTCGATCATCCTCCATGTCGGCCTCATCATCATCATAATGTCGTTGCCTTCTATGTCATGTTCGAGAGGTGTCTCGCTGATGTTGCGGCCTTCCCCGGGGTAGCTCTCAGTCACCATCAACCCTCATGTCATTCCCCATCATTCAGCCACTAAGCTCCTCCACTATGGCCTTCAATTGCTGGATGCTTTCCACGAGCGCTTCATCCCTTCATATGGAGCCAACCTCCTTTTGATTCACACTTTCTTCGTACGACATATTTTAGACTTGCAAGTAAACGTTAGTCACAAAAATCCTCACCAATCACTCCCTCATGTGTTTCTCTCAAAATGTTTGTCACTCCCCTTTTGTTTAACTCAAGTTTAGGCTTTTTTTTCACCCTCAATTAAGCTTACACACTCTTGCCTTTTTCCTCCCGTATTCTCTTTTCACAAGTTCTTTATCGGACTCAAAACCTATCTCCCAACCCTCTCACGACAATCAATCGAACTAATCAAACAAGATTAGATCACTATTGATTTTGATTCAGCAAGTAACAATTTAGAACCAACAAGTACAACCTTCGAAATTCCAATTGAAACGCAAATCACTACTAATTTTGTTTCAATTCGGTCTACTAACAAACGAGTCGTTTTCTTGATTTTTTTTTGTTCGGCTAATTTTTTTTTTTGCTGAAGCTTTTTTTTTCTCTTGCGCATTTTTTTTTTGTGTGTGTTTTCTTTCTCTTCTTTTTTTTTTTTTTTCTTTTTATCTTTTTTTTTTTGACAAACTCAGATACAACTTAAGATGCTAGGAATGAAAATTTAAAACTAATAGCAAACAACTACGTATTGAAACACAAAAGCAATTGGATCCCTAAACTAGCTAGAACCGAAACCTTAGCTCAATAAATCTCAAATTGCTGAATATCAACAGAAAATTAAAGATAAATAGACCTTGTAGAAGCAAGCTCTGATATCAAACTGATGTGAATCGTCGTGGAAGGATCGTTCTACGAAGGCCCAGATGGTGCAAATTGCAAACCTCGACCTTCAATCAAACCTGTGATTGGCAACCTCGGTATGAACGTGACCTGTTGACGAACGCGTGTTAACCAACCAACGTTATAGACGCCACGAGCAAAAGAATTCGCTATCTCGCTCGATAAGTCAAATCGACCGCCAAAGAGAATCTTGATAAGGTGAAGTCCTCAAAAGAGCAGTAGAAGAAAATCTCTCAATTCTTGTCCTTAAAAATAAAATATATATTTGTTCCCCGAAAGAAATTCAGTCACTCTTATATATATAGGCCTTCTAGCCGCCACACAAACCATAAAACCAATCCTAAAAAAAAACTAATGCGTCATATTCTAGAATATTCCTAAACAAGAAGAATATTCCTATTTGAATTGGTCAAATATTTGGTGACCAAATAATTAAATTGCGCCAAGATTTCCAAGATTCTTCAAGATTTGATCCAAGGTCATCTTCATGCCAAAGATCACGAACCATGACACCAACAGCTTGCCTAAATTGCTTGGCCCGCGCTCGAGTGATCGAACCAGTAGGAATAGATAAAGGGTCCTTAGCACCTCCTCCTCGATATGGCTTGATGTCCACATCACATTGGCAGCACATATTCAAAATGAATACAACTTCACACTTAAAATGACACAAAATGAAGAGACAACACTATAACGAAAGTTGAAATTGAAATAATGAATATATTAGAAGAGAAACACACAAATTTGTGTGTATATTCATATAAAAAATACAAAGATGATTCATATTCCCTTTAAATTGTGATGTATGAGTTCGCCACCTTATCTTTTCCATCATTTATTCACGTGAGAGGTTTCCCCCCTAACTATGAAGGAGGTTTCCAAGGATGACAAACATCGAACCGTCCAGTTAATCCATTGAGCCTACAAGGACCATTTGCTGAGATATTCCAAACGCACTCGGTGCATTCTTCTTGGTCCCTACTTTGCACATATATATCGAACCACTCAAATCGACCGGGCCATGTAAAGCCACAAAAGAACAATGTTCCTTCGATGATATGAGGTGCAAATGAAAATCCCCAGCAGCGTGTTATATCACGGATTCCGAGATCATCATCTTTAGATTTGCAATGAATCCTTAAATTAGTTCCGTCTGGGAAATTGTTATTGATCTTAACATATGTCTTGCTCCAAATACTTCCTACACAGCTTGTTACAAACAAAGAAAAAATAAATATAAGTGTAGCCGATGTATTCATCTTCATAGCTTATATTGCTCTGATATGAACATTAATAAGATATTTAATGATGGACAATAATAGCATAATAGTCACCGTTACAATTGGAGGTAATGGTGGTATGTGGGCCATGAGTTTTCATAAAGAGAAAAGGGCAACAATGTTAGCATAATGTAGGTTGCACGAACACTCTTTGGGACCCTTCGCGTCGTGTCTGACACTCCGACACATGTCCGACAGGCGGTTAACTGCCTCCGACATGCTCCGACACGTGACCCCGACACGCACAGGGTTATTTTTACAAATTGAGCAAATTAAAAGTTCAGGGATGAAATTGGTTAATTTTCAAATTGGTATTAAAAAGGGTTAATACCCTAAAAAATCCAAAATTGGTACACATGTGACAAATTTATCCCAAACTATTTTTTTAACCATGAAAACCCCAAACTGGTACACTTGTGACAAACTTATCCCGACTAACCATAAAAAAAGTATAAAGGCGGGTACATTTATGATAAATTTACTCTAAACTAATTTATTCGACCACAAAAAACCCCAAACGATAAATTTGTGACAAATATACTCTGCTAAATTAGATCAATACCACAAAAAAATAAAAATAAAAATTGTAAACTGTGACAACGATTTGTAAAATCCTATATGGATATACTAGTCAACCGTCACGTGTAATTTAACTTAAAAATTTGATAATAAAATTTAGCGAAAACTAACATAAGGTAAATTTGTCACAACCGTACCAGTTTAGGGTAAATTTGTCAAAGGTATACCAGTTTGGGATTTTTTGGTGATAAAAAAAATAGTTTGGGGTAAATTTGTCACAAGTATACCAGTTTGAGGTTTTTCAGGGTTTAACCCTATTAAAAATAGGGAAATTGCTCAATTTTCAAATAGATTAGAAACTAGAATGACCATTAAATGAAAATTTAGGGACCAAATTGAGAAAATCAAAAACTCAGGGATGAAATTGAACATTAGATGAAAGTTCAATGACCAAATTGAGGAAATCAAAGCTTAGGGATAAAATTGAAAATTAGATAAAAGTTCAGGGACCATTTGTGACATTTTCTTAAAAATAATAAAAATAAAAAAGAAGCTAAAATGAATAGTGGAATGTGGATTACTTGTTTTTTCCTCCAAGTTTTATGAATTATTATAGTGAAATATAGTTGAATTTGTCCAATTAAAACAATGAATGATATTAACAAATGTAGGATTATTGTTTTTAGTATAGATTAATTCTAGTCTCTTATTATTATTATTATTTAGTTATTTATGCATTTATATATTAAAATGTTAGAATATGTAGGAATTCTCTACTTTTGAGAAATGACGTGTTGGCGTGTCGTGCCGTATCGCGTGTCGTGTGTCACGTGTCCGTGTTGGTGCAACCTAGAGCATAACATTCACCTTTAATTTGGGATGGAAATCACGACATTACCCTTTATTTTTCTTCTTATTTACTGGGCTTTAAGAATTACCTCTTAAGGTCAGCTGCGAATCAATTATAAGAGATGATTATGCGATAATTTTTAATCTACCGTAAGAATAACATTTTATTTTGGATCATAAAAATCAAATAACAATTATAAATTGTTATGGGCGTACTTTTGAGAATTTATAGCTCACAACAAATTGTTATTTTCACAGTAGCCCTAATATTGTTATGTTAGCAAAACCCCAATTATAATATCTTTGAAGATGCCATGCATTCGCGGATCTTGTCTGTTTGTTTATTGATAAAATGTTAGGCAACATGGGAATTATACTAGCATGATGTCAAAAGGAACTCTTTTTTGGGAAAAAGAAGTTGACATTGATAAACGGTAATTGGCTTGTCTAAATTTTAAAAGGAAACCATTGCTTAACCTCATTTGGATTTTGTGAAAAAAAAATTGATTAAATGATCCTTAATATGTAACTTTTATGATAGCTTTGGACATATCTAGAATTATTTGTAAGTACCATGCCAAATCTTTCGCAGTCAGGGAATCTAGCTGTCATTTTGCTAAGTACCATGAAAAGGGAAAGAGAATAGGCACAAGGAAGTTATCTTGCACCAACTAAGCATTTGCTCCCTACTCATTTCGCGTCGATTTGGATTTATTTCACCGCTTGTTTTGTCACGCCCCGATCATCGGGCATGCACACATCCTTCTCACTTGGTCGATTTTATAATGCGATATCCTAGGACAAAGCATCGCTGACCCTTTCATTTATAAAGCACATGCGAAAGCAGTTAAAATCCCCAGACAATAAAACGATGAGATAGAAAAGCAGGGCCATATTTTTCATAATGAAATTTATAACCAAAATTTTATACAAAACACAAACCAATTCATAAGCATTCACTGCAAAAGGAATTCTCAAAAGAAGATAGACTCTCAGTCCATCCAGGCCATACTTAAGGCCCCTCTCGAGATTATCTTCTTCTTCCAAAAATCCTTCTCCTTAAGTTTCATCTCCCAGTTCTCCTTCTCAAACTCCTCTTCATCAGCTCCTTATCGGGGTCCTGAAATGTTTTCCCCAAACTGGCATAGGTCAGAAGACGCATAGGTCAAAAGACGTACTTAGCAAAACTATACCAAAGGCTGCCTAAACACGCATAGGTCAGAAGACGTACCTTAGCATCAGATCCCACCTGCAAGTTAGTACAATTCACAATATTAGGGTTTTAGGGTTTAGGGTTTAGGGATAAAATTGAACATTGAACATTAGATGAAAGTTCAGTGACCAAATTGAGGAAATCAAAGCTTAGGGATAAAATTGAACATTAGATAAAAGTTCAGGGACCATTTGTGACAATTTCTCGAACAATAATAAAAATAAAAGAAGCTAAAATGAATAGTGGAATGTGGATTACTTGTTTTTTCCTCCAAGTTTTATGAATTATTATAGTGAAATGTAGTTGAATTTGTCCAATTAAAACAATGAATGATATTAACAAATGTAGGATTATTGTTTTTAGTATAGATTAATTCTAGTCTCTTATTATTATTATTATTTAGTTATTTATGCATTTATATATTAAAATATTTATTTAAGATATAACATGTTAGAATATGTGGGAATTCTCTACTTTTTGAGAATTGACGTGTTGGCGTGTCGTGCCGTGTCGCGTGTCGTGTGTCACGTGTCCGTGTTGGTGCAACCTAGAGCATAACACTCACCTTTAATTAGGGATGGAAATCACGATATTACCCTTTATTTTTCTTCTTATTTACTCGGCTTTAAGAATTACCTCTTAAGGTGAGCTGCAAATCAATTATAAGAGATGATTATGCGATAATTTTTAATCTACCGTCAGAATAACATTTTATTTTGGATCATGAAAAATCAAATAACAATTATAAATTGCTATGGGCGTACTTTTTTGAGAATTTATAGCTCACAACAAATTGTTATTTTCACAGTAGCCCTAATATTGTTATGTCAGCAAAACCCCAATTATAATATCTGTGAAGATGCCATGCATTCGCGGATCTTGTTAGTTTGTTTTTTGATAAAATGTTAGGCAACATGGGAATTATACTAGCATGATGTCTGAAGGAACTCTTTTTGGGCAAAAGAAGTTGACATTGATAAACGGTAATTGGCTTGTCTAAATTTTAAAAGGAAACCATTGCTTAACCTCATTTGGATTTTGTGAAAAAAAAATTGATCAAATGATCCTTAATATGTAACTTTTATTTGTAAGTACCATGCCAAATCTTTAGCAATCAGGGAATCTAGCTGTCATTTTGCTAAGTACCATGAAAAGGGAAAGAGAATAGGCACAAGGAAGTTATCTTGCACCAACTAAGCAGTTGCTCCCTACTCATTTCGTGTCGATTTGGATTTATTTAACCTCTTGTTTTGTCACGCCCTGATCCTCGGGCATGCACACATCCTTCTCCCTTGGTCGATTCTATAATGCGATATCCTAGGACAAAGCATTGCCGACCCTTTCATTTATAAAGCACATGCGGAAGCAGTTAAAATACCCGGACAATAAAACGATGAGATAGAAAAGCAGGGCCATATTTTTCATATTGAAATTTCTAACCAAAATTTTATACAAAACACAAACCAATTCATAACTATTCACTTGAAAAGGAATTCTCAAAAGAAGATATACTCTCAGTCCATCTAGGCCATACTTAAGGCCCCTCTCGAGATTATCTTCTTCTTCCAAAATGCTTCTTCTTAAGTTTCATCTCCCAGTTCTCCTTCTCAAACTCCTCCTCATCAGCTCCTTATCGGGGTCCTGAAATGTTTTCCCAAACTGGCATAGGTCAGAAGATGCATAGGTCAAAAAGACGTACTTAGCAAAACTATACCAAAGGCTGCCTAAACACGCATAGGCCGAAGACGTACCTTAGCATCAGATCCCACTTGCAAGTTAGTACAATTCACAATATTAGGGTTTTAGGCTTTAGGGTTTAGGGTTTTGGGTTTAGGGTTAGGGGTGGGGGTTTAGGGTTTAGGGTTTAGGGTTTAGGGTTTAGGGATAAAATTGAACATTGAACATTCGATGAAAGTTCAATGACCAAATTGAGGAAATCAAAGCTTAGGGATAAAATTGAACATTAGATAAAAGTTCAAGGACCATTTGTGACATTTTCTCAAACAATAATACAAATAAAATGAAGCTAAAATGAATAGTGGAATGTGGATTACTTGTTTTTCCTCCAAGTTTTATGAATTATTATAGTGAAATGTAGTTGTATTTGTCCAATTAAAACAAGGAGTGATATTAACAAATGTAGGATTATTGTTTTTAGTATAGATTAATTCTAGTCTCTTATTATTATTTT
The DNA here is from genome assembly GCA_014182885.2 of Eucalyptus caleyi. Taxonomy (NCBI): domain Eukaryota; kingdom Viridiplantae; phylum Streptophyta; class Magnoliopsida; order Myrtales; family Myrtaceae; genus Eucalyptus; species Eucalyptus caleyi. The sequence continues at coordinate 29,359,877 of CM024468.2, read as the reverse complement.
TATTTAGTTATTTATGCATTTATATATTAAAATATTTATTTAATATATAACATGTTGGAATATGTGGGAATTCTCTACTTTTTGAGAATTGACGTGTTGGCGTGTCGTGCCGTGTCACGTGTCGTGTGTCACGTGTCCGTGTTGGTGCAACCTAGGGCATAACATTCACCTTTAATTTGGGATGGAAATCACGATATTACCCTTTATTTTTCTTCTTATTTACTCGGCTTTAAGAATTACCTAGGGCATAAATTGTTATGGGCGTTTTTTTGAGAATTTATAGCTCACAACAAATTGTTATTTTCAGAGTAGCCCTAATATTGTTATGTCAGCAAAACCCCAATTATAATATCTTTGAAGATTCCATGCATTCGCGGATCTTGTCAGTTTGTTTATTGATAAAATGTTAGGCAACATGGGAATTATACTAGCATGATGTCTGAAGGAACTCCTTTTGGGCAAAAGAAGTTGACATTGATAAATGGTAATTGGCTTGTCTAAATTTTAAAAGGAAACCATTGCTTAACCTCATTTGGATTTTGTGAAAAAAAAAAATTGATCAAATGATCCTTAATATGTAACTTTATGATAGCTTTGGACATATCTAGAATTATTTGTAAGTACCATGCCAAATCTTTAGCAATCAGGGAATCTAGCTGTCATTTTGCTAAGTACCATGAAAAGGGAAAGAGAATAGGAACAAGGAAGTTATCTTGCACCAACTAAGCATTTGCTCACTACTCATTTCGTGTCGATTTGGATTTATTTAACCTCTTGTTTTGTCACGCCCCGATCCTCGGGCATGCACACATCCTTCTCATTTTAGGGTTTAGGGTTTAGGGGTGAGGGTTTAGGGTTTAGGGTTTAGGGTTTAGGGTTTAGGGTTTAGGGATAAAATTGAACATTTAACATTCGATGAAAGTTCAATGACCAAATTGAGGAAATCAAAGCTTAGGGATAAAATTGAACATTAGATAAAAGTTCAGGGACCATTTGTTACATTTTCTCAAACAATAATAAAAATAAAAAGAAGCTAAAATGAATAGTGGAATGTGGATTACTTTTTTTTTCCTCCAAGTTTTATGAATTATTATAGTGAAATGTAGTTGAATTTGTCCAATTAAAACAATGAATGATATTAACAAATGTAGGATTATTGTTTTTAGTATAGATTAATTCTAGTCTCTTATTATTATTATTATTTAGTTATTTATGCATTTATATATTAAAATATTTATTTAATATATAACATGTTGGAATATGTGGGAATTCTCTACTTTTTGAGAATTGACGTGTTGGCGTGTCGTGCCGTGTCGCGTGTCGTGTGTCACGTGTCCGTGTTGGTGCAACCTAGGGCATAACATTCACCTTTAATTTGGGATGGAAATCACGATATTACCCTTTATTTTTCTTCTTATTTACTCGGCTTTAAGAATTACCTCTTAAGGTCAGCTGCAAATCAATTTTAAGAGATGATTATGCGGTAATTTTTAATCTACCGTAAGAATAACATTTTATTTTGGATCATGAAAAATCAAATAACAATTATAAATTGTTATGGGCGTACTTTTTTGGGAATTTATAGCTCACAACAAAATTGTTATTTTCACAGTAGCCCTAATATTGTTATGTTAGCAAAACCCCAATTATAATATCTTTGAAGATGCCATGCATTCGCGGATCTTGTCTGTTTGTTTATTGATAAAATGTTAGGCAGCATGGGAATTATACTAGGATGATGTCTGAAGGAACTCTGTTGTGGGCAAAAGAAGTTGACATTGATAAACGGTAATTGGCTTGTCTAAATTTTAAAAGGAAACCATTGCTTAACCTCATTTGGAATTTGTGAAAAACAAATTGATCAAATGATCGTTAATATGTAACTTTTATGATAGCTTTGGACATATCTAGAATTATTTGTAAGTACCATGCCAAATCTTTAGCAATCAGGGAATCTAGCTGTCATTTTGCTAAGTACCATGAAAAGGGAAAGAGAATAGGCACAAGGAAGTTTTCTTGCACCAACTAAGCATTTGCTCCCTACTCATTTCGTGTCGATTTGGATTTATTTAACCTCTTGTTTTGTCACGCCCCGATCCTCGGGCATGCACACATCCTTCTCACTTGGTCGATTTTATAATGCGATATCCTAGGACAAAGCATCGCCGGCCCTTTCATTTATAAAGCACATGCGGAAGCAGTTAAAATCCCCAGACAATAAAACGATGAGATAGAAAAGCTGGGCCATATTTTTCATATTGAAATTTCTAACCAAAATTTTATACAAAACACAAACCAATTCATAACTTTTCACTTCAAAAGGAATTCTCAAAAGAAGATTGACTTCGGTCCATCCAGGCCATACTTAAGGCCCCTCTCGAGAATATCTTCTTCTTCCAAAAATGCTTCTCCTTAAGTTTCATCTCCCAGTTCTCCTTCTCAAACTCCTCCTCATCAGCTCCTTATCGGGGTCCTGAAATATTTTCCCCAAACTGGCATAGGTCAGAAGATGCATAGGTCAAAAGACGTACTTAGCAAAACTATACCAAAGGCTGCCTAAACAAGCATAGGTCAGAAGACGTACCTTAGCATCAGATCCCACCTGCAAGTTAATACAATTCACAATATTAGGGTTTTAGGCTTTAGGGTTTAGGGTTTAGGGGTGAGGGTTTAGGGTTTAGGGTTTAGGGTTTAGGGTTTAGGGATAAAATTGAACATTGAACATTAGATGAAAGTTCAATGAGCAAATTGAGGAAATCCAAGCTTAGGGATAAAATTGAACATTAGATAAAAGTTCAGGGACCATTTGTGACATTTTCTCAAAAATAATAAAAATAAAAAGAAGCTAAAATGAATAGTGGAATGTGGATTGCTTGTTTTTTCCTCCAAGTTTTATGAATTATTATAGTGAAATGTAGTTGAATTTGTCCAATTAAAACAATGAATGATATTAACAAATGTAGGATTATTGTTTTTAGTATAGATTAATTCTAGTCTCTTATTATTATTATTATTTAGTTATTTATGCATTTATATATTAAAATATTTATTTAATATATAACATGTTAGAATATGTGGGAATTCTCTACTTTTTGAGAATTGACGTGTTGGCGTGTCGTGCCGTGTCGCGTGTCGTGTGTCACGTGTCCGTGTTGGTGCAACCTAGGGCATAACATTCACCTTTAATTTGGGATGGAAATCACGATATTACCCTTTATTTTTCTTCTTATTTACTCGGCTTGAAGAATTACCTAGGGCATAAATTGTTATGGGCGTACTTTTTTGAGAATTTATAGCTCACAACAAATTGTTATTTTTAGAGTAGCCCTAATTTTGTTATGTCAGCAAAACCCCAATTATAATATCTTTGAAGATTCCATGCATTCACGGATCTTGTCAGTTTGTTTATTGATAAAATGTTAGGCAACATGGGAATTATACTAGCATGATGTCTGAAGGAACTCCTTTTTTGGGCAAAAGAAGTTGACATTGATAAACGGTAATTGGCTTGTCTAAATTTTAAAAGGAAACCATTGCTTAACCTCATTTGGATTTTGTGAAAAAAAAATTGATCAAATGATCCTTAATATGTAACTTTATGATAGCTTTGGACATATCTAGAATTATTTGTAAGTACCATGCCAAATCTTTAGCAATCAGGGAATCTAGCTGTCATTTTGCTAAGTACCATGAAAAGGGAAAGAGAATAGGAACAAGGAAGTTATCTTGCACCAACCAAGCATTTGCTCACTACTCATTTCGTGTCGATTTGGATTTATTTAACCTCTTGTTTGTCACGCCCCGATCCTCGGGCATGCACACATCCTTCTCACTTGGTCGATTTTATAATGCAATATCCTAGGACAAAGCATCGCCGACCCTTTCATTTATAAAGCACATTGGGAAGCAGTTAAAATCCCCAGACAATAAAACGATGAGATAGAAAAGCAGGGCGATATTTTTCATATTGAAATTTCTAACCAAAATTTTATACAATACACAAACCAATTCATAACTATTCACTTCAAAAGGAATTCTCAAAAGAAGATAGACTCTCAATCCATCCAGGCCATACTTAAGGCCCCTCTCGAGATTATGTTCTTCTTCCAAAAATGCTTCTCCTTAAGTTTCATCTCCCAGTTCTCCTTCTCAAACTCCTCATCATCAACTCCTTATCGGGGTCCTGAAATGTTTTCCCCAAACTAGCATAGGTCAGAAGATGCATAGGTCAAAAGACGTACTTAGCAAAACTATACCAAAGGCTGCCTAAACACGCATAGGTGAGAAGACGTACCTTAGCATCAGATCCCACTTGCAAGTTAGTACAATTCACAATATTAGGGTTTTAGGCTTTAGGGTTTAGGGTTTAGGGTTTAGGGGTGAGGGTTTAGGGTTTAGGGTTTAGGGTTTAGGGTTTAGGGATAAAATTGAACATTTAACATTCGATGAAAGTTCAATGACCAAATTGAGGAAATCAAAGCTTAGGGATAAAATTGAACATTAGATAAAAGTTCATGGACCATTCGTGACACTTTCTCAAACAATAATAAAAATAAAAATAGCTAAAATGAATAGTGGAATGTGGATTACTTGTTTTTTCCTCCAAGTTTTATGAATTATTATAGTGAAATGTAGTTGAATTTGTCCAATTGAAACAATGAATATTATTAACAAATGTAGGGTTATTGTTTTTAGTATAGATTAATTCTAGTCTCTTATTATTATTATTATTTAGTTATTTATGCATTTATATATTAAAATATTTATTTAATATATAACATGTTACAATATGTGGGAATTCTCTACTTTTTGAGAATTGACGTGTTGGCGTGTCGTGCCGTTTCGCGTGTCGTGTGTCACGTGTCCGTGTTGGGGCAACCTAGGGCATAACATTCACGTTTAATTTGGGATGGAAATCACGATATTACCCTTTATTTTTCTTCTTATTTACTCGGCTTTAAGAATTACCTCTTAAGGTCAGCTGCAAATCAATTATAAGAGATGATTATGCGATAATTTTTAATCTACCGTAAGAATAACATTTTATTTTGGATCATGAAAAATCAAATAACAATTATAAATTGTTATGGGCGTATTTTTTGGGAATTTATAGCTCACAACAAAATTGTTATTTTCACAGTAGCCCTAATATTGTTATGTTAGCAAAACCCCAATTATAATATCTTTGAAGATGCCATGCTTTCGCGGATCTTGTCTGTTTGTTTATTGATAAAATGTTAGGCAACATGGGAATTATACTAGCATGATGTCTGAAGGAACTCTTTTTTGGGCAAAAGAAGTTGACATTGATAAACGGTAATTGGCTTGTCTAAATTTTAAAAGGAAACCATTGCTTAACCTCATTTGGAATTTTTGAAAAAAAAAAATTCATCAAATGATCGTTAATATGTAACTTTTATGATAGCTTTGGACATATCTAGAATTATTTGTAAGTACCATGCCAAATCTTTAGCAATCAGGGAATCTAGCTGTCATTTTGCTAAGTACCATGAAAAGGGAAAGAGAATAGGAACAAGGAAGTTATCTTGCACCAACCAAGCATTTGCTCACTACTCATTTCGTGTCGATTTGGATTTATTTAACCTCTTGTTTGTCACGCCCCGTTCCTCGGGCATGCACACATCCTTCTCACTTGGTCGATTTTATAATGCAATATCCTAGGACAATGCATCGCCGACCCTTTCATTTATAAAGCACATTGGGAAGCAGTTAAAATCCCCAGACAATAAAACGATGAGATAGAAAAGCAGGGCGATATTTTTCATATTGAAATTTCTAACCAAAATTTTATACAATACACAAACCAATTCATAACTATTCACTTCAAAAGGAATTCTCAAAAGAAGATAAACTCTCAATCCATCCAGGCCATACTTAAGGCCCCTCTCGAGATTATGTTCTTCTTCCAAAAATGCTTCTCCTTAAGTTTCATCTCCCAGTTCTCCTTCTCAAACTCCTCATCATCAACTCCTTATCGGGGTCCTGAAATGTTTTCCCCAAACTGGCATAGGTCAGAAGATGCATAGGTCAAAAGACGTACTTAGCAAAACTATACCAAAGGCTGCCTAAACACGCATAGGTCAGAAGACGTACCTTAGCATCAGATCCCACTTGCAAGTTAGTACAATTCACAATATTAGGGTTTTAGGCTTTAGGGTTTAGGGTTTAGGGTTTAGGGGTGAGGGTTTAGGGTTTAGGGTTTAGGGTTTAGGGTTTAGGGATAAAATTGAACATTTAACATTCGATGAAAGTTCAATGACCAAATTGAGGAAATCAAAGCTTAGGGATAAAATTGAACATTAGATAAAAGTTCATGGACCATTCGTGACACTTTCTCAAACAATAATAAAAATAAAAATAGCTAAAATGAATAGTGGAATGTGGATTACTTGTTTTTTCCTCCAAGTTTTATGAATTATTATAGTGAAATGTAGTTGAATTTGTCCAATTGAAACAATGAATATTATTAACAAATGTAGGGTTATTGTTTTTAGTATAGATTAATTCTAGTCTCTTATTATTATTATTATTTAGTTATTTATGCATTTATATATTAAAATATTTATTTAATATATAACATGTTACAATATGTGGGAATTTCTACTTTTTGAGAATTGACGTGTTGGCGTGTCGTGCCGTTTCGCGTGTCGTGTGTCACGTGTCCGTGTTGGGGCAACCTAGGGCATAACATTCACGTTTAATTTGGGATGGAAATCACGATATTACCCTTTATTTTTCTTCTTATTTACTCGGCTTTAAGAATTACCTCTTAAGGTCAGCTGCAAATCAATTATAAGAGATGATTATGCGATAATTTTTAATCTACCGTAAGAATAACATTTTATTTTGGATCATGAAAAATCAAATAACAATTATAAATTGTTATGGGCGTACTTTTTGGGAATTTATAGCTCACAACAAAATTGTTATTTTCACAGTAGCCCTAATATTGTTATGTTAGCAAAACCCCAATTATAATATCTTTGAAGATGCCATGCTTTCGCGGATCTTGTCTGTTTGTTTATTGATAAAATGTTAGGCAACATGGGAATTATACTAGCATGATGTCTGAAGGAACTCTTTTTTGGGCAAAAGAAGTTGACATTGATAAACGGTAATTGGCTTGTCTAAATTTTAAAAGGAAACCATTGCTTAACCTCATTTGGAATTTTTGAAAAAAAAAAATTCATCAAATGATCGTTAATATGTAACTTTATGATAGCTTTGGACATATCTAGAATTATTTGTAAGTACCATGCCAAATCTTTAGCAATCAGGGAATCTAGCTGTCATTTTGCTAAGTACCATGAAAAGGGAAAGAGAATAGGCACAAGGAAGTTATCTTGCACCAACTAAGCATTTGCTCCCTACTCATTTCGTGTCGATTTGGATTTATTTAACATGTTGTTTTGTCACGCCCCGATCCTCGGGTATGCACACATCCTTCTCACTTGGTCGATTTTATAATGCGATATCCTAGGACAAAGCATCGCCGACCCTTTCATTTATAAAGCACATGCGGAAGCAGTTAAAATCCCCAGACAATAAAACGATGAGATAGAAAAGCTGGGCCATATTTTTCATATTGAAATTTCTAACCAAAATTTTATACAAAACACAAACCAATTCATAACTATTCACTTCAAAAGGAATTCTCAAAAGAAGATAGACTCTCAGTCCATCCAGGCCATACTTAAGGCCCCTCTCGAGATTATCTTCTTCTTCCAAAAATGCTTCTCCTTAAGTTTCATCTCCCAGTTCTCCTTCTCAAACTCCTCCTCATCAGCTCCTTATCGGGGTCCTGAAATGTTTTCCCCAAACTGGCATAGGTCAGAAGATGCATAGGTCAAAAGACGTACTTAGCAAAACTATACCAAAGGCTGCCTAAACACGCATAGGTCAGAAGACGTACCTTAGCATCAGATCCCACCTGCAAGTTAGTACAATTCACAATATTAGGGTTTTAGGCTTGAGGGTTTAGGGTTTAGGGTTTAGGGGTGAGGGTTTAGGGTTTATGGATAAAATTGAACATTGAACATTAGATGAAAGTTCAATGAGCAAATTGAGGAAATCCAAGCTTAGGGGTAAAATTGAACATTAGATAAAAGTTCAGGGACCATTTGTGACATTTTCTCAAAAATAATAAAAATAAAAAGAATCTAAAATGAATAGTGGAATGTGGATTACTTGTTTTTTCCTCCAAGTTTTATGAATTATTGTAGTGAAATGTAGTTGAATTTGTCCAATTAAAACAATGAATAATATTAACAAATGTAGGGTTATTGTTTTTAGTATAGATTAATTCTAGTCTCTTATTATTATTATTATTTAGTCATTTATGCATTTATATATTAAAATATTTATTTAATATATAACATGTTACAATATGTGGGAATTCTCTACTTTTTGAGAATTGACGTGTTGGCGTGTCGTGCCGTTTCGCGTGTCGTGTGTCACGTGTCCGTGTTGGTGCAACCTAGGGCATAACATTCACCTTTAATTTGGGATGGAAATCACGATATTACCCTTTATTTTTCTTCTTATTTACTCGGCTTTAAGAATTACCTCTTAAGGTCAGCTGCAAATCAATTATAACAGATGATTATGCGATAATTTTTAATCTACCGTAAGAATAACATTTTATTTTGGATCATGAAAAATCAAATAACAATTATAAATTGTTATGGGCGTACTTTTTTGGGAATTTATAGCTCACAACAAAATTGTTATTTTCACAGTAGCCCTAATATTGTTATGTTAGCAAAACCCCAATTATAATATCTTTGAAGATGCCAAGCATTCGCGGATCTTGTCTGTTTGTTTATTGATAAAATGTTAGGCAACATGGGAATTATACTAGCATGATGTCTGGAAGGAACTCCTTTTGGGCAAAAGAAGTTGACATTGATAAACGGTAATTGGCTTGTCTAAATTTTAAAAGGAAACCATTGCTTAACCTCATTTGGATTTTGTGAAAAAAAAAATTGATCAAATGATCCTTAATATGTAACTTTTCTGATAGCTTTGGACATATCTAGAATTATTTGTAAGTACCATGCCAAATCTTTAGCAATCAGGGAATCTAGCTGTCATTTTGCTAAGTACCATGAAAAGGGAAAGAGAATAGGAACAAGGAAGTTATCTTGCACCAACTAAGCATTTGCTCCCTACTCATTTCGTGTCGATTTGGATTTATTTAACCTGTTGTTTTGTCACGCCCCGATCCTCGGGCATGCACACATCCTTCTCACTTGGTCGATTTTATAATGCGATATCCTAGGACAAAGCATCGCCGACCCTTTCATTTATAAAGCACATGCGGAAGCAGTTAAAATCCCCAGACAATAAAACGATGAGATAGAAAAGCTGGGCCATATTTTTCATATTGAAATTTCTAACCAAAATTTTATACAAAACACAAACCAATTCATAACTATTCAGTTCAAAAGCAATTCTCAAAAGAAGATAGACTCTCAGTCCATCCAGGCCATACTTTATGCCCCTCTCGAGATTATCTTCTTCTTCCAAAAATCCTTCTCCTTAAGTTTCGTCTCCCAGTTCTCCTTCTTAAACTCCTACTCATCAGCTCCTTATCGGGGTCCTGAAATGTTTTCCCCAAACTGGCATAGGTCAGAAGACGCATAGGTCAAAAGACGTACTTAGAAAACTATACCAAAGGCTGCCTAAACACGCATAGGTCGAAGACGTACCTTAGCATCAGATCCCACCTGCAAGTTAGTACAATTCACAATATTAGGGTTTTAGGCTTGAGGGTTTAGGGTTTAGGGTTTAGGGTTTAGGGTTTAGGGTTTAGGGGTGAGGGTTTAGGGTTTAGGGTTTAGGGTTTAGGGTTTAGGGATAAAATTGAACATTGAACTTTAGATGAAAGTTCAATGAGCAAATTGAGGAAATCCAAGCTTAGGGATAAAATTGAACATTAGATAAAAGTTCAGGGACCATTTGTGACATTTTCTAAAAAAATAATAAAAATAAAAAGAAGCTAAAATGAATAGTGGAATGTGGATTACTTGTTTTTTCCTCCAAGTTTTATGAATTATTATAGTGAAATGTAGTTGAATTTGTCCAATTAAAACAATGAATAATATTAACAAATGTAGGGTTATTGTTTTTAGTATAGATTAATTCTAGTCTCTTATTATTATTATTATTTAGTCATTTATGCATTTATATATTAAAATATTTATTTAAGATATAACATGTTACAATATGTGGGAATTCTCTACTTTTTGAGAATTGACGTGTTGGCGTGTCGTGCCGTGTTGGCGTGTCGTGTGTCTCGTGTCCGTGTTGGTGCAACCTAGGGCATAACATTCACCTTTAATTTGGGATGGAAATCACGATATTACCCTTTATTTTTCTTCTTATTTACTCGGCTTTAAGAATTACCTCTTAAGGTCAGCTGCAAATCAATTATAAGAGATGATTATGCGATAATTTTTAATCTACCGTAAGAATAACATTTTATTTTGGATCATGAAAAATCAAATAACAATTATAAATTGTTATGGGCGTACTTTTTGGGAATTTATAGCTCACAACAAAATTGTTATTTTCACAGTAGCCCTAATATTGTTATGTCAGCAAAACCCCAATTATAATATCTTTGAAGATGCCATGCATTCGCGGATCTTGTCTGTTTGTTTATTGATAAAATGTTAGGCAACTTGGGAATTATACTAGCATGATGTCTGAAGGAACTCCTTTTTGGGCAAAAGAAGTTGACATTGATAAACGGTAATTGGCTTGTCTAAATTTTAAAAGGAAACCATTGCTTAACCTCATTTGGATTTTGTGAAAAAAAAAATTGATCAAATGATCCTTAATATGTAACTTTTATGATAGCTTTGGACATATCTAGAATTATTTGTAAGTACCATGCCAAATCTTTAGCAATCAGGGAATCTAGCTGTCATTTTGCTAAGTACCATGAAAAGGGAAAGAGAATAGGAACAAGGAAGTTATCTTGCACCAACTAAGCATTTGCTCCCTACTCATTTCGTGTCGATTTGGATTTATTTAACCTCTTGTTTTGTCACGCCCGATCCTCGGGCGTGCACACATCCTTCTCTCTTGGTCGATTTTATAATGCGATATCCTAGGACAAAGCATCGCCGACCCTTTCATTTATAAAGCACTGCGGAAGCAGTTAAAATCCCTGACAATAAAACGATGAGATAGAAAAGCAGGGCGATATTTTTCATATTGAAATTTATAACCAAAATTTTATACAAAACACAAACCAATTCATAACTATTCACTTCAAAAGCAATTCTCAAAAGAAGATAGACTCTCAGTCCATCCAGGCCATACTTTATGCCCCTCTCGAGATTATCTTCTTCTTCCAAAAATCCTTCTCCTTAAGTTTCGTCTCCCAGTTCTCCTTCTTAAACTCCTACTCATTAGCTCCTTATCGGGGTCCTGAAATGTTTTCCCCAAACTGGCATAGGTCAGAAGACGCATAGATCAAAAGACGTACTTAGAAAAACTATACCAAAGGCTGCCTAAACACGCATAGGTCAGAAGACGTACCTTAGCATCAGATCCCACCTGCAAGTTAGTACAATTCACAATATTAGGGTTTTAGGGTTTAGGGTTTAGGGTTTAGGGGTGAGGGTTTAGGGTTTAGCGTTTAAGGTTTAGGGTTTAGGGTTTAGGGATAAAATTGAACATTGAAAATTAGATGAAAGTTCAATGACCAAATTGAGGAAATCAAAGCTTAGGGATAAAATTGAACATTAGATAAAAGTTCAGGGACCATTTGTGACCATTTGTGGATTACTTGTTTTTTTCCTCCAAGTTTTATGAATTATTATAGTGAAATGTAGTTGAATTGGTCCAATTAAAACAATGAATATTATTAACAAATGTAGGGTTATTGTTTTTAGTATAGATTAATTCTAGTCTCTTATTATTATTATTATTTAGTTGTTTATGCATTTATATATTAAAATATTTATTTAATATATCACATGTTACAATATGGGGGAATTCTCTACTTTTTGAGAATTGACGTGTTGGCGTGTCGTGCCGTTTCGCGTGTCGTGTGTCACGTGTCCGTGTTGGTGCAACCTAGGGCATAACATTCACCTTGAATTTGGGATGGAAATCACGATATTACCCTTTATTTTTCTTCTAATTTACTCGGCTTTAAGAATTACCTCTTAAGGTCAGCTGCAAATCAATTATAAGAGATGATTATGCGATAATTTTTAATCTACCGTAAGAATAACATTTTATTTTGGATCATGAAAAATCAAATAACAATTATAAATTGTTATGGGCGTATTTTTTTTTTGGGAATTTATAGCTCACAAAAAAATTGTTATTTTCATAGTAGCCCTAATATTGTTATGTCAGCAAAACCCCAATTATAATATCTTTGAAGATGCCATGCATTCCCGGATCTTGTCTGTTTGTTTATTGATAAAATGTTAGGCAACATGGGAATTATACTAGCACGATGTCTGAAGGCACTCTTTTTTGGGCAAAAGAAGTTGACATTGATAAACGGTAATTGGCTTGTCTAAATTTTAAAAGGAAACCATTGTTTAACCTCATTTGGATTTTATGAAAAAAAAAAAAATTGATAAAATGATCCTTAATATGTAACTTTTATGATAGCTTTGGACATATCTAGAATTATTTGTAAGTACCATGCCAAATCTTTAGCAATCAGGGAATCTAGCTGTCATTTTGCTAAGTACCATGAAAAGGGAAAGAGAATAGGAACAAGGAAGTTATCTTGCACCAACTAAGCATTTGCTCCCTACTCATTTCGTGTCGATTTGGATTTATTTAACCTCTTGTTTTGTCACGCCCGATCCTCGGGCGTGCACACATCCTTCTCACTTGGTCGATTTTATAATGCGATATCCTAGGACAAAGCATCGCCGACCCTTTCATTTATGAAGCACATGCGGAAGCAGTTAAAATCCTCGAGACAATAAAACGATGAGATAGAAAAGCAGGGCGATATTTTTCATATTGAAATTTATAACCAAAATTTTATACAAAACACAAACCAATTCATAACTATTCACTTCAAAAGGAATTCTCAAAAGAAGATAGACTCTCAGTCCATCCAGGCCATACTTAAGGCCCCTCTCAAGATTATCTTCTTCTTCCAAAATCCTTCTCCTTAAGTTTCGTCTCCCAGTTCTCCTTCTCAAACTCCTACTCATCAGCTCCTTATCGGGGTCCTGAAATGTTTTCCCAAATTTGCATAGGTCAGAAGACGCATAGGTCAAAAGACGTGCTTAGAAAAACTATACCAAAGGCTGCCTAAACACGCATAGGTCGAAGACGTACCTTAGCATCGATCCCACCTGCAAGTTAGTACAATTCACAATATTAGGGTTTTAGGGTTTAGGGTTTAGGGTTTAGGGTTTAGGGTTTAGGGGTGAGGGGTGAGGGTTTAGGGTTTAGGGTTTAAGGTTTAGGGTTTAGGGTTTAGGGTTTAGGGATAAAATTGAACATTGAAAATTAGATGAAAGTTCAATGACCAAATTGAGGAAATCAAAGCTTAGGGATAAAATTGAACATTAGATAAAAGTTCAGGGACCATTTGTGACATTTTCTCAAAAAATAATAAAAATAAAAGGAAGCTAAAATGAATTATTATAGTGAAATGTAGTTGAATTTGTCCAATTAAAACAATGAATGATATGAACAAATGTAGGGTTATTGTTTTTAGTATAGATTAATTCTAGTCTCTTATAATTAGTATTACTTAGTTATTTATGCATTTATATATTAAAATATTTATTTAATACTTAAGGCCCCTCTCGAGATTATCTTCTTCTTCCAAAAATCCTTCTCCTTAAATTTCGTCTCCCAGTTCTCCTTCTCAAACTCCTACTCATCAGCTCCTTATCGGGGTCCTGAAATGTTTTGCCCAAACTGGCATAGGTCAGAAGACGCATAGGTCAAAAGACATCCTTAGAAAAACTATACCAAAGGCTGCCTAAACACGCATAGGTCAGAAGACGTACCTTAGCATCAGATCCCACCTGCAAGTTAGTACAATTCACAATCTTAGGGTTTTAGGGTTTAGGGTTTAGGGTTTAGGGTTTAGGGGTGAGGGTTTAGGGTTTAGGGTTGAGGGTTTAGGGTTTAGGGATAAAATTGAACATTGAACATTAGATGAAAGTTCAATGACCAAATTGAGGAAATCAAAGCTTAGGGATAAAATTGAACATTAGATAAAAGTTCAGGGACCATTTGTGACATTTTCTCAAAAAATAATAAAAATAAAAAGATGCTAAAATGAATAGTGGAATGTGGATTACTTGTTTTTTCCTCCAAGTTTTATGAATTATTATAGTGAAATGTAGTTGAATTTGTCCAATTAAAAGAATGAATGATATTAACAAATGTAGGGTTATTGTTTTTAGTATAGATTAATTCTAGTCTCTTATTATTATTATTATTTAGTTATTTATGCATTTATATATTAAAATATTTATTTAATATATAACATGTTAGAATATGTGGGAATTCTCTACTTTTTTGAGAATTGACGTGTTTGCGTGTCGTGCCGTGTCACGTGTCGTGTGTCACGTGTCCGTGTTGGTGCAACCTAGAGCATAACATTCACCTTTAATTTGGGATGGAAATCACGATATTACCCTTTATTTTTCTTCTTATCTACTCGGCTTTAAGAATTACCTCTTAAGGTCAGTAGCAAATCAATTATAAGAGATGATTATGCGATAAATTTTAATCTACCGTAAGAATAACATTTTATTTTGGATCATAAAAAATCAAATAACAATTATAAATTGTTATGGGCGTACTTTTTTGAGAATTTATAGCTCACAACAAATTGTTATTTTCAGAGTAGCCCTAATATTGTTATGTCAGCAAAACCCCAATTATAATATCTTTGAAGATGCCATGCATTCGCGGATCTTGTCTGTTTGTTTATTGATAAAATGTTAGGCAACATGGGAATTATACTAGCATGATGTCTGAAGGAACTCTTTTTGGGCAAAAGAAGTTGACATTGATAAACGGTAATTGGCTTGTCTAAATTTTAAAAGGAAACCATTGCTTAACCTCATTTGGATTTTATGAAAAAAAAAAAATTGATAAAATGATCCTTAATATGTAACTTTTATGATAGCTTTGGACATATCTAGAATTATTTGTAAGTACCATGCCAAATCTTTAGCAATCAGGGAATCTAGCTGTCATTTTGCTAAGTACCATGAAAAGGGAAAGAGAATAGGAACAAGGAAGTTATCTTGCACCAACTAAGCATTTGCTCCCTACTCATTTCATGTCGATTTGGATTTATTTAACCTCTTGTTTTGTCACGCCCGATCCTCGGGCGTGCACACATCCTTCTCACTTGGTCGATTTTATAATGCGATATCCTAGGACAAAGCATCGCCGACCCTTTCATTTATGAAGCACATGCGGAAGCAGTTAAAATCCTCAGACAATAAAACGATGAGATAGAAAAGCAGGGCGATATTTTTCATATTGAAATTTATAACCAAAATTTTATACAAAACACAAACCAATTCATAACTATTCACTTCAAAATGAATTCTCAAAAGAAGATAGACTCTCAGTCCATCCAGGCCATACTTAAGGCCCCTCTCAAGATTATCTTCTTCTTCCAAAAATCCTTCTCCTTAAGTTTCGTCTCCCAGTTCTCCTTCTCAAACTCCTACTCATCAGCTCCTTATCGGGGTCCTGAAATGTTTTCCCCAAATTTGCATAGGTCAGAAGACGCATAGGTCAAAAGACGTGCTTAGAAAAACTATACCAAAGGCTGCCTAAACACGCATAGGTCAGAAGACGTACCTTAGCATCAGATCCCACCTGCAAGTTAGTACAATTCACAATATTAGGGTTTTAGGGTTTAGGGTTTAGGGTTTAGGGTTTAGGGTTTAGGGGTGAGGGTTTAGGGTTTACGGTTTAAGGTTTAGGGTTTAGGGTTTAGGGTTTAGGGATAAAATTGAACATTGAAAATTAGATGAAAGTTCAATGACCAAATTGAGGAAATCAAAGCTTAGGGATAAAATTGAACATTAGATAAAAGTTCAGGGACCATTTGTGACCATTTGTGGATTACTTGTTTTTTCCTCCAAGTTTTATGAATTATTATAGTGAAATGTAGTTGAATTGGTCCAATTAAAACAATGAATATTATTAACAAATGTAGGGTTATTGTTTTTAGTATAGATTAATTCTAGTCTCTTATTATTATTATTATTTAGTTGTTTATGCATTTATATATTAAAATATTTATTTAATATATCACATGTTACAATATGGGGGAATTCTCTACTTTTTGAGAATTGACGTGTTGGCGTGTCGTGCCGTTTCGCGTGTCGTGTGTCACGTGTCCGTGTTGGTGCAACCTAGGGCATAACATTCACCTTGAATTTGGGATGGAAATCACGATATTACCCTTTATTTTTCTTCTAATTTACTCGGCTTTAAGAATTACCTCTTAAGGTCAGCTGCAAATCAATTATAAGAGATGATTATGCGATAATTTTTAATCTACCGTAAGAATAACATTTTATTTTGGATCATGAAAAATCAAATAACAATTATAAATTGTTATGGGCGTACTTTTTGGGAATTTATAGCTCACAAAAAAATTGTTATTTTCATAGTAGCCCTAATATTGTTATGTCAGCAAAACCCAATTATAATATCTTTGAAGATGCCATGCATTCGCGGATCTTGTCTGTTTGTTTATTGATAAAATGTTAGGCAACATGGGAATTATACTAGCATGATGTCTGAAGGAACTCTTTTTGGGCAAAAGAAGTTGACATTGATAAACGGTAATTGGCTTGTCTAAATTTTAAAAGGAAACCATTGCTTAACCTCATTTGGATTTTATGAAAAAAAAAAAATTGATAAAATGATCCTTAATATGTAACTTTTATGATAGCTTTGGACATATCTAGAATTATTTGTAAGTACCACGCCAAATCTTTAGCAATCAGGGAATCTAGCTGTCATTTTGCTAAGTACCATGAAAAGGGAAAGAGAATAGGAACAAGGAAGTTATCTTGCACCAACTAAGCATTTGCTCCCTACTCATTTCGTGTCGATTTGGATTTATTTAACCTCTTGTTTTGTCACGCCCGATCCTCGGGCGTGCACACATCCTTCTCACTTGGTCGATTTTATAATGCGATATCCTAGGACAAAGCATCGCCGACCCTTTCATTTATGAAGCACATGCGGAAGCAGTTAAAATCCTCAGACAATAAAACGATGAGATAGAAAAGCAGGGCGATATTTTTCATATTGAAATTTATAACCAAAATTTTATACAAAACACAAACCAATTCATAACTATTCACTTCAAAAGGAATTCTCAAAAGAAGATAGACTCTCAGTCCATCCAGGCCATACTTAAGGCCCCTCTCAAGATTATCTTCTTCTTCCAAAAATCCTTCTCCTTAAGTTTCGTCTCCCAGTTCTCCTTCTCAAACTCCTACTCATCAGCTCCTTATCGGGGTCCTGAAATGTTTTCCCCAAATTTGCATAGGTCAGAAGACGCATAGGTCAAAAGACGTGATTAGAAAAACTATACCAAAGGCTGCCTAAACACGCATAGGTGAGAAGACGTACCTTAGCATCAGATCCCACCTGCAAGTTAGTACAATTCACAATATTAGGGTTTTAGGGTTTAGGGTTTAGGGTTTAGGGTTTAGGGTTTAGGGGTGAGGGTTTAGGGTTTAGGGTTTAAGGTTTAGGGTTTAGGGTTTAGGGTTTAGGGATAAAATTGAACATTGAAAATTAGATGAAAGTTCAATGACCAAATTGAGGAAATCAAAGCTTAGGGATAAAATTGAACATTAGATAAAAGTTCAGGGACCATTTGTGACCATTTGTGGATTACTTGTTTTTTCCTCCAAGTTTTATGAATTATTATAGTGAAATGTAGTTGAATTGGTCCAATTAAAACAATGAATATTATTAACAAATGTAGGGTTATTGTTTTTAGTATAGATTAATTCTAGTCTCTTATTATTATTATTATTTAGTTGTTTATGCATTTATATATTAAAATATTTATTTAATATATAACATGTTACAATATGGGGGAATTCTCTACTTTTTGAGAATTGACGTGTTGGCGTGTCGTGCCGTTTCGCGTGTCGTGTGTCACGTGTCCGTGTTGGTGCAACCTAGGGCATAACATTCACCTTGAATTTGGGATGGAAATCACGATATTACCCTTTATTTTTCTTCTAATTTACTCGGCTTTAAGAATTACCTCTTAAGGTCAGCTGCAAATCAATTATAAGAGATGATTATGCGATAATTTTTAATCTACCGTAAGAATAACATTTTATTTTGGATCATGAAAAATCAAATAACAATTATAAATTGTTATGGGCGTACTTTTTTGGGAATTTATAGCTCACAAAAATATTGTTATTTTCATAGTAGCCCTAATATTGTTATGTCAGCAAAACCCCAATTATAATATCTTTGAAGATGCCATGCATTCGCGGATCTTGTCTGTTTGTTTATTGATAAAATGTTAGGCAACATGGGAATTATACTAGCATGATGTCTGAAGGAACTCTTTTTTGGGCAAAAGAAGTTGACATTGATAAACGGTAATTGGCTTGTCTAAATTTTAAAAGGAAACCATTGCTTAACCTCATTTGGATTTTATGAAAAAAAAATTGATAAAATTATCCTTAATATGTAACTTTTATGATAGCTTTGGACATATCTAGAATTATTTGTAAGTACCACGCCAAATCTTTAGCAATCAGGGAATCTAGCTGTCATTTTGCTAAGTACCATGAAAAGGGAAAGAGAATAGGAACAAGGAAGTTATCTTGCACCAACTAAGCATTTGCTCCCTACTCATTTCATGTCGATTTGGATTTATTTAACCTCTTGTTTTGTCACGCCCGATCCTCGGGCGTGCACACATCCTTCTCACTTGGTCGATTTTATAATGCGATATCCTAGGACAAAGCATCGCCGACCCTTTCATTTATGAAGCACATGCGGAAGCAGTTAAAATCCTCAGACAATAAAACGATGAGATAGAAAAGCAGGGCGATATTTTCATATTGAAATTTATAACCAAAATTTTATACAAAACACAAACCAATTCATAACTATTCACTTCAAAAGGAATTCTCAAAAGAAGATAGACTCTCAGTCCATCCAGGCCATACTTAAGGCCCCTCTCAAGATTATCTTCTTCTTCCAAAAATCCTTCTCCTTAAGTTTCGTCTCCCAGTTCTCCTTCTCAAACTCCTACTCATCAGCTCCTTATCGGGGTCCTGAAATGTTTTCCCCAAATTTGCATAGGTCAGAAGACGCATAGGTCAAAAGACGTGATTAGAAAAACTATACCAAAGGCTGCCTAAACACGCATAGGTCGAAGACGTACCTTAGCATCAGATCCCACCTGCAAGTTAGTACAATTCACAATATTAGGGTTTTAGTGTTTAGGGTTTAGGGTTTAGGGTTTAGGGTTTAGGGGTGAGGGTTTAGGGTTTAGGGTTTAAGGTTTAGGGTTTAGGGTTTAGGGTTTAGGGATAAAATTGAACATTGAAAATTAGATGAAAGTTCAATGACCAAATTGAGGAAATCAAAGCTTAGGGATAAAATTGAACATTAGATAAAAGTTCAGGGACCATTTGTGACCATTTGTGGATTACTTGTTTTTTCCTCCAAGTTTTATGAATTATTATAGTGAAATGTAGTTGAATTGGTCCAATTAAAACAATGACTATTATTAACAAATGTAGGGTTATTGTTTTTAGTATAGATTAATTCTAGTCTCTTATTATTATTATTATTTAGTTGTTTATGCATTTATATATTAAAATATTTATTTAATATATAACATGTTACAATATGGGGGAATTCTCTACTTTTTGAGAATTGACGTGTTGGCGTGTCGTGCCGTTTCGCGTGTCGTGTGTCACGTGTCCGTGTTGGTGCAACCTAGGGCATAACATTCACCTTGAATTTGGGATGGAAATCACGATATTACCCTTTATTTTTCTTCTAATTTACTCGGCTTTAAGAATTACCTCTTAAGGTCAGCTGCAAATCAATTATAAGAGATGATTATGCGATAATTTTTAATCTACCGTAAGAATAACATTTTATTTTGGATCATGAAAAATCAAATAACAATTATAAATTGTTATGGGCGTACTTTTTGGGAATTTATAGCTCACAAAAAAATTGTTATTTTCATAGTAGCCCTAATATTGTTATGTCAGCAAAACCCCAATTATAATATCTTTGAAGATGCCATGCATTCGCGGATCTTGTCTGTTTGTTTATTGATAAAATGTTAGGCAACATGGGAATTATACTAGCATGATGTCTGAAGGAACTCTTTTTGGGCAAAAGAAGTTGACATTGATAAACGGTAATTGGCTTGTCTAAATTTTAAAAGGAAACCATTGCTTAACCTCATTTGGATTTTATGAAAAAAAAATTGATAAAATTATCCTTAATATGTAACTTTTATGATAGCTTTGGACATATCTAGAATTATTTGTAAGTACCACGCCAAATCTTTAGCAATCAGGGAATCTAGCTGTCATTTTGCTAAGTACCATGAAAAGGGAAAGAGAATAGGAACAAGGAAGTTATCTTGCACCAACTAAGCATTTGCTCCCTACTCATTTCATGTCGATTTGGATTTATTTAACCTCTTGTTTTGTCACGCCCCGATCCTCGGGCGTGCACACATCCTTCTCACTTGGTCGATTTTATAATGCGATATCCTAGGACAAAGCATCGCCGACCCTTTCATTTATGAAGCACATGCGGAAGCAGTTAAAATCCTCAGACAATAAAACGATGAGATAGAAAAGCAGGGCGATATTTTTCATATTGAAATTTATAACCAAAATTTTATACAAAACACAAACCAATTCATAACTATTCACTTCAAAAGGAATTCTCAAAAGAAGATAGACTCTCAGTCCATCCAGGCCATACTTAAGGCCCCTCTCAAGATTATCTTCTTCTTCCAAAAATCCTTCTCCTTAAGTTTCGTCTCCCAGTTCTCCTTCTCAAACTCCTACTCATCAGCTCCTTATCGGGGTCCTGAAATGTTTTCCCCAAATTTGCATAGGTCAGAAGACGCATAGGTCAAAAGACGTGATTAGAAAAACTATACCAAAGGCTGCCTAAACACGCATAGGTCAGAAGACGTACCTTAGCATCAGATCCCACCTGCAAGTTAGTACAATTCACAATATTAGGGTTTTAGTGTTTAGGGTTTAGGGTTTAGGGTTTAGGGTTTAGGGGTGAGGGTTTAGGGTTTAGGGTTTAAGGTTTAGGGTTTAGGGTTTAGGGTTTAGGGATAAAATTGAACATTGAAAATTAGATGAAAGTTCAATGACCAAATTGAGGAAATCAAAGCTTAGGGATAAAATTGAACATTAGATAAAAGTTCAGGGACCATTTGTGACCATTTGTGGATTACTTGTTTTTTCCTCCAAGTTTTATGAATTATTATAGTGAAATGTAGTTGAATTGGTCCAATTAAAACAATGACTATTATTAACAAATGTAGGGTTATTGTTTTTAGTATAGATTAATTCTAGTCTCTTATTATTATTATTATTTAGTTGTTTATGCATTTATATATTAAAATATTTATTTAATATATAACATGTTACAATATGGGGGAATTCTCTACTTTTTGAGAATTGACGTGTTGGCGTGTCGTGCCGTTTCGCGTGTCGTGTGTCACGTGTCCGTGTTGGTGCAACCTAGGGCATAACATTCACCTTGAATTTGGGATGGAAATCACGATATTACCCTTTATTTTTCTTCTAATTTACTCGGCTTTAAGAATTACCTCTTAAGGTCAGCTGCAAATCAATTATAAGAGATGATTATGCGATAATTTTTAATCTACCGTAAGAATAACATTTTATTTTGGATCATGAAAAATCAAATAACAATTATAAATTGTTATGGGCGTACTTTTTTGGGAATTTATAGCTCACAAAAAAATTGTTATTTTCATAGTAGCCCTAATATTGTTATGTCAGCAAAACCCCAATTATAATATCTTTGAAGATGCCATGCATTCGCGGATCTTGTCTGTTTGTTTATTGATAAAATGTTAGGCAACATGGGAATTATACTAGCATGATGTCTGAAGGGACTCCTTTTTGGGCAAAAGAAGTTGACATTGATAAACGGTAATTGGCTTGTCTAAATTTTAAAAGGAAACCATTGCTTAACCTCATTTGGATTTTGTGAAAAAAAAAAAATGATCAAATGATCCTTAATATGTAACTTTTATGATAGCTTTGGACATATCTAGAATTATTTGTAAGTACCATGCCAAATCTTTAGCAATCAGGGAATCTAGCTGTCATTTTGCTAAGTACCATGAAAAGGGAAAGAGAATAGGAACAGGAAAGTTATCTTGCACCAACTAAGCATTTGCTCCCTACTCATTTCGTGTCGATTTGGATTTATTTAACCTCTTGTTTTGTCACGCCCCGATCCTCGGGCGTGCACACATCCTTCTCACGTGGTCGATTTTATAATGCGATATCCTAGGACAAAGCATCGCCGACCCTTTCATTTATAAAGCACATGCGGAAGCAGTTAAAATCCCAGACAATAAAACGATGAGATAGAAAAGCAGGGCGATATTTTTCATATTGAAATTTATAACCAAAATTTTATACAAAACACAAACCAATTCATAACTATTCACTTCAAAAGGAATTCTCAAAAGAAGATAGACTCTCAGTCCATCCAGGCCATACTTTAGGCCCCTCTCGAGATTATCTTCTTCTTCCAAAAATCCTTCTCCTTAAGTTTCGTCTCCTAGTTCTCCTTCTTAAACTCCTACTCATCAGCTCCTTATCGGGGTCCTGAAATGTTTTCCCCAAACTGGCATAGGTCAGAAGACGCATAGGTCAAAAGACGTACTTAGAAAAACTATACCAAAGGCTGCCTAAACACGCATAGGTGAGAAGACGTACCTTAGCATCGATCCCACCTGCAAGTTAGTACAATTCACAATATTAGGGTTTTTTTAGGCTTTAGGGTTTAGGGTTTAGGGTTTAGGGGTGAGGGTTTAGGGTTTAGGGTTTAAGGTTTAGGGTTTAGGGTTTAGGGATAAAATTGAACATTGAACATTAGAAGAAAGTTCAATGACCAAATTGAGGAAATCAAAGCTTAGGGATAAAATTGAACATTAGATAAAAGTTCAGGGACCATTTGTGACATTTCCTCAAAAAATAATAAAAATAAAAAGAAGCTAAAATGAATTATTATAGTGAAATGTAGTTGAATTTGTCCAATTAAAACAATGAATGATATGAACAAATGTAGGGTTATTGTTTTTAGTATAGATTAATTCTAGTCTCTTATTATTAGTATTACTTAGTTATTTATGCATTTATATATTAAAATATTTATTTAATATATAACATGTTAGAATATGTGGGAATTCTCTACTTTTTGAGAATTGACGTGTTGACGTGTCGTGCCGTGTCGCATGTCGTGTGTCACGTGTCCGTGTTGGTGCAACCTGAGCATAACATTCACCTTTAATTTGGGATGGAAATCACGATATTACCCTTTATTTTTCTTCTTATCTACTCGGCTTTAAGAATTACCTCTTAAGGTCAGCTGCAAATCAATTATAAGAGATGATTATGCGATAATTTTTAATGTACCGTAAGAATAACATTTTATTTTGGATCATGAAAAATCAAATAACAATTATAAATTGTTATGGGCGTACTTTTTGAGAATTTATAGCTCACAACAAATTGTTATTTTCAGAGTAGCCCTAATATTGTTATGTCAGCAAAACCCCAATTATAATATCTTTGAAGATGCCATGCATTCGCGGATCTTGTCTGTTTGTTTATTGATAAAATGTTAGGCAACATGGGAATTATACTAGCATGATGTCTGAAGGAACTCTTTTTTGGGCAAAAGAAGTTGACATTGATAAACGGTAATTGGCTTGTCTAAATTTTAAAAGGAAACCATTGCTTAACCTCATTTGGATTTTATGAAAAAAAAAATTGATAAAATGATCCTTAATATGTAACTTTTATGATAGCTTTGGACATATCTAGAATTATTTGTAAGTACCATGCCAAATCTTTAGCAATCAGGGAATCTAGCTGTCATTTTGCTAAGTACCATGAAAAGGGAAAGAGAATAGGAACAAGGAAGTTATCTTGCACCAACTAAGCATTTGCTCCCTACTCATTTCGTGTCGATTTGGATTTATTTAACCTCTTGTTTTGTCACCCCGATCCTCGGGCGTGCACACATCCTTCTCACTTGGTCGATTTTATAATGCGATATCCTAGGACAAAGCATCGCCGACCCTTTCATTTATGAAGCACATGCGGAAGCAGTTAAAATCCTCAGACAATAAAACGATGAGATAGAAAAGCAGGGCGATATTTTTCATATTGAAATTTATAACCAAAATTTTATACAAAACACAAACCAATTCATAACTATTCACTTCAAAAGGAATTCTCAAAAGAAGATAGACTCTCAGTCCATCCAGGCCATACTTAAGGCCCCTCTCAAGATTATCTTCTTCTTCCAAAAATCCTTCTCCTTAAGTTTCGTCTCCCAGTTCTCCTTCTCAAACTCCTACTCATCAGCTCCTTATCGGGGTCCTGAAATGTTTTCCCCAAATTTGCATAGGTCAGAAGACGCATAGGTCAAAAGACGTGATTAGAAAAACTATACCAAAGGCTGCCTAAACACGCATAGGTCGAAGACGTACCTTAGCATCAGATCCCACCTGCAAGTTAGTACAATTCACAATATTAGGGTTTTAGGGTTTAGGGTTTAGGGTTTAGGGTTTAGGGTTTAGGGGTGAGGGTTTAGGGTTTAGGGTTTAAGGTTTAGGGTTTAGGGTTTAGGGTTTAGGGATAAAATTGAACATTGAAAATTAGATGAAAGTTCAATGACCAAATTGAGGAAATCAAAGCTTAGGGATAAAATTGAACATTAGATAAAAGTTCAGGGACCATTTGTGACCATTTGTGGATTACTTGTTTTTCCTCCAAGTTTTATGAATTATTATAGTGAAATGTAGTTGAATTGGTCCAATTAAAACAATGAATATTATTAACAAATGTAGGGTTATTGTTTTTAGTATAGATTAATTCTAGTCTCTTATTATTATTATTATTTAGTTGTTTATGCATTTATATATTAAAATATTTATTTAATATATCACATGTTACAATATGGGGGAATTCTCTACTTTTTGAGAATTGACGTGTTGGCGTGTCGTGCCGTTTCGCGTGTCGTGTGTCACGTGTCCGTGTTGGTGCAACCTAGGGCATAACATTCACCTTGAATTTGGGATGGAAATCACGATATTACCCTTTATTTTTCTTCTAATTTACTCGGCTTTAAGAATTACCTCTTAAGGTCAGCTGCAAATCAATTATAAGAGATGATTATGCGATAATTTTTAATCTACCGTAAGAATAACATTTTATTTTGGATCATGAAAAATCAAATAACAATTATAAATTGTTATGGGCGTACTTTTTTGGGAATTTATAGCTCACAAAAAAATTGTTATTTTCATAGTAGCCCTAATATTGTTATGTCAGCAAAACCCCAATTATAATATCTTTGAAGATGCCATGCATTCGCGGATCTTGTCTGTTTGTTTATTGATAAAATGTTAGGCAACATGGGAATTATACTAGCATGATGTCTGAAGGAACTTTTTTTGGGCAAAAGAAGTTGACATTGATAAACGGTAATTGGCTTGTCTAAATTTTAAAAGGAAACCATTGCTTAACCTCATTTGGATTTTATGAAAAAAAAAAATTGATAAAATGATCCTTAATATGTAACTTTTATGATAGCTTTGGACATATCTAGAATTATTTGTAAGTACCACGCCAAATCTTTAGCAATCAGGGAATCTAGCTGTCATTTTGCTAAGTACCATGAAAAGGGAAAGAGAATAGGAACAAGGAAGTTATCTTGCACCAACTAAGCATTTGCTCCCTACTCATTTCGTGTCGATTTGGATTTATTTAACCTCTTGTTTTGTCACGCCCGATCCTCGGGCGTGCACACATCCTTCTCACTTGGTCGATTTTATAATGCGATATCCTAGGACAAAGCATCGCCGACCCTTTCATTTATGAAGCACATGCGGAAGCAGTTAAAATCCTCAGACAATAAAACGATGAGATAGAAAAGCAGGGCGATATTTTTCATATTGAAATTTATAACCAAAATTTTATACAAAACACAAACCAATTCATAACTATTCACTTCAAAAGGAATTCTCAAAAGAAGATAGACTCTCAGTCCATCCAGGCCATACTTAAGGCCCCTCTCAAGATTATCTTCTTCTTCCAAAAATCCTTCTCCTTAAGTTTCGTCTCCCAGTTCTCCTTCTCAAACTCCTACTCATCAGCTCCTTATCGGGGTCCTGAAATGTTTTCCCCAAATTTGCATAGGTCAGAAGACGCATAGGTCAAAAGACGTGATTAGAAAAACTATACCAAAGGCTGCCTAAACACGCATAGGTGAGAAGACGTACCTTAGCATCAGATCCCACCTGCAAGTTAGTACAATTCACAATATTAGGGTTTTAGGGTTTAGGGTTTAGGGTTTAGGGTTTAGGGTTTAGGGGTGAGGGTTTAGGGTTTAGGGTTTAAGGTTTAGGGTTTAGGGTTTAGGGTTTAGGGATAAAATTGAACATTGAAAATTAGATGAAAGTTCAATGACCAAATTGAGGAAATCAAAGCTTAGGGATAAAATTGAACATTAGATAAAAGTTCAGGGACCATTTGTGACCATTTGTGGATTACTTGTTTTTTCCTCCAAGTTTTATGAATTATTATAGTGAAATGTAGTTGAATTGGTCCAATTAAAACAATGAATATTATTAACAAATGTAGGGTTATTGT
This sequence comes from Eucalyptus caleyi, assembly GCA_014182885.2. NCBI lineage: Eukaryota > Viridiplantae > Streptophyta > Magnoliopsida > Myrtales > Myrtaceae > Eucalyptus > Eucalyptus caleyi. The sequence goes on along the minus strand of CM024468.2, from coordinate 29,332,902 downwards.
TTTTAGTATAGATTAATTCTAGTCTCTTATTATTATTATTATTTAGTTGTTTATGCATTTATATATTAAAATATTTATTTAATATATAACATGTTACAATATGGGGGAATTCTCTACTTTTTGAGAATTGACGTGTTGGCGTGTCGTGCCGTTTCGCGTGTCGTGTGTCACGTGTCCGTGTTGGTGCAACCTAGGGCATAACATTCACCTTGAATTTGGGATGGAAATCACGATATTACCCTTTATTTTTCTTCTAATTTACTCGGCTTTAAGAATTACCTCTTAAGGTCAGCTGCAAATCAATTATAAGAGATGATTATGCGATAATTTTTAATCTACCGTAAGAATAACATTTTATTTTGGATCATGAAAAATCAAATAACAATTATAAATTGTTATGGGCGTACTTTTTGGGAATTTATAGCTCACAAAAATATTGTTATTTTCATAGTAGCCCTAATATTGTTATGTCAGCAAAACCCCAATTATAATATCTTTGAAGATGCCATGCATTCGCGGATCTTGTCTGTTTGTTTATTGATAAAATGTTAGGCAACATGGGAATTATACTAGCATGATGTCTGAAGGAACTCTTTTTGGGCAAAAGAAGTTGACATTGATAAACGGTAATTGGCTTGTCTAAATTTTAAAAGGAAACCATTGCTTAACCTCATTTGGATTTTATGAAAAAAAAAAAATTGATAAAATTATCCTAATATGTAACTTTTATGATAGCTTTGGACATATCTAGAATTATTTGTAAGTACCACGCCAAATCTTTAGCAATCAGGGAATCTAGCTGTCATTTTGCTAAGTACCATGAAAAGGGAAAGAGAATAGGAACAAGGAAGTTATCTTGCACCAACTAAGCATTTGCTCCCTACTCATTTCATGTCGATTTGGATTTATTTAACCTCTTGTTTTGTCACGCCCGATCCTCGGGCGTGCACACATCCTTCTCACTTGGTCGATTTTATAATGCGATATCCTAGGACAAAGCATCGCCGACCCTTTCATTTATGAAGCACATGCGGAAGCAGTTAAAATCCTCAGACAATAAAACGATGAGATAGAAAAGCAGGGCGATATTTTTCATATTGAAATTTATAACCAAAATTTTATACAAAACACAAACCAATTCATAACTATTCACTTCAAAAGGAATTCTCAAAAGAAGATAGACTCTCAGTCCATCCAGGCCATACTTAAGGCCCCTCTCAAGATTATCTTCTTCTTCCAAAAATCCTTCTCCTTAAGTTTCGTCTCCCAGTTCTCCTTCTCAAACTCCTACTCATCAGCTCCTTATCGGGGTCCTGAAATGTTTTCCCCAAATTTGCATAGGTCAGAAGACGCATAGGTCAAAAGACGTGATTAGAAAAACTATACCAAAGGCTGCCTAAACACGCATAGGTCAGAAGACGTACCTTAGCATCAGATCCCACCTGCAAGTTAGTACAATTCACAATATTAGGGTTTTAGTGTTTAGGGTTTAGGGTTTAGGGTTTAGGGTTTAGGGGTGAGGGTTTAGGGTTTAGGGTTTAAGGTTTAGGGTTTAGGGTTTAGGGTTTAGGGATAAAATTGAACATTGAAAATTAGATGAAAGTTCAATGACCAAATTGAGGAAATCAAAGCTTAGGGATAAAATTGAACATTAGATAAAAGTTCAGGGACCATTTGTGACCATTTGTGGATTACTTGTTTTTTCCTCCAAGTTTTATGAATTATTATAGTGAAATGTAGTTGAATTGGTCCAATTAAAACAATGACTATTATTAACAAATGTAGGGTTATTGTTTTTAGTATAGATTAATTCTAGTCTCTTATTATTATTATTATTTAGTTGTTTATGCATTTATATATTAAAATATTTATTTAATATATAACATGTTACAATATGGGGGAATTCTCTACTTTTTGAGAATTGACGTGTTGGCGTGTCGTGCCGTTTCGCGTGTCGTGTGTCACGTGTCCGTGTTGGTGCAACCTAGGGCATAACATTCACCTTGAATTTGGGATGGAAATCACGATATTACCCTTTATTTTTCTTCTAATTTACTCGGCTTTAAGAATTACCTCTTAAGGTCAGCTGCAAATCAATTATAAGAGATGATTATGCGATAATTTTTAATCTACCGTAAGAATAACATTTTATTTTGGATCATGAAAAATCAAATAACAATTATAAATTGTTATGGGCGTACTTTTTGGGAATTTATAGCTCACAAAAAATTGTTATTTTCATAGTAGCCCTAATATTGTTATGTCAGCAAAACCCCAATTATAATATCTTTGAAGATGCCATGCATTCGCGGATCTTGTCTGTTTGTTTATTGATAAAATGTTAGGCAACATGGGAATTATACTAGCATGATGTCTGAAGGAACTCTTTTTGGGCAAAAGAAGTTGACATTGATAAACGGTAATTGGCTTGTCTAAATTTTAAAAGGAAACCATTGCTTAACCTCATTTGGATTTTATGAAAAAAAAAATTGATAAAATTATCCTTAATATGTAACTTTTATGATAGCTTTGGACATATCTAGAATTATTTGTAAGTACCACGCCAAATCTTTAGCAATCAGGGAATCTAGCTGTCATTTTGCTAAGTACCATGAAAAGGGAAAGAGAATAGGAACAAGGAAGTTATCTTGCACCAACTAAGCATTTGCTCCCTACTCATTTCATGTCGATTTGGATTTATTTAACCTCTTGTTTTGTCACGCCCCGATCCTCGGGCGTGCACACATCCTTCTCACTTGGTCGATTTTATAATGCGATATCCTAGGACAAAGCATCGCCGACCCTTTCATTTATGAAGCACATGCGGAAGCAGTTAAAATCCTCAGACAATAAAACGATGAGATAGAAAAGCAGGGCGATATTTTTCATATTGAAATTTATAACCAAAATTTTATACAAAACACAAACCAATTCATAACTATTCACTTCAAAAGGAATTCTCAAAAGAAGATAGACTCTCAGTCCATCCAGGCCATACTTAAGGCCCCTCTCAAGATTATCTTCTTCTTCCAAAAATCCTTCTCCTTAAGTTTCGTCTCCAGTTCTCCTTCTCAAACTCCTACTCATCAGCTCCTTATCGGGGTCCTGAAATGTTTTCCCCAAATTTGCATAGGTCAGAAGACGCATAGGTCAAAAGACGTGATTAGAAAAACTATACCAAAGGCTGCCTAAACACGCATAGGTCGAAGACGTACCTTAGCATCGATCCCACCTGCAAGTTAGTACAATTCACAATATTAGGGTTTTAGTGTTTAGGGTTTAGGGTTTAGGGTTTAGGGTTTAGGGGTGAGGGTTTAGGGTTTAGGGTTTAAGGTTTAGGGTTTAGGTTTAGGGTTTAGGGATAAAATTGAACATTGAAAATTAGATGAAAGTTCAATGACCAAATTGAGGAAATCAAAGCTTAGGGATAAAATTGAACATTAGATAAAAGTTCAGGGACCATTTGTGACCATTTGTGGATTACTTGTTTTTTCCTCCAAGTTTTATGAATTATTATAGTGAAATGTAGTTGAATTGGTCCAATTAAAACAATGACTATTATTAACAAATGTAGGGTTATTGTTTTTAGTATAGATTAATTCTAGTCTCTTATTATTATTATTATTTAGTTGTTTATGCATTTATATATTAAAATATTTATTTAATATATAACATGTTACAATATGGGGGAATTCTCTACTTTTTGAGAATTGACGTGTTGGCGTGTCGTGCCGTTTCGCGTGTCGTGTGTCACGTGTCCGTGTTGGTGCAACCTAGGGCATAACATTCACCTTGAATTTGGGATGGAAATCACGATATTACCCTTTATTTTTCTTCTAATTTACTCGGCTTTAAGAATTACCTCTTAAGGTCAGCTGCAAATCAATTATAAGAGATGATTATGCGATAATTTTTAATCTACCGTAAGAATAACATTTTATTTTGGATCATGAAAAATCAAATAACAATTATAAATTGTTATGGGCGTACTTTTTGGGAATTTATAGCTCACAAAAATATTGTTATTTTCATAGTAGCCCTAATATTGTTATGTCAGCAAAACCCCAATTATAATATCTTTGAAGATGCCATGCATTCGCGGATCTTGTCTGTTTGTTTATTGATAAAATGTTAGGCAACATGGGAATTATACTAGCATGATGTCTGAAGGAACTCTTTTTGGGCAAAAGAAGTTGACATTGATAAACGGTAATTGGCTTGTCTAAATTTTAAAAGGAAACCATTGCTTAACCTCATTTGGATTTTATGAAAAAAAAAAAATTGATAAAATTATCCTTAATATGTAACTTTTATGATAGCTTTGGACATATCTAGAATTATTTGTAAGTACCACGCCAAATCTTTAGCAATCAGGGAATCTAGCTGTCATTTTGCTAAGTACCATGAAAAGGGAAAGAGAATAGGAACAAGGAAGTTATCTTGCACCAACTAAGCATTTGCTCCCTACTCATTTCATGTCGATTTGGATTTATTTAACCTCTTGTTTTGTCACGCCCGATCCTCGGGCGTGCACACATCCTTCTCACTTGGTCGATTTTATAATGCGATATCCTAGGACAAAGCATCGCCGACCCTTTCATTTATGAAGCACATGCGGAAGCAGTTAAAATCCTCAGACAATAAAACGATGAGATAGAAAAGCAGGGCGATATTTTTCATATTGAAATTTATAACCAAAATTTTATACAAAACACAAACCAATTCATAACTATTCACTTCAAAAGGAATTCTCAAAAGAAGATAGACTCTCAGTCCATCCAGGCCATACTTAAGGCCCCTCTCAAGATTATCTTCTTCTTCCAAAATCCTTCTCCTTAAGTTTCGTCTCCAGTTCTCCTTCTCAAACTCCTACTCATCAGCTCCTTATCGGGGTCCTGAAATGTTTTCCCCAAATTTGCATAGGTCAGAAGACGCATAGGTCAAAAGACGTGATTAGAAAAACTATACCAAAGGCTGCCTAAACACGCATAGGTCGAAGACGTACCTTAGCATCAGATCCCACCTGCAAGTTAGTACAATTCACAATATTAGGGTTTTAGTGTTTAGGGTTTAGGGTTTAGGGTTTAGGGTTTAGGGGTGAGGGTTTAGGGTTTAGGGTTTAAGGTTTAGGGTTTAGGGTTTAGGGTTTAGGGATAAAATTGAACATTGAAAATTAGATGAAAGTTCAATGACCAAATTGAGGAAATCAAAGCTTAGGGATAAAATTGAACATTAGATAAAAGTTCAGGGACCATTTGTGACCATTTGTGGATTACTTGTTTTTTTCCTCCAAGTTTTATGAATTATTATAGTGAAATGTAGTTGAATTGGTCCAATTAAAACAATGACTATTATTAACAAATGTAGGGTTATTGTTTTTAGTATAGATTAATTCTAGTCTCTTATTATTATTATTATTTAGTTGTTTATGCATTTATATATTAAAATATTTATTTAATATATAACATGTTACAATATGGGGGAATTCTCTACTTTTTGAGAATTGACGTGTTGGCGTGTCGTGCCGTTTCGCGTGTCGTGTGTCACGTGTCCGTGTTGGTGCAACCTAGGGCATAACATTCACCTTGAATTTGGGATGGAAATCACGATATTACCCTTTATTTTTCTTCTAATTTACTCGGCTTTAAGAATTACCTCTTAAGGTCAGCTGCAAATCAATTATAAGAGATGATTATGCGATAATTTTTAATCTACCGTAAGAATAACATTTTATTTTGGATCATGAAAAATCAAATAACAATTATAAATTGTTATGGGCGTACTTTTTTGGGAATTTATAGCTCACAAAAAAATTGTTATTTTCATAGTAGCCCTAATATTGTTATGTCAGCAAAACCCCAATTATAATATCTTTGAAGATGCCATGCATTCGCGGATCTTGTCTGTTTGTTTATTGATAAAATGTTAGGCAACATGGGAATTATACTAGCATGATGTCTGAAGGAACTCTTTTTGGGCAAAAGAAGTTGACATTGATAAACGGTAATTGGCTTGTCTAAATTTTAAAAGGAAACCATTGCTTAACCTCATTTGGATTTTATGAAAAAAAAAATTGATAAAATTATCCTTAATATGTAACTTTTATGATAGCTTTGGACATATCTAGAATTATTTGTAAGTACCACGCCAAATCTTTAGCAATCAGGGAATCTAGCTGTCATTTTGCTAAGTACCATGAAAAGGGAAAGAGAATAGGAACAAGGAAGTTATCTTGCACCAACTAAGCATTTGCTCCCTACTCATTTCATGTCGATTTGGATTTATTTAACCTCTTGTTTTGTCACGCCCCGATCCTCGGGCGTGCACACATCCTTCTCACTTGGTCGATTTTATAATGCGATATCCTAGGACAAAGCATCGCCGACCCTTTCATTTATGAAGCACATGCGGAAGCAGTTAAAATCCTCAGACAATAAAACGATGAGATAGAAAAGCAGGGCGATATTTTTCATATTGAAATTTATAACCAAAATTTTATACAAAACACAAACCAATTCATAACTATTCACTTCAAAAGGAATTCTCAAAAGAAGATAGACTCTCAGTCCATCCAGGCCATACTTAAGGCCCCTCTCAAGATTATCTTCTTCTTCCAAAAATCCTTCTCCTTAAGTTTCGTCTCCAGTTCTCCTTCTCAAACTCCTACTCATCAGCTCCTTATCGGGGTCCTGAAATGTTTTCCCCAAATTTGCATAGGTCAGAAGACGCATAGGTCAAAAGACGTGATTAGAAAAACTATACCAAAGGCTGCCTAAACACGCATAGGTCAGAAGACGTACCTTAGCATCGATCCCACCTGCAAGTTAGTACAATTCACAATATTAGGGTTTTAGTGTTTAGGGTTTAGGGTTTAGGGTTTAGGGTTTAGGGGTGAGGGTTTAGGGTTTAGGGTTTAAGGTTTAGGGTTTAGGGTTTAGGGTTTAGGGATAAAATTGAACATTGAAAATTAGATGAAAGTTCAATGACCAAATTGAGGAAATCAAAGCTTAGGGATAAAATTGAACATTAGATAAAAGTTCAGGGACCATTTGTGACCATTTGTGGATTACTTGTTTTTTCCTCCAAGTTTTATGAATTATTATAGTGAAATGTAGTTGAATTGGTCCAATTAAAACAATGACTATTATTAACAAATGTAGGGTTATTGTTTTTAGTATAGATTAATTCTAGTCTCTTATTATTATTATTATTTAGTTGTTTATGCATTTATATATTAAAATATTTATTTAATATATAACATGTTACAATATGGGGGAATTCTCTACTTTTTGAGAATTGACGTGTTGGCGTGTCGTGCCGTTTCGCGTGTCGTGTGTCACGTGTCCGTGTTGGTGCAACCTAGGGCATAACATTCACCTTGAATTTGGGATGGAAATCACGATATTACCCTTTATTTTTCTTCTAATTTACTCGGCTTTAAGAATTACCTCTTAAGGTCAGCTGCAAATCAATTATAAGAGATGATTATGCGATAATTTTTAATCTACCGTAAGAATAACATTTTATTTTGGATCATGAAAAATCAAATAACAATTATAAATTGTTATGGGCGTACTTTTTGGGAATTTATAGCTCACAAAAAATTGTTATTTTCATAGTAGCCCTAATATTGTTATGTCAGCAAAACCCCAATTATAATATCTTTGAAGATGCCATGCATTCGCGGATCTTGTCTGTTTGTTTATTGATAAAATGTTAGGCAACATGGGAATTATACTAGCATGATGTCTGAAGGAACTCTTTTTGGGCAAAAGAAGTTGACATTGATAAACGGTAATTGGCTTGTCTAAATTTTAAAAGGAAACCATTGCTTAACCTCATTTGGATTTTGTGAAAAAAAAAATGATCAAATGATCCTTAATATGTAACTTTTATGATAGCTTTGGACATATCTAGAATTATTTGTAAGTACCATGCCAAATCTTTAGCAATCAGGGAATCTAGCTGTCATTTTGCTAAGTACCATGAAAAGGGAAAGAGAATAGGAACAGGAAGTTATCTTGCACCAACTAAGCATTTGCTCCCTACTCATTTCGTGTCGATTTGGATTTATTTAACCTCTTGTTTTGTCACGCCCCGATCCTCGGGCGTGCACACATCCTTCTCACTTGGTCGATTTTATAATGCGATATCCTAGGACAAAGCATCGCCGACCCTTTCATTTATAAAAGCACATGCGGAAGCAGTTAAAATCCTCAGACAATAAAACGATGAGATAGAAAAGCAGGGCGATATTTTTCATATTGAAATTTATAACCAAAATTTTATACAAAACACAAACCAATTCATAACTATTCACTTCAAAAGGAATTCTCAAAAGAAGATAGACTCTCAGTCCATCCAGGCCATACTTTAGGCCCCTCTCGAGATTATCTTCTTCTTCCAAAAATCCTTCTCCTTAAGTTTCGTCTCCTAGTTCTCCTTCTTAAACTCCTACTCATCAGCTCCTTATCGGGGTCCTGAAATGTTTTCCCCAAATTTGGCATAGGTCGAAGACGCATAGGTCAAAAGACGTGCTTAGAAAAACTATACCAAAGGCTGCCTAAACACGCATAGGTGAGAAGACGTACCTTAGCATCAGATCCCACCTGCAAGTTAGTACAATTCACAATATTAGGGTTTTAGGTTTAGGGTTTAGGGTTTAGGGTTTAGGGTTTAGGGGTGAGGGTTTAGGGTTTAGGGTTTAGGTTTAGGTTTAGGGTTTAGGGTTTAGGGATAAAATTGAACATTGAACATTAGAAGAAAGTTCAATGACCAAATTGAGGAAATCAAAGCTTAGGGATAAAATTGAACATTAGATAAAAGTTCAGGGACCATTTGTGACCATTTCCTCAAAAAATAATAAAAATTCCTCCAAGTAAAATGAATTATTATAGTGAAATGTAGTTGAATTTGTCCAATTAAAACAATGAATGATATGAACAAATGTAGGGTTATTGTTTTTAGTATAGATTAATTCTAGTCTCTTATTATTAGTATTATTTAGTTATTTATGCATTTATATATTAAAATATTTATTTAATATATAACATGTTAGAATATGTGGGAATTCTCTACTTTTGAGAATTGACGTGTTGACGTGTCGTGCCGTGTCGCATGTCGTGTGTCACGTGTCCGTGTTGGTGCAACCTTGAGCATAACATTCACCTTTAATTTGGGATGGAAATCACGATATTACCCTTTATTTTTCTTCTAATTTACTCGGCTTTAAGAATTACCTCTTAAGGTCAGCTGCAAATCAATTATAAGAGATGATTATGCGATAATTTTTAATGTACCGTAAGAATAACATTTTATTTTGGATCATAAAAATCAAATAACAATTATAAATTGTTATGGGCGTACTTTTTGAGAATTTATAGCTCACAACAAATTGTTATTTTCAGAGTAGCCCTAATATTGTTATGTCAGCAAAACCCCAATTATAATATCTTTGAAGATGCCATGCATTCGCGGATCTTGTCTGTTTGTTTATTGATAAAATGTTAGGCAACATGGGAATTATACTAGCATGATGTCTGAAGGAACTCTTTTTGGGCAAAAGAAGTTGACATTGATAAACGGTAATTGGCTTGTCTAAATTTTAAAAGGAAACCATTGTTTAACCTCATTTGGATTTTATGAAAAAAAAAAATTGATAAAATGATCCTTAATATGTAACTTTTATGATAGCTTTGGACATATCTAGAATTATTTGTAAGTACCATGCCAAATCTTTAGCAATCAGGGAATCTAGCTGTCATTTTGCTAAGTACCATGAAAAGGGAAAGAGAATAGGAACAAGGAAGTTATCTTGCACCAACTAAGCATTTGCTCCCTACTCATTTCGTGTCGATTTGGATTTATTTAACCTCTTGTTTTGTCACGCCCGATCCTCGGGCGTGCACACATCCTTCTCACTTGGTCTATTTTATAATGTGATATCCTAGGACAAAGCATCGCCGACCCTTTCATTTATGAAGCACATGCGGAAGCAGTTAAAATCCTCAGACAATAAAACGATGAGATAGAAAAGCAGGGCGATATTTTTCATATTGAAATTTATAACCAAAATTTTATACAAAACATAAACCAATTCATAACTATTCACTTCAAAAGGAATTCTCAAAAGAAGATAGACTCTCAGTCCATCCAGGCCATACTTAAGGCCCCTCTCAAGATTATCTTCTTCTTCCAAAATCCTTCTCCTTAAGTTTCGTCTCCCAGTTCTCCTTCTCAAACTCCTACTCATCAGCTCCTTATCGGGCTCCTGAAATGTTTTCCCCAAATTTGCATAGGTCAGAAGACGCATAGGTCAAAAGACGTGCTTAGAAAACTATACCAAAGGCTGCCTAAACACGCATAGGTCAGAAGACGTACCTTAGCATCAGATCCCACCTGCAAGTTAGTACAATTCACAATATTAGGGTTTTAGGTTTAGGGTTTAGGGTTTAGGGTTTAGGGTTTAGGGGTGAGGGTTTAGGGTTTAGGGTTTAAGGTTTAGGGTTTAGGGTTTAGGGTTTAGGGATAAAATTGAACATTGAAAATTAGATGAAAGTTCAATGACCAAATTGAGGAAATCAAAGCTTAGGGATAAAATTGAACATTAGATAAAAGTTCAGGGACCATTTGTGACCATTTGTGGATTACTTGTTTTTTCCTCCAAGTTTTATGAATTATTATAGTGAAATGTAGTTGAATTGGTCCAATTAAAACAATGAATATTATTAACAAATGTAGGGTTATTGTTTTTAGTATAGATTAATTCTAGTCTCTTATTATTATTATTATTTAGTTGTTTATGCATTTATATATTAAAATATTTATTTAATATATAACATGTTACAATATGGGGAATTCTCTACTTTTTGAGAATTGACGTGTTGGCGTGTCGTGCCGTTTCGCGTGTCGTGTGTCACGTGTCCGTGTTGGTGCAACCTAGGGCATAACATTCACCTTGAATTTGGGATGGAAATCACGATATTACCCTTTATTTTTCTTCTAATTTACTCGGCTTTAAGAATTACCTCTTAAGGTCAGCTGCAAATCAATTATAAGAGATGATTATGCGATAATTTTTAATGTACCGTAAGAATAACATTTTATTTTGGATCATAAAAAATCAAATAACAATTATAAATTGTTATGGGCGTACTTTTTGAGAATTTATAGCTCACAACAAATTGTTATTTTCAGAGTAGCCCTAATATTGTTATGTCAGCAAAACCCCAATTATAATATCTTTGAAGATGCCATGCATTCGCGGATCTTGTCTGTTTGTTTATTGATAAAATGTTAGGCAACATGGGAATTATACTAGCATGATGTCTGAAGGAACTCTTTTTGGGCAAAAGAAGTTGACATTGATAAACGGTAATTGGCTTGTCTAAATTTTAAAAGGAAACCATTGCTTAACCTCATTTGGATTTTATGAAAAAAAAATTGATAAAATGATCCTTAATATGTAACTTTTATGATAGCTTTGGACATATCTAGAATTATTTGTAAGTACCATGCCAAATCTTTAGCAATCAGGGAATCTAGCTGTCATTTTGCTAAGTACCATGAAAAGGAAAGAGAATAGGAACAAGGAAGTTATCTTGCACCAACTAAGCATTTGCTCCCTACTCATTTCGTGTCGATTTGGATTTATTTAACCTCTTGTTTTGTCACGCCCCGATCCTCGGGCGTGCACACATCCTTCTCACTTGGTCTATTTTATAATGTGATATCCTAGGACAAAGCATCGCCGACCCTTTCATTTATGAAGCACATGCGGAAGCAGTTAAAATCCTCAGACAATAAAACGATGAGATAGAAAAGCAGGGCGATATTTTTCATATTGAAATTTATAACCAAAATTTTATACAAAACATAAACCAATTCATAACTATTCACTTCAAAAGGAATTCTCAAAAGAAGATAGACTCTCAGTCCATCCAGGCCATACTTAAGGCCCCTCTCAAGATTATCTTCTTCTTCCAAAAATCCTTCTCCTTAAGTTTCGTCTCCCAGTTCTCCTTCTCAAACTCCTACTCATCAGCTCCTTATCGGGCTCCTGAAATGTTTTCCCCAAATTTGCATAGGTCAGAAGACGCATAGGTCAAAAGACGTGCTTAGAAAAACTATACCAAAGGCTGCCTAAACACGCATAGGTCAGAAGACGTACCTTAGCATCAGATCCCACCTGCAAGTTAGTACAATTCACAATATTAGGGTTTTAGGGTTTAGGGTTTAGGGTTTAGGGTTTAGGGTTTAGGGGTGAGGGTTTAGGGTTTAGGGTTTAAGGTTTAGGGTTTAGGGTTTAGGGTTTAGGGATAAAATTGAACATTGAAAATTAGATGAAAGTTCAATGACCAAATTGAGGAAATCAAAGCTTAGGGATAAAATTGAACATTAGATAAAAGTTCAGGGACCATTTGTGACCATTTGTGGATTACTTGTTTTTTCCTCCAAGTTTTATGAATTATTATAGTGAAATGTAGTTGAATTGGTCCAATTAAAACAATGAATATTATTAACAAATGTAGGGTTATTGTTTTTAGTATAGATTAATTCTAGTCTCTTATTATTATTATTATTTAGTTGTTTATGCATTTATATATTAAAATATTTATTTAATATATAACATGTTACAATATGGGGAATTCTCTACTTTTTGAGAATTGACGTGTTGGCGTGTCGTGCCGTGCCGTTTCGCGTGTCGTGTGTCACGTGTCCGTGTTGGTGCAACCTAGGGCATAACATTCACCTTGAATTTGGGATGGAAATCACGATATTACCCTTTATTTTTCTTCTAATTTACTCGGCTTTAAGAATTACCTCTTAAGGTCAGCTGCAAATCAATTATAAGAGATGATTATGCGATAATTTTTAATCTACCGTAAGAATAACATTTTATTTTGGATCATGAAAAATCAAATAACAATTATAAATTGTTATGGGCGTACTTTTTTGGGAATTTATAGCTCACAAAAAAATTGTTATTTTCATAGTAGCCCTAATATTGTTATGTCAGCAAAACCCCAATTATAATATCTTTGAAGATGCCATGCATTCGCGGATCTTGTCTGTTTGTTTATTGATAAAATGTTAGGCAACATGGGAATTATACTAGCATGATGTCTGAAGGGACTCCTTTTTGGGCAAAAGAAGTTGACATTGATAAACGGTAATTGGCTTGTCTAAAATTTAAAAGGAAACCATTGCTTAACCTCATTTGGATTTTGTGAAAAAAAAAAATGATCAAATGATCCTTAATATGTAACTTTTATGATAGCTTTGGACATATCTAGAATTATTTGTAAGTACCATGCCAAATCTTTAGCAATCAGGGAATCTAGCTGTCATTTTGCTAAGTACCATGAAAAGGGAAAGAGAATAGGAACAGGGAAGTTATCTTGCACCAACTAAGCATTTGCTCCCTACTCATTTCGTGTCGATTTGGATTTATTTAACCTCTTGTTTTGTCACGCCCGATCCTCGGGCGTGCACACATCCTTCTCACGTGGTCGATTTTATAATGCGATATCCTAGGACAAAGCATCGCCGACCCTTTCATTTATAAAGCACTGCGGAAGCAGTTAAAATCCCAGACAATAAAACGATGAGATAGAAAAGCAGGGCGATATTTTTCATATTGAAATTTATAACCAAAATTTTATACAAAACACAAACCAATTCATAACTATTCACTTCAAAAGGAATTCTCAAAAGGAAATAGACTCTCAGTCCATCCAGGCCATACTTTAGGCCCCTCTCGAGATTATCTTCTTCTTCCAAAAATCCTTCTCCTTAAGTTTCGTCTCCTAGTTCTCCTTCTTAAACTCATACTCATCAGCTCCTTATCGGGGTCCTGAAATGTTTTCCCCAAACTGGCATAGGTCAGAAGACGCATAGGTCAAAAGACGTACTTAGAAAAACTATACCAAAGGCTGCCTAAACACGCATAGGTGAGAAGACGTACCTTAGCATCAGATCACACCTGCAAGTTAGTACAATTCACAATATTAGGGTTTTAGGCTTTAGGGTTTAGGGTTTGGGGTTTAGGGGTGAGGGTTTAGGGTTTAGGGTTTAAGGTTTAGGGTTTAGGGTTTAGGGATAAAATTGAACATTGAACATTAGAGGAAAGTTCAATGACCAAATTGAGGAAATCAAAGCTTAGGGATAAAATTGAACATTAGATAAAAGTTCAGGGACCATTTGTGACATTTTCTCAAAAAATAATAAAAATAAAAAGAAGCTAAAATGAATTATTATAGTGAAATGTAGTTGAATTTGTCCAATTAAAACAATGAATGATATGAACAAATGTAGGGTTATTGTTTTTAGTATAGATTAATTCTAGTCTCTTATTATTAGTATTACTTAGTTATTTATGCATTTATATATTAAAATATTTATTTAATATATAACATGTTAGAATATGTGGGAATTCTCTACTTTTGAGAATTGACGTGTTGGCGTGTCGTGCCGTGTCGCGTGTCGTGTGTCACGTGTCCGTGTTGGTGCAACCTTGAGCATAACATTCACCTTTAATTTGGGATGGAAATCACGATATTACCCTTTATTTTTCTTCTTATCTACTCGGCTTTAAGAATTACCTCTTAAGGTCAGCTGCAAATCAATTATAAGAGATGATTATGCGATAATTTTTAATGTACCGTAAGAATAACATTTTATTTTGGATCATAAAAAATCAAATAACAATTATAAATTGTTATGGGCGTACTTTTTGAGAATTTATAGCTCACAACAAATTGTTATTTTCAGAGTAGCCCTAATATTGTTATGTCAGCAAAACCCCAATTATAATATCTTTGAAGATGCCATGCATTCGCGGATCTTGTCTGTTTGTTTATTGATAAAATGTTAGGCAACATGGGAATTATACTAGCATGATGTCTGAAGGAACTCTTTTTGGGCAAAAGAAGTTGACATTGATAAACGGTAATTGGCTTGTCTAAATTTTAAAAGGAAACCATTGCTTAACCTCATTTGGATTTTATGAAAAAAAAAAAATTGATAAAATGATCCTTAATATGTAACTTTTATGATAGCTTTGGACATATCTAGAATTATTTGTAAGTACCATGCCAAATCTTTAGCAATCAGGGAATCTAGCTGTCATTTTGCTAAGTACCATGAAAAGGGAAAGAGAATAGGAACAAGGAAGTTATCTTGCACCAACTAAGCATTTGCTCCCTACTCATTTCGTGTCGATTTGGATTTATTTAACCTCTTGTTTTGTCACGCCCCGATCCTCGGGCGTGCACACATCCTTCTCACTTGGTCGATTTTATAATGCGATATCCTAGGACAAAGCATCGCCGACCCTTTCATTTATGAAGCACATGCGGAAGCAGTTAAAATCCTCAGACAATAAAACGATGAGATAGAAAAGCAGGGCGATATTTTTCATATTGAAATTTATAACCAAAATTTTATACAAAACACAAACCAATTCATAACTATTCACTTCAAAAGGAATTCTCAAAAGAAGATAGACTCTCAGTCCATCCAGGCCATACTTAAGGCCCCTCTCAAGATTATCTTCTTCTTCCAAAAATCCTTCTCCTTAAGTTTCGTCTCCCAGTTCTCCTTCTCAAACTCCTACTCATCAGCTCCTTATCGGGCTCCTGAAATGTTTTCCCCAAATTTGCATAGGTCAGAAGACGCATAGGTCAAAAGACGTGCTTAGAAAAACTATACCAAAGGCTGCCTAAACACGCATAGGTCAGAAGACGTACCTTAGCATCAGATCTCACCTGCAAGTTAGTACAATTCACAATATTAGGGTTTTAGGGTTTAGGGTTTAGGGTTTAGGGTTTAGGGTTTAGGGGTGAGGGTTTAGGGTTTAGGGTTTAAGGTTTAGGGTTTAGGTTTAGGGTTTAGGGATAAAATTGAACATTGAAAATTAGATGAAAGTTCAATGACCAAATTGAGGAAATCAAAGCTTAGGGATAAAATTGAACATTAGATAAAAGTTCAGGGACCATTTGTGACCATTTGTGGATTACTTGTTTTTTCCTCCAAGTTTAATGAATTATTATAGTGAAATGTAGTTGAATTGGTCCAATTAAAACAATGAATATTATTAACAAATGTAGGGTTATTGTTTTTAGTATAGATTAATTCTAGTCTCTTATTATTATTATTATTTAGTTGTTTATGCATTTATATATTAAAATATTTATTTAATATATAACATGTTACAATATGTGGGAATTCTCTACTTTTTGAGAATTGACGTGTTGGCGTGTCGTGCCGTTTCGCGTGTCGTGTGTCACGTGTCCGTGTTGGTGCAACCTAGGGCATAACATTCACCTTGAATTTGGGATGGAAATCACGATATTACCCTTTATTTTTCTTCTAATTTACTCGGCTTTAAGAATTACCTCTTAAGGTCAGCTGCAAATCAATTATAAGAGATGATTATGCGATAATTTTTAATCTACCGTAAGAATAACATTTTATTTTGGATCATAAAAATCAAATAACAATTATAAATTGTTATGGGCGTACTTTTTGGGAATTTATAGCTCACAAAAAATTGTTATTTTCATAGTAGCCCTAATATTGTTATGTCAGCAAAACCCCAATTATAATATCTTTGAAGATGCCATGCATTCGCGGATCTTGTCTGTTTGTTTATTGATAAAATGTTAGGCAACATGGGAATTATACTAGCATGATGTCTGAAGGACTCTTTTTGGGCAAAAGAAGTTGACATTGATAAACGGTAATTGGCTTGTCTAAAATTTAAAAGGAAACCATTGCTTAACCTCATTTGGATTTTGTGAAAAAAAAAAATGATCAAATGATCCTTAATATGTAACTTTTATGATAGCTTTGGACATATCTAGAATTATTTGTAAGTACCATGCCAAATCTTTAGCAATCAGGGAATCTAGCTGTCATTTTGCTAAGTACCATGAAAAGGGAAAGAGAATAGGAACAAGGAAGTTATCTTGCACCAACTAAGCATTTGCTCCCTACTCATTTCGTGTCGATTTGGATTTATTTAACCTCTTGTTTTGTCACGCCCCGATCCTCGGGCGTGCACACATCCTTCTCACGTGGTCGATTTTATAATGCGATATCCTAGGACAAAGCATCGCCGACGCTTTCATTTATAAAGCACCTGCGGAAGCAGTTAAAATCCCCAGACAATAAAACGATGAGATAGAAAAGCAGGGCGATATTTTTCATATTGAAATTTATAACCAAAATTTTATACAAAACACAAACCAATTCATAACTATTCACTTCAAAAGGAATTCTCAAAAGAAGATAGACTCTCAGTCCATCCAGGCTATACTTTAGGCCCCTCTCGAGATTATCTTCTTCTTCCAAAAATCCTTCTCCTTAAGTTTCGTCTCCTAGTTCTCCTTCTTAAACTCCTACTCATCAGCTCCTTATCGGGGTCCTGAAATGTTTTCCCCAAACTGGCATAGGTCAGAAGACGCATAGGTCAAAAGACGTACTTAGAAAAACTATACCAAAGGCTGCCTAAACACGCATAGGTGAGAAGACGTACCTTAGCATCAGATCCCACCTGCAAGTTAGTACAATTCACAATATTAGGGTTTTAGGCTTTAGGGTTTAGGGTTTAGGGTTTAGGGGTGAGGGTTTAGGGTTTAGGGTTTAAGGTTTAGGGTTTAGGGTTTAGGAATAAAATTGAACATTGAAAATTAGATGAAAGTTCAATGACCAAATTGAGGAAATCAAAGCTTAGGGATAAAATTGAACATTAGATAAAAGTTCAGGGACCATTTGTGACATTTTCTCAAAAAAAAAATAATAAAAATAAAAAGAAGCTAAAATGAATTATTATAGTGAAATGTAGTTGAATTTGTCCAATTAAAACAATGAATGATATGAACAAATGTAGGGTTATTGTTTTTAGTATAGATTAATTCTAGTCTCTTATTATTAGTATTACTTAGTTATTTATGCATTTATATATTAAAATATTTATTTAATATATAACATGTTAGAATATGTGGGAATTCTCTACTTTTGAGAATTGACGTGTTGGCGTGTCGTGCCGTGTCGCGTGTCGTGTGTCACGTGTCCGTGTTGGTGCAACCTTGAGCATGACATTCACCTTTAATTTGGGATGGAAATCACGATATTACCCTTTATTTTTCTTCTTATCTACTCGGCTTTAAGAATTACCTCTTAAGGTCAGCTGCAAATCAATTATAAGAGATGATTATGCGATAATTTTTAATGTACCGTAAGAATAACATTTTATTTTGGATCATAAAAAATCAAATAACAATTATAAATTGTTATGGGCGTACTTTTTGAGAATTTATAGCTCACAACAAATTGTTATTTTCACAGTAGCCCTAATATTGTTATGTCAGCAAAACCCCAATTATAATATCTTTGAAGATGCCATGCATTCGCGGATCTTGTCAGGTTGTTTATTGATAAAATGTTAGGCAACATGGGAATTATACTAGCATGATGTCTGAAGGAAACCTTTTTGGCAAAAGAAGTTGACATTGATAAACGGTAATTGGCTTGTCTAAATTTTAAAAGGAAACCATTGCTTAACCTCATTTGGATTTTGTGAAAAAAAAAAAATTGATCAAATGATCCTTAATATGTAACTTTTATGATAACTTTGCACATATCTACAATTATTTGTAAGTACCATGCCAAATCTTTAGCAATCAGGGAATCTAGCTGTCATTTTGCTAAGTACCATGAAAAGGGAAAGAGAATAGGAACAAGGAAGTTATCTTGCACCAACTAAGCATTTGCTCCCTACTCATTTCGTGTCGATTTGGATTTATTTAACCTCTTGTTTTGTCACGCCCGATCCTCGGGCGTGCACACATCCTTCTCACTTGGTCTATTTTATAATGTGATATCCTAGGACAAAGCATCGCCGACCCTTTCATTTATAAAGCACATGCGGAAGCAGTTAAAATCCCAAGACAATAAAACGATGAGATAGAAAAGCAGGGCGATATTTTTCATATTGAAATTTCTAACCAAAATTTTATACAAAACACAAACCGATTCATAACTATTCACTTCAAAAGGAATTCTCAAAAGAAGATAGACTTTCAGTCCATCCAGGCCATACTTAAGGCCCCTCTCGAGATTATCTTCTTCTTCCAAAATCCTTCTCCTTAAGTTTCGTCTCCCAGTTCTCCTTCTCAAACTCCTACTCATTAGCTCCTTATCGGGGTCCTGAAATGTTTTCCCCAAACTAGCATAGGTCAGAAGACGCATAGGTCAAAAGACGTACTTAGAAAAACTATACCAAAGGCTACCTAAACACGCATAGGTCAGAAGACGTACCTTAGCATCAGATCCCACCTGCAAATTAGTACAATTCACAATATTAGGGTTTTAGGGTTTAGGGTTTAGGGTTTAGGGATAAAATTGAACATTGAACATTAGATGAAAGTTCAATGACCAAATTGAGGAAATCAAAGCTCAGGGATAAAATTGAACATTAGATAAAAGTTCAGGGACCATTTGTGACATTTTCTCAAAAAATAATAAAAATAAAAAGAAGCTAAAATGAATAGTGGAATGCGGATTACTTGTTTTTTCCTCCAAGTTTTATGAATTATTATAGTGAAATGTAGTTGAATTTGTCCAATTAATACAATGAATGATATTGACAAATGTAGGGTTATTGTTTTTAGTATATATTAATTCTAGTGTCTTATTATTATTATTATTTAGTTATTTATGCATTTATAAATTAAAATATTTATTTAATATATAACATGTTAGAATATGTGGGAATTCTCTACTTTTTGAGAATTGACGTGTTTGCGTGTCGTGCCGTGTCGCGTGTCGTGTGTCACGTGTCCATGTTGGTGCAACCTAGAGCATAACATTCACCTTTAATTTGGAATGGAAATCACGATATTACCCTTTATTTTTCTTCTTATCTTCTCGGCTTTAAGAATTACCTCTTAAGGTCAGCTGCAAATCAATTATAAGAGATGATTATGCGATAATTTTTAATCTACCGTAAGAATAACATTTTATTTTGGATCATAAAAAATCAAATAACAATTATAAATTGTTATGGGCGTACTTTTTTGAGAATTTATAGCTCACAACAAATTGTTATTTTCACAAGTAGCCCTAATATTGTTTTGTGAGCAAAACCCCAATTATAATATCTTTGAAGATGCCATGCATTCGCGGATCTTGTCTGTTTGTTTATTTGATAAAATGCTAGGCAACATGGGAATTATACTAGCATGATGTCTGAAGGAACTCTTTTTTGGGCAAAAGAAGTTGACATTGATAAACGGTAATGGGCTTGTCTAAATTTTAAAAGGAAACCATTGCTTAACCTCATTTGGATTTTATGAAAAAAAAAAATTGATAAAATGATCCTTAAAATGTAACTTTTATGATAGCTTTGGACATATCTAGAATTATTTGTAAGTACCATGCCAAATCTTTAGCAATCAGGGAATCTAGCTGTCATTTTGCTAAGTACCATGAAAAGGGAAAGAGAATAGGAACAAGGAAGTTATCTTGCACCAACTAAGCATTTGCTCCCTACACATTTCGTGTCGATTTGGATTTATTTAACCTCTTGTTTTGTCACGCCCCGATCCTCGGGCGTGCTCTCACTTGGTCGATTTTATAATGCGATATCCTAGGACAAAGCATCGCCGACCCTTTCATTTATAAAGCACATGCGGAAGCAGTTAAAATCCCAAGACAATAAAACGATGAGATAGAAAAGCAGGGCGATATTTTTCATATTGAAATTTCTAACCAAAATTTTATACAAAACACAAACCAATTCATAACTATTCACTTCAAAAGGAATTCTCAAAAGAAGATAGACTGTCAGTCCATCCAGGCCATACTTAAGGCCCCTCTCGAGATTATCTTCTTCTTCCAAAAATCCTCCTCCTTAAGTTTCCTCTCCCAGTTCTCCTTCTCAAACTCCACCTCATCAGGTCCTTATCGGGATCCTCAAATGTTTTCCCCAAACTAGCATAGGTCAGAAGATGCATAGGTCAAAAGACGTACTTAGCAAAACTATACCAAAGGCTGCCTAAACACGCATAGGTCAGAAGACGTACCTTAGCATCAGATCCCACCTGCAAGTTAGTACAATTCACAATATTAGGGTTTTAGGGTTTAGGGTTAAGGGTTTAGGGTTTAGGGGTGAGGGTTTAGGGTTTAGGGTTTAGGGTTTAGGGTTTAGGGATAAAATTGAACATTGAACATTAGATGAAAGTTCAATGACCAAATTGAGGAAATCAAAGCTTAGGGATAAAATTGAACATTAGATAAAAGTTCAGGGACCATTTGTGACATTTTCTCAAAAAATAATAAAAATAAAAAGAAGCTAAAATGAATAGTGGAATGTGGATTACTTGTTTTTTCCTCCAAGTTTTATGAATTATAATAGTGAAATGTAGTTGAATTTGTCCAATTAAAAGAATGAATAATATTAACAAATGTAGGGTTATTGTTTTTAGTATAGATTAATTCTAGTCTCTTATTATTATTATTATTTAGTTATTTATGCATTTATATATTAAAATATTTATTTAATATATAACATGTTGGAATATGTGGGAATTCTCTACTTTTTGAGAATTGACGTGTTGGCGTGTCGTGCCGTGTTGGCGTGTCGTGTGTCACGTGTCCGTGTTGGTGCAACCTAGGGCATAACATTCGCCTTTAATTTGGGATGGAAATCACAATATTAACCTTTATTTTTCTTCTTATTTTCTCGGCTTTAAGAATTACCGCTTAAGGTCAGGTGCAAATCAATTATAAGAGATGATTATGCGATAATTTTTAATCTACCGTAAGAATAACATTTTATTTTGGATCATAAAAAATCAAATAACAATTATAAATTGTTATGGGCGTACTTTTTTGAGAATTTATAGCTCACAACAAATTGTTATGTTCACAGTAGCCCTAATATTGTTATGTTAGCAAAACCCCAATTATAATATCTTTGAAGATGCCATGCATTCGCGGATCTTGTCTGTTTGTTTATTGATAAAATGTTAGGCAACATGGGAATTATACTAGCATGATGTCTGAAGGAACTCTTTTTGGGCAAAAGAAGTTGACATTGATAAACGGTAATTGGCTTGTCTAAATTTTAAAAGGAAACCATTGCTTAACCTCATTTGGATTTTGTGAAAAAAAAAAAATTGATCAAATGATCCTTAATATGTAACTTTTATGATAGCTTTGGACATATCTAGAATTATTTGTAAGTACTATGCCAAATCTTTAGCAATCAGGGAATCTAGCTGTCATTTTGCTAAGTACCATGAAAAGGGAAAGAGAATAGGCACAAGGAAGCTATCTTGCACCAACTAAGCATTTGCTCCCTACTCATTTCGTGTCGATTTGGATTTATTTAACCTCTTGTTTTGTCACGCCCGATCATCGGGCATGCACACATCCTTCTCACTTGGTCGATTTTATAATGCGATATCCTAGGACAAAGCATCGCCGACCCTTTCATTTATAGAGCACATGCGGAAGCAGTTAAAATCCCCAAAACAATAAAATGATGAGATAGAAAAGCAGGGCTATATTTTTCATATTGAAATTTATAACCAAAATTTTATACAAAACACAAACCAATTCATAACTATTCACTTCAAAAGGAATTCTCAAAACAAGATAGACTCTCATTCCATCCAGGCCATACTTAAGGCCCCTCTCGAGATTATCTTCTTCTTCAAAAATCCTTCTCCTTAAGTTTCGTCTCCCAGTTCTCCTTCTCAAACTCCTCCTCATCAGCTCCTTATCGGGGTCCTGAAATGTTTTCCCCAAACTGGCATAGGTCAGAAGACGCATAGGTCAAAAGACGTACTTAGAAAAGCTATACCAAAGGCTGCCTAAACACGCATAGGTCAAAAGACGTACCTGAGCATCAGATCCCACCTGCAAGTTAGTACAATTCACAATATTAGTGTTTTAGGCTTTAGGGTTTAGGGTTTAGGGTTTAGGAGTGAGGGTTTAGGGTTTAGGGTTTAAGGTTTAGGGTTTAGGGTTTAGGGATAAAATTGAACATTGAACATTAGATGAAAGTTTAATGACCAAATTGAGGAAATCAAAGCTCAGGGATAAAATGGAACATTAGATAAAAGTTCAAGGACCATTTGTGACATTTTCTCAAAAAATAATAAAAATAAAAAGATGCTAAAATGAATAGTGGAATGTGGATTACTTGTTTTTTCCTCCAAGTTTTATGAATTATTATAGTGAAATGTAGTTGAATTTGTCCAATTAAAACAATGAATGATATTAACAAATGTAGGATTATTGTTTTTAGTATAGATTAATTCTAGTCTCTTATTATTATTATTATTTAGTTATTTATGCATTTATATATGAAAATATTTATTTAATATATAACATGTTAGAATATGTGGGAATTCACTACTTTTTGAGAATTGACGTGTTGGCGTGTCGTGCCGTGTTGGCGTGTCGTGTGTCACGTGTCCGTGTTGGTGCAACCTAGGGCATAACATTCACCTTTAATTTGGGATGGAAATCACGATATTACCCTTTATTTTTCTTCTTATCTACTCGGCTTTAAGAATTACCTCTTAAGGTCAGCTGCAAATCAATTATAAGAGATGATTATGCGATAATTTTTAATCTACCGTAAGAATAACATTTTATTTTGGATCATAAAAAACAAATAACAATTATAAATTGTTATGGGCGTACTTTTGAGAATTTATAGCTCACAACAAATTGTTATTTTCACAGTAGCCCTAATATTGTTATGTTAGCAAAACCCCAATTATAATATCTTTGAAGATGCCATGCATTCGCGGATCTTGTCTGTTTGTTTATTGATAAAATGTTAGGCAACATGGGAATTATACTAGCATGATGTCTGAAGGAACTCTTTTTGGGCAAAAGAAGTTGACATTGATAAACGGTAATTGGCTTGTCTAAATTTTAAAAGGAAACCATTGCTTAACCTCATTTGGATTTTGTGAAAAAAAAAAAAATTGATCAAATGATCCTTAATATGTAACTTTTATGATAGCTTTGGACATATCTAGAATTATTTGTAAGTACCATGCCAAATCTTTAGCAATCAGGGAATCTAGCTGTCATTTTGCTAAGTACCATGAAAAGGGAAAGAGAATAGGCACAAGGAAGCTATCTTGCACCAACTAAGCATTTGCTCCCTACTCATTTCGTGTCGATTTGGATTTATTTAACCTCTTGTTTTGTCACGCCCGATCATCGGGCATGCACACATCCTTCTCACTTGGTCGATTTTATAATGCGATATCCTAGGACAAAGCATCGCCGACCCTTTCATTTATAGAGCACATGCAGAAGCAGTTAAAATCCCCAAACAATAAAATGATGAGATAGAAAAGCAGGGCCATATTTTTCATATTGAAATTTATAACCAAAATTTTATACAAAACACAAACCAATTCATAACTATTCACTTCAAAAGGAATTCTCAAAACAAGATAGACTCTCATTCCATCCAGGCCATACTTAAGGCCCCTCTCGAGATTATCTTCTTCTTCCAAAAATCCTTCTCCTTAAGTTTCGTCTCCCAGTTCTCCTTCTCAAACTCCTCCTCATCAGCTCCTTATCGGGGTCCTGAAATGTTTTCCCCAAACTGGCATAGGTCAGAAGACGCATAGGTCAAAAGACGTACTTAGAAAAGCTATACCAAAGGCTGCCTAAACACGCATAGGTCAGAAGACGTACCTGAGCATCGGATCCCACCTGCAAGTTAGTACAATTCACAATATTAGGGTTTTAGGCTTTAGGGTTTAGGGTTTAGGGTTTAGGGGTGAGGGTTTAGGGTTTAGGGTTTAAGGTTTAGGGTTTAGGGTTTAGGGATAAAATTGAACATTGAACATTAGATGAAAGTTCAATGACCAAATTGAGGAAATCAAAGCTCAGGGATAAAATGGAACATTAGATAAAAGTTCAAGGACCATTTGTGACATTTTCTCAAAAAATAATAAAAATAAAAAGATGCTAAAATGAATAGTGGAATGTGGATTACTTGTTTTTTCCTCCAAGTTTTATGAATTATTATAGTGAAATGTAGTTGAATTTGTCCAATTAAAACAATGAATGATATTAACAAATGTAGGATTATTGTTTTAAGTATAGATTAATTCTAGTCTCTTATTATTATTATTATTTAGTTATTTATGCATTTATATATGAAAATATTTATTTAATATATAACATGTTAGAATATGTGGGAATTCACTACTTTTTGAGAATTGACGTGTTGGCGTGTCGTGCCGTGTTGGCGTGTCGTGTGTCACGTGTCCGTGTTGGTGCAACCTAGGGCATAACATTCACCTTTAATTTGGGATGGAAATCACGATATTACCCTTTATTTTTCTTCTTATCTACTCGGCTTTAAGAATTACCTCTTAAGGTCAGCTGCAAATCAATTATAAGAGATGATTATGCGATAATTTTTAATCTACCGTAAGAATAACATTTTATTTTGGATCATAAAAAAACAAATAACAATTATAAATTGTTATGGGCGTACTTTTTGAGAATTTATAGCTCACAACAAATTGTTATTTTCACAGTAGCCCTAATATTGTTATGTTAGCAAAACCCCAATTATAATATCTTTGAAGATGCCATGCATTCGCGGATCTTGTCTGTTTGTTTATTGATAAAATGTTAGGCAACATGGGAATTATACTAGCATGATGTCTGAAGGAACTCTTTTTGGGCAAAAGAAGTTGACATTGATAAACGGTAATTGGCTTGTCTAAATTTTAAAAGGAAACCATTGCTTAACCTCATTTGGATTTTGTGAAAAAAAAAAAATTGATCAAATGATCCTTAATATGTAACTTTTATGATAGCTTTGGACATATCTAGAATTATTTGCAAGTACCATGCCAAATCTTTAGCAATCAGGGAATCTAGCTGTCATTTTGCTAAGTACCATGAAAAGGGAAAGAGAATAGGCACAAGGAAGCTATCTTGCACCAACTAAGCATTTGCTCCCTACTCATTTCGTGTCGATTTGGATTTATTTAACCTCTTGTTTTGTCACGCCCCGATCATCGGGCATGCACACATCCTTCTCACTTGGTCGATTTTATAATGCGATATCCTAGGACAAAGCATCGCCGACCCTTTCATTTATAGAGCACATGCGGAAGCAGTTAAAATCCCCAAACAATAAAATGATGAGATAGAAAAGCAGGGCCATATTTTTCATATTGAAATTTATAACCAAAATTTTATACAAAACACAAACCAATTCATAACTATTCACTTCAAAAGGAATTCTCAAAACAAGATAGACTCTCATTCCATCCAGGCCATACTTAAGGCCCCTCTCGAGATTATCTTCTTCTTCCAAAATCCTTCTCCTTAAGTTTCGTCTCCCAGTTCTCCTTCTCAAACTCCTCCTCATCAGCTCCTTATCGGGGTCCTGAAATGTTTTCCCCAAACTGGCAAAGGTCAGAAGACGCATAGGTCAAAAGACGTACTTAGAAAAGCTATACCAAAGGCTGCCTAAACACGCATAGGTCGAAGACGTACCCGAGCATCGATCCCACCTGCAAGTTAGTACAATTTACAATATTAGGGTTTTAGGCTTTAGGGTTTAGGGTTTAGGGTGAGGGTTTAGGGTTTAGGGTTTAAGGTTTAGGTTTAGGGTTTAGGGTTTAGGGATAAAATTGAACATTGAACATTAGATGAAAGTTCAATGACCAAATTGAGGAAATCAAAGCTCAGGGATAAAATGGAACATTAGATAAAAGTTCAAGGACCATTTGTGACATTTTCTCAAAAAATAATAAAAATAAAAAGATGCTAAGATGAATAGTGGAATGTGGATTACTTGTTTTTTCCTCCAAGGTTTATGAATTATTATAGTGAAATGTAGTTGAATTTGTCCAATTAAAACAATGAATGATATTAACAAATGTAGGATTATTGTTTTTAGTATAGATTAATTCTAGTCTCTTATTATTATTATTATTTAGTTATTTATATATTTATATATGAAATATTATTTAATATATAACATGTTAGAATATGTGGGAATTCACTACTTTTTGAGAATTGACGTGTTGAGGTGTCGTGCCGTGTTGGCGTGTCGTGTGTCACGTGTCCGTGTTGGTGCAACCTAGGGCATAACATTCACCTTTAATTTGGGATGGAAATCACGATATTACCCTTTATTTTTCTTCTTATCTACTCGGCTTTAAGAATTACCTCTTAAGGTCAGCTGCAAATCAATTATAAGAGATGATTATGCGATAATTTTTAATCTACCGTAAGAATAACATTTTATTTTGGATCATAAAAAACAAATAACAATTATAAATTGTTATGGGCGTACTTTTTTGAGAATTTATAGCTCACAACAAATTGTTATTTTCACAGTAGCCCTAATATTGTTATGTTAGCAAAACCCCAATTATAATATCTTTGAAGATGCCATGCATTCGCGGATCTTGTCTGTTTGTTTATTGATAAAATGTTAGGCAACATGGGAATTATACTAGCATGATGTCTGAAGGAACTCTTTTTTGGGCAAAAGAAGTTGACATTGATAAACGGTAATTGGCTTGTCTAAATTTTAAAAGGAAACCATTGCTTAACCTCATTTGGATTTTGTGAAAAAAAAAAATTGATCAAATGATCCTTAATATGTAACTTTTATGATAGCTTTGGACATATCTAGAATTATTTGTAAGTACCATGCCAAATCTTTAGCAATCAGGGAATCTAGCTGTCATTTTGCTAAGTACCATGAAAAGGGAAAGAGAATAGGCACAAGGAAGCTATCTTGAACCAACTAAGCATTTGCTCCCTACTCATTTCGTGTCGATTTGGATTTATTTAACCTCTTGTTTTGTCACGCCCGATCATCGGGCATGCACACATCCTTCTCACTTGGTCGATTTTATAATGCGATATCCTAGGACAAAGCATCGCCGACCCTTTCATTTATAGAGCACATGCGGAAGCAGTTAAAATCCCCAAACAATAAAATGATGAGATAGAAAAGCAGGGCCATATTTTTCATATTGAAATTTATAACCAAAATTTTATACAAAACACAAACCAATTCATAACTATTCACTTCAAAAGGAATTCTCAAAACAAGATAGATTCTCATTCCATCCAGGCCATACTTAAGGCCCCTCTCGAGATTATCTTCTTCTTCAAAAATCCTTCTCCCTAAGTTTCGTCTCCCAGTTCTCCTTCTCAAACTCCTCCTCATCAGCTCCTTATCGGGGTCCTGAAATGTTTTCCCCAAACTGGCATAGGTCAGAAGACGCATAGGTCAAAAGACGTACTTAGAAAAGCTATACCAAAGGCTGCCTAAACACGCATAGGTCGAAGACGTACTGAGCATCGGATCCCACCTGCAAGTTAGTACAATTCACAATATTAGGGTTTTAGGCTTTAGGGTTTAGTGTTTAGGGTTTAGGGGTGAGGGTTTAGGGTTTAGGGTTTAAGGTTTAGGGTTTAGGGTTTAGGGATAAAATTGAACATTGAACATTAGATGAAAGTTCAATGACCAAATTGAGGAAATCAAAGCTTAGGGATAAAATGGAACATTAGATAAAAGTTCAAGGACCATTTGTGACATTTTCTCAAAAAAAATAATAAAAAGATGCAAAGATGAATAGTGGAATGTGGATTACTTGTTTTTTCCTCCAAGTTTTATGAATTATTATAGTGAAATGTAGTTGAATTTGTCCAATTAAAACAATGAATGATATTAACAAATGTAGGATTATTGTTTTTAGTATAGATTAATTCTAGTCTCTTATTATTATTATTATTTAGTTATTTATGCATTTATATATGAAAATATTTATTTAATATATAACATGTTAGAATATGTGGGAATTCACTACTTTTTGAGAATTGACGTGTTGGCGTGTCGTGCCGTGTTGGCGTGTCGTGTGTCACGTATCCGTGTTGGTGCAACCTAGGGCATAACATTCACCTTTAATTTGGGATGGAAATCACGATATTACCCTTTATTTTTCTTCTTATCTACTCGGCTTTAAGAATTACCTCTTAAGGTCAGCTGCAAATCAATTATAAGAGATGATTATGCGATAATTTTTAATCCACCGTAAGAATAACATTTTATTTTGGATCATAAAAAAAAGAAATAACAATTATAATTTGTTATGGGCGTACTTTTTGAGAATTTATAGCTCACAACAAATTGTTATTTTCACAGTAGCCCTAATATTGTTATGTTAGCAAAACCCCAATTATAATATCTTTGAAGATGCCATGCATTCGCGGATCTTGTCTGTTTGTTTATTGATAAAATGTTAGGCAACATGGGAATTATACTAGCATGATGTGTGAAGGAACTCTTTTTGGGCAAAAGAAGTTGACATTGATAAACGGTAATTGGCTTGTCTAAATTTTAAAAGGAAACCATTGCTTAACCTCACTTGGATTTTGTGAAAAAAAAAAAAAAATTGATCAAATGATCCTTAATATGTAACTTTTATGATAGCTTTGGACATATCTAGAATTATTTGTAAGTACCATGCCAAATCTTTAGCAATCAGG
This sequence comes from Eucalyptus caleyi, assembly GCA_014182885.2. Lineage (NCBI taxonomy): Eukaryota > Viridiplantae > Streptophyta > Magnoliopsida > Myrtales > Myrtaceae > Eucalyptus > Eucalyptus caleyi. The sequence continues at coordinate 29,303,322 of CM024468.2, read as the reverse complement.
GAATCTAGCTGTCATTTTGCTAAGTACCATGAAAAGGGGAAAGAGAATAGGCACAAGGAAGCTATCTTGCACCAACTAAGCATTTGCTCCCTACTCATTTCGTGTCGATTTGGATTTATTTAACCTCTTGTTTTGTCACGCCCGATCATCGGGCATGCACACATCCTTCTCACTTGGTCGATTTTATAATGCGATATCCTAGGACAAAGCATCGCCGACCCTTTCATTTATAGAGCACATGCGGAAGCAGTTAAAATCCCCAAACAATAAAATGATGAGATAGAAAAGCAGGGCCATATTTTTCATATTGAAATTTATAACCAAAATTTTATACAAAACACAAACCAATTCATAACTATTCACTTCAAAAGGAATTCTCAAAACAAGATAGACTCTCATTCCATCCAGGCCATACTTAAGGCCCCTCTCGAGATTATCTTCTTCTTCCAAAAATCCTTCTCCTTAAGTTTCGTCTCCCAGTTCTCCTTCTCAAACTCCTCCTCATCAGCTCCTTATCGGGGTCCTGAAATGTTTTCCCCAAACTGGCATAGGTCAGAAGACGCATAGGTCAAAAGACGTACTTAGAAAAGCTATACCAAAGGCTGCCTAAACACGCATAGGTCAGAAGACGTACCTGAGCATCGGATCCCACCTGCAAGTTAGTACAATTCACAATATTAGGGTTTTAGGCTTTAGGGTTTAGGGTTTAGGGTTTAGGGGTGAGGGTTTAGGGTTTAGGGTTTAAGGTTTAGGGTTTAGGGTTTAGGGATAAAATTGAACATTGAACATTAGATGAAAGTTCAATGACCAAATTGAGGAAATCAAAGCTCGGGGATAAAATGGAACATTAGATAAAAGTTCAAGGACCATTTGTGACATTTTCTCAAAAAATAATAAAAATAAAAAGATGCTAAAATGAATAGTGGAATGTGGATTACTTGTTTTTTCCTCCAAGTTTTATGAATTATTATAGTGAAATGTAGTTGAATTTGTCCAATTAAAACAATGAATGATATTAACAAATGTAGGATTATTGTTTTTAGTATAGATTAATTCTAGTCTCTTATTATTATTATTATTTAGTTATTTATGCATTTATATATGAAAATATTTATTTAATATATAACATGTTAGAATATGTGGGAATTCACTACTTTTTGAGAATTGACGTGTTGGCGTGTCGTGCCGTGTTGGCGTGTCGTGTGTCACGTGTCCGTGTTGGTGCAACCTAGGGCATAACATTCACCTTTAATTTGGGATGGAAATCACGATATTACCCTTTATTTTTCTTCTTATCTACTCGGCTTTAAGAATTACCTCTTAAGGTCAGCTGCAAATCAATTATAAGAGATGATTATGCGATAATTTTTAATCTACCGTAAGAATAACATTTTATTTTGGATCATAAAAAAACAAATAACAATTATAAATTGTTATGGGCGTACTTTTTTGAGAATTTATAGCTCACAACAAATTGTTATTTTCACAGTAGCCCTAATATTGTTATGTTAGCAAAACCCCAATTATAATATCTTTGAAGATGCCATGCATTCGCGGATCTTGTCTGTTTGTTTATTGATAAAATGTTAGGCAACATGGGAATTATACTAGCATGATGTCTGAAGGAACTCTTTTTGGGCAAAAGAAGTTGACATTGATAAACGGTAATTGGCTTGTCTAAATTTTAAAAGGAAACCATTGCTTAACCTCATTTGGATTTTGTGAAAAAAAAAAAAATTGATCAAATGATCCTTAATATGTAACTTTTATGATAGCTTTGGACATATCCAGAATTATTTGTAAGTACCATGCCAAATCTTTAGCAATCAGGGAATCTAGCTGTCATTTTGGTAAGTACCATGAAAGGGGAAAGAGAATAGGCACAAGGAAGTTATCTTGCACCAACTAAGCATTTGCTCCCTACTCATTTCGTGTCGATTTGGATTTATTTAACCTCTTGTTTTGTCACGCCCCGATCATCGGGCATGCACACATCCTTCTCACTTGGTCGATTTTATAATGCGATATCCTAGGACAAAGCATCGCCGACCCTTTCATTTATAAAGCAAATGCGGAAGCAGTTAAAATCCCCAGACAATAAAACGATCAGATAGAAAAGTAGGGCCATATTTTCCATATTGAAATTTCTAACCAAAATTTTATACAAAACACAAACCAATTCATAACTATTCACTTCAAAAGGAATTCTCAAAACAAGATAGACTCTCATTCCATCCAGGCCATACTTAAGGCCCCTCTCGAGATTATCTTCTTCTTCCAAAAATCCTTCTCCTTAAGTTTCGTCTCCCAGTTCTCCTTCTCAAACTCCTCCTCATCAGCTCCTTATCGGGGTCCTGAAATGTTTTCCCCAAACTGGCATAGGTCAGAAGACGCATAGGTCAAAAGACGTACTTAGAAAAGCTATACCAAAGGCTGCCTAAACACGCATAGGTCGAAGACGTACCGAGCATCGATCCCACCTGCAAGTTAGTACAATTCACAATATTAGGGTTTTAGGCTTTAGGGTTTAGGGTTTAGGGTTTAGGGGTGAGGGTTTAGGGTTTAGGGTTTAAGGTTTAGGGTTTAGGGTTTAGGGATAAAATTGAACATTGAACATTAGATGAAAGTTCAATGACCAAATTGAGGAAATCAAAGCTCAGGGATAAAATGGAACATTAGATAAAAGTTCAAGGACCATTTGTGACATTTTCTCAAAAAATAATAAAAATAAAAAGATGCTAACATGAATAGTGGAATGTGGATTACTTGTTTTTTCCTCCAAGTTTTATGAATTATTATAGTGAAATGTAGTTGAATTTGTCCAATTAAAACAATGAATGATATTAACAAATGTAGGATTATTGTTTTTAGTATAGATTAATTCTAGTCTCTTATTATTATTATTATTTAGTTATTTATGCATTTATATATGAAAATATTTATTTAATATATAACATGTTAGAATATGTGGGAATTCACTACTTTTTGAGAATTGACGTGTTGGCGTGTCGTGCCGTGTTGGCGTGTCGTGTGTCACGTGTCCGTGTTGGTGCAACCTAGGGCATAACATTCACCTTTAATTTGGGATGGAAATCACGATATTACCCTTTATTTTTCTTCTTATCTACTCGGCTTTAAGAATTACCTCTTAAGGTCAGCTGCAAATCAATTATAAGAGATGATTATGCGATAATTTTTAATCTACCGTAAGAATAACATTTTATTTTGGATCATAAAAAAACAAATAACAATTATAAATTGTTATGGGCGTACTTTTTTGAGAATTTATAGCTCACAACAAATTGTTATTTTCACAGTAGCCCTAATATTGTTATGTTAGCAAAACCCCAATTATAATATCTTTGAAGATGCCATGCATTCGCGGATCTTGTCTGTTTGTTTATTGATAAAATGTTAGGCAACATGGGAATTATACTAGCATGATGTCTGAAGGAACTCTTTTTGGGCAAAAGAAGTTGACATTGATAAACGGTAATTGGCTTGTCTAAATTTTAAAAGGAAACCATTGCTTAACCTCATTTGGATTTTGTGAAAAAAAAAAAAAATTGATCAAATGATCCTTAATATGTAACTTTTATGATAGCTTTGGACATATCCAGAATTATTTGTAAGTACCATGCCAAATCTTTAGCAATCAGGGAATCTAGCTGTCATTTTGGTAAGTACCATGAAAGGGGAAAGAGAATAGGCACAAGGAAGTTATCTTGCACCAACTAAGCATTTGCTCCCTACTCATTTCGTGTCGATTTGGATTTATTTAACCTCTTGTTTTGTCACGCCCCGATCCTCGGGCATGCACACATCCTTCTCACTTTGTCGATTTTATAATGCGATATCCTAGGACAAAGCATCGCCGACCCTTTCATTTATAAAGCAAATGCGGAAGCAGTTAAAATCCATGACAATAAAACGATCAGATAGAGAAGTAGGGCCATATTTTCCATATTGAAATTTCTAACCAAAATTTTATACAAAACACAAACCAATTCATAACTATTCACTTCAAAAGGAATTATCAAAAGAAGATAGACTCTCAGTCCATCCAGGCCATACTTAAGGCCCCTCTCGAGATTATCTTCTTCTTCCAAAAATCATTCTCCTTAAGTTTCCTATCCCAGTTCTCCTTCTCAAACTGCTCCTCATCAGCTCCTTATCGGGGTCCTGAAATGTTTTCCCCAAACTGGCATAGGTCAGAAGACGCATAGGTCAAAAGACGTACTTAGAAAAGCTATACCAAAGGCTGCCTAAACACGCATAGGTCAGAATACGTACCCGAGCATCGATCCCACCTGCAAGTTAGTACAATTCACAATATTAGGTTTTAGGCTTTAGGGTTTAGGGTTTAGGGTTTAGGGGTGAGGGTTTAGGGTTTAGGGTTTAAGGTTTAGGGTTTAGGGTTTAGGGATAAAATTGAACATTGAACATTAGATGAAAGTTCAATGACCAAATTGAGGAAATCAAAGCTCAGGGATAAAATGGAACATTAGATAAAAGTTCAAGGACCATTTGTGACATTTTCTCAAAAAATAATAAAAATAAAAAGATGCTAAAATGAATAGTGGAATGTGGATTACTTGTTTTTTCCTCCAAGTTTTATGAATTATTATAGTGAAATGTAGTTGAATTTGTCCAATTAAAACAATGAATGATATTAACAAATGTAGGATTATTGTTTTTTTGTATAGATTAATTCTACTCTCTTATTATTATTATTATTTAGTTATTTATGCATTTATATATGAAAATATTTATTTAATATATAACATGATAGAATATGTGGGAATTCACTACTTTTTGAGAATTGACGTGTTGGCGTGTTGTGCCGTGTTGGCGTGTCGTGTGTCACGTGTCTGTGTTGGTGCAACCTAGGGCATAACATTCACCTTTAATTTGGGATGGAAATCACGATATTACCCTTTATTTTTCTTCTTATCTACTCGGCTTTAAGAATTACCTCTTAAGGTCAGCTGCAAATCAATTATAAGAGATGATTATGCGATAATTTTTAATCTACCGTAAGAATAACATTTTATTTTGGATCATAAAAAAGAAATAACAATTATAATTTGTTATGGGCGTACTTTTTGAGAATTTATAGCTCACAACAAATTGTTATTTTCACAGTGGCCCTAATATTGTTATGTTAGCAAAACCCCAATTATAATATCTTTGAAGATGCCATGCATTCGCGGATCTTGTCTGTTTGTTTATTGATAAAATGTTAGGCAACATGGGAATTATACTAGCATGATGTGTGAAGGAACTCTTTTTGGGCAAAAGAAGTTGACATTGATAAACGGTAATTGGCTTGTCTAAATTTTAAAAGGAAACCATTGGTTAACCTCATTTGGATTTTGTGAAAAAAAAAAATTGATCAAATGATCCTTAATATGTAACTTTTATGATAGCTTTGGACATATCCAGAATTATTTGTAAGTACCATGCCAAATCTTTAGCAATCAGGGAATCTAGCTGTCATTTTGGTAAGTACCATGAAAGGGGAAAGAGAATAGGCACAAGGAAGTTATCTTGCACCAACTAAGCATTTGCTCCCTACTCATTTCGTGTCGATTTGGATTTATTTAACCTCTTGTTTTGTCACGCCCCGATCCTCGGGCATGCACACATCCTTCTCACTTGGTCGATTTTATAATGCGATATCCTAGGACAAAGCATCGCCGACCCTTTCATTTATAAAGCAAATGCGGAAGCAGTTAAAATCCCTGCACAATAAAACGATCGATAGAAAAGTAGGGCCATATTTTCCATATTGAAATTTCTAACCAAAATTTTATACAAAACACAAACCAATTCATAACTATTCACTTCAAAAGGAATTATCAAAAGAAGATAGACTCTCAGTCCATCCAGGCCATACTTAAGGCCCCTCTCGAGATTATCTTCTTCTTCCATAAATCATTCTCCTTAAGTTTCCTCTCCCAGTTCTCCTTCTCAAACTGCTCCTCATCAGCTCCTTATCGGGGTCCTGAAATGTTTTCCCCAAACTGGCATAGGTCAGAAGACGCATCGGTCAAAAGTCGTACTTAGCAAAACTATACCAAAGGCTGCCTAAACGCGCATAGGTTAGAATACGTACCTTAGCATCAGATGCCGCTTGCAAGTTACTACAATTCACAATATTATGGTTTTAGGGTTTAGGGTTTAGGGTTTAGGGATAAAATTGAACATTAGATAAAAGTTCAGGGACCATTTGTTACATTTTCTCAAAAATAATAAAAATAAAAAGAAGCTAAAATGAATAGTGGAATGTGGATTGCTTGTTTTTTCCTCCAAGTTTTATGAATTATTATAGTGAAATGTAGTTGAATTTGTCCAATTAAAACAATGAATGATATGAACAAATGTAGGTTTATTTTTTTTAGTATTGATTAATTCTAGTCTCTTATTATTATTATTATTATTTAGTTATTTATGCATTTATATATTAAAATATCTATTTAATATATAACATGTTAGAATATGTGGGAATTCTCTACTTTTTGAGAATTGACGTGTTGGCGTGTCGTGCCGTGTCGCGTGTCGTGTGTCACGTGTCCGTGTTGGTGCAACCTAGCGCATAACATTCACCTTTAATTTGGGATGGAAATCACGATATTACCCTTTATTTTTCTTCTTATCTACTCGGCTTTAAAAATTACCTCTTAAGGTCAGCTGCAAATCAATTATAAGAGATGATTATGCGATAATTTTTAATCTACCCTAAGAATAACATTTTATTTTGGATCATAAAAATGAAATAACAATTATAAATTGTTATGGGCGTACTTTTTGAGAATTTATAGCTCACAACAAATTGTTATTTTCACAGTAGCCCTAATATTGTTATGTTAGCAAAACCCCAATTATAATATCTTTGAAGATGCCATGCATTCGCGGATCTTGTCTGTTTGTTTATTGATAAAATGTTAGGCAACATGGGAATTATACTAGCATGATGTCTGAAGGAACTCTTTTTGGGCAAAAGAAGTTGACATTGATAAACGGTAATTGGCTTGTCTAAATTTTAAAAGGAAACCATTGCTTAACCTCATTTGGATTTTGTGAAAAAAAAAAAATTGATCAAATGATCCTTAATATGTAACTTTTATGATAGCTTTGGACATATCCAGAATTATTTGTAAGTACCATGCCAAATCTTTAGCAATTAGGGAATCTAGCTGTCATTTTGGTAAGTACCATGAAAAGGGAAAGAGAATAGGCACAAGGAAATTATCTTGCACCAACTAAGCATTTGCTCCCTACTCATTTCGTGTCGATTTGGATTTATTTAACCTCTTGTTTTGTCACGCCCCGATCCTCGGGCATGCACACATCCTTCTCACTTGGTCGATTTTATAATGCGATATCCTAGGACAAAGCATCGCCGACCCTTTCATTTATAAAGCAAATGCGGAAGCAGTTAAAATCCCATGACAATAAAACGATCAGATAGAAAAGTAGGGCCATATTTTCCATATTGAAATTTCTAACCAAAATTTTATACAAAACACAAACCAATTCATAACTATTCACTTCAAAAGGAATTATCAAAAGAAGATAGACTCTCAGTCCATCCAGGCCATACTTAAGGCCCCTCTCGAGATTATCTTCTTCTTCCATAAATCATTCTCCTTAAGTTTCCTCTCCCAGTTCTCCTTCTCAAACTGCTCCTCATCAGCTCCTTATCGGGGTCCTGAAATGTTTTCCCCAAACTGGCATAGGTCAGAAGACGCATAGGTCAAAAGTCGTACTTAGCAAAACTATACCAAAGGCTGCCTAAACACGCATAGGTCAGAATACGTACCTTAGCATCAGATGCCGCCTGCAAGTTAGTACAATTCACAATATTATGGTTTTAGGGTTTAGGGTTTAGGGTTTAGGGATAAAATTGAACATTAGATAAAAGTTCAGGGACCATTTGTTACATTTTCTCAAAAAATAATAAAAATAAAAAGAAGCTAAAATGAATAGTGGAATGTGGATTGCTTGTTTTTTCCTCCAAGTTTTATGAATTATTATAGTGAAATGTAGTTGAATTTGTCCAATTAAAACAATGAATGATATGAACAAATGTAGGTTTATTTTTTTAGTATTGATTAATTCTAGTCTCTTATTATTATTATTATTTAGTTATTTATGCATTTATATATTAAAATATCTATTTAATATATAACATGTTAGAATATGTGGGAATTCTCTACTTTTTGAGAATTGACGTGTTGGCGTGTCGTGCCGTGTCGCGTGTCGTGTGTCACGTGTCCGTGTTGGTGCAACCTAGCGCATAACATTCACCTTTAATTTGGGATGGAAATCACGATATTACCCTTTATTTTTCTTCTTATCTACTCGGCTTTAAAAATTACCTCTTAAGGTCAGCTGCAAATCAATTATAAGAGATGATTATGCGATAATTTTTAATCTACCCTAAGAATAACATTTTATTTTGGATCATAAAAAATGAAATAACAATTATAAATTGTTATGGGCATACTTTTTTGAGAATTTATAGCTCACAACAAATTGTTATTTTCACAAAGTAGCCCTAATATCGTTATGTTAGCAAAACCCCAATTATAATATCTTTGAAGATGCCATGCATTCGCGGATCTTGTCTGTTTGTTTATTGATAAAATGTTAGGCAACATGGGAATTATACTAGCGTGATGTCTGAAGGAACTCTTTTTTGGGCAAAAGAAGTTGACATTGATAAACGGTAATTGGCTTGTCTAAATTTTAAAAGGAAACCATTGCTTAACCTCATTTGGATTTTGTGAAAAAAAAAATTGATCAAATGATCCTTAATATGTAACTTTTATGATAGCTTTGGACATATCCAGAATTATTTGTAAGTACCATGCCAAATCTTTAGCAATCAGGGAATATAGCTGTCATTTTGGTAAGTACCATGAAAAGGGAAAGAGAATAGGCACAAGGAAGTTATCTTGCACCAACTAAGCATTTGCTCCCTACTCATTTCGTGTCGATTTGGATTTATTTAACCTCTTGTTTTGTCACGCCCTGATCCTCGGGCATGCACACATCCTTCTCACTTGGTCGATTTTATAATGCGATATCCTAGGGTTTAGGGTTTAGGGTTTAGGGGTTTAGGGTTTGGGGTTTGGGGTTTGGGGTTTGGGGTTTGGGGTTTGGGGTTTGGGGCCTGGGGCCTGGGGCCTTTAAGGGCCTAGGGCCTAGGGCCTAGGGCCTGGGGCCCAGGGCCTGGGGCCTGGGGCCTGGGGGCCCAGGGCCTGGGGCCTGGGGCCTGGGGCCCAAGGGCCTGGGGCCTGGGGGTCAGGGCCTGGGGGCCTAGGGCCTAGGGCCTGGGGCCTGGGGCCTGGGGCCCAGGGCCCAGGGCCTGGGGCCTGGGGCCCTGGGGGCCTAGGCCTAGGGCCTAGGGCCTGGGGCCTGGGGCCTGGGGCAGGCCTGGGGCCCAGGGCCCAGGCCTGGGGCCCAGGGCCTGGGGCCCAGGCCCAGGGCCCAGGGCCTAGGGCCTGGGGCCCAGGGCCCAGGCCCAGGGCCTGGGGCCTGGGGCCAGGGCCCAGGGCCCAGGGCCTGGGGGGGCCTAGGGGGCCCTGGGGGCCTTGGGGCCCAGGGCCTGGGGCCTAGGCCTAGGCCCAGGCCCAGGCCCTGGGGGCAGGCCCTGGGGGCCAGGGCCCAGGGGCCTAGGGCCCAGGGGGGGCCCAGGCCCAGGCCCAGGGCCTAGGGGCCCAGGCCCAGGCCCAGGCCTAGGCCTAGGCCTAGGCCTAGGCCCAGGCCTAGGCCCAGGCCCAGGGCCCAGGCCCAGGCCCAGGGCCCAGGGCCAGGGCCTAGGCCCAGGCCCAGGCCTAGGCCCAGGCCCAGGGCCCAGGCCCAGGCCAGGCCCAGGCCCAGGCCAGGCCCAGGCCCAGGCCCAGGCCCAGGCCCAGGCCTAGGCCCAGGCCCAGGCCCAGGGCCTAGGCCCAGGCCCAGGCCCAGGCCCAGGCCCAGGGCCCAGGCCCAGGCCCAGGGCCCAGGGGCCTAGGCCCAGGCCCAGGCCTAGGCCCAGGCCCAGGGCCCAGGCCCAGGCCCAGGCCCAGGCCCAGGCCCAGGCCCAGGCCCAGGCCAGGCCCAGGGCCCAGGCCCAGGCCCAGGCCCAGGCCCAGGCCCAGGCCCAGGCCCAGGGCCCAGGGCCCAGGCCCAGGCCCAGGCCCAGGCCCAGGCCCAGGCCCAGGCCCAGGGCCCAGGCCCAGGCCCAGGCCAGGCCCAGGCCCAGGCCCAGGGCCCAGGCCTAGGCCCAGGCCCAGGCCCAGGCCCAGGCCCAGGGCCCAGGCCCAGGCCCAGGGCCCAGGCCCAGGGCCCAGGGCCCAGGGCCCAGGCCCAGGCCCAGGCCCAGGGCCCAGGCCCAGGCCCAGGCCCAGGGGCCCAGGGCCCAGGCCTAGGCCCAGGCCCAGGCCCAGGGCCCAGGCCCAGGGCCTAGGCCCAGGGCCCAGGCCCAGGCCCAGGCCCAGGCCCAGGGCCCAGGGCCCAGGGCCCAGGGCCCAGGGCCCAGGGCCCAGGGCCCAGGCCCAGGCCCAGGCCCAGGCCCAGGGCCCAGGCCCAGGGCCCAGGGCCCAGGCCCAGGCCCAGGCCCAGGCCCAGGCCCAGGCCCAGGGCCCAGGCCCAGGCCTAGGCCCAGGGCCCAGGCCCAGGCCCAGGCCCAGGCCCAGGCCCAGGCCCAGGCCCAGGCCCAGGCCCAGGGCCCAGGCCCAGGGCCCAGGGCCCAGGGCCCAGGCCCAGGCCCAGGCCCAGGGCCCAGGCCCAGGGCCCAGGCCCAGGCCCAGGCCCAGGCCTAGGCCCAGGCCAGGCCCAGGCCCAGGGCCCAGGCCCAGGCCTAGGCCCAGGCCCAGGGCCCAGGCCCAGGCCCAGGCCTAGGCCCAGGCCCAGGGCCTAGGCCCAGGCCCAGGCCCAGGCCCAGGCCCAGGGCCCAGGCCCAGGCCAGGCCCAGGCCCAGGCCCAGGGCCCAGGGCCCAGGCCCAGGCCCAGGCCCAGGCCCAGGCCCAGGGGCCCAGGCCCAGGCCCAGGGCCCAGGCCCAGGCCCAGGCCCAGGCCCAGGCCCAGGCTAGGCCAGGGCCCAGGGGGCCCAGGCCCAGGGGCCCAGGCCCAGGGCTAGGCCAGGGCCCAGGCCCAGGCCCAGGCCCAGGGCCCAGGCCCAGGCCCAGGGCCCAGGGCCCAGGGCCCAGGGCCCAGGCCCAGGCCCAGGCCCAGGCCCAGGGCCCAGGCCCAGGCCCAGGCCCAGGCCCAGGCCCAGGCCTAGGCCCAGGCCAGGCCTAGGCCCAGGCCCAGGCCCAGGCCCAGGCCCAGGCCCAGGCCCAGGGCCCAGGCCCAGGCCCAGGCCCAGGCCCAGGCCCAGGCCTAGGCCCAGGCCCAGGCCCAGGCCCAGGCCCAGGGCCCAGGGCCCAGGGCCCAGGCCCAGGGCCCAGGCCTAGGCCCAGGCCCAGGCCCAGGCCCAGGCCCAGGCCCAGGCCCAGGCCCAGGCCCAGGGCCCAGGCCCAGGCCCAGGCCCAGGCCCAGGCCCAGGGCCCAGGCCCAGGCCCAGGCCTAGGCCAGGGCCCAGGCCCAGGCCCAGGCCCAGGCCCAGGCCCAGGCCCAGGCCCAGGCCCAGGCCCAGGCCCAGGCCCAGGGCCCAGGCCCAGGCCCAGGCCCAGGCCCAGGCCCAGGCCCAGGCCCAGGCCCAGGGCCCAGGCCTAGGCCCAGGGCCAGGCCCAGGCCCAGGCCCAGGCCCAGGCCCAGGGCCTAGGCCCAGGCCCAGGCCCAGGCCCAGGGCCCAGGCCCAGGGCAGGCCCAGGGCCCAGGGCCCAGGCCCAGGGCCCAGGCCCAGGGCCCAGGCCCAGGGCCCAGGCCCAGGCCCAGGCCCAGGCCCAGGCCCAGGGCCCAGGCCCAGGCCCAGGCCCAGGGCCCAGGCCCAGGCCCAGGCCCAGGCCCAGGGCCCAGGCCCAGGCCCAGGGCCTAGGCCCAGGCCCAGGGCCCAGGCCCAGGCCCAGGGCCCAGGCCCAGGGCCCAGGCCCAGGCCCAGGCCCAGGCCCAGGCCTAGGCCCAGGCCCAGGGCCCAGGCCCAGGCCCAGGCCCAGGGCCCAGGGCCCAGGCCCAGGCCCAGGCCCAGGGCCCAGGCCCAGGCCCAGGCCCAGGCCCAGGGCCCAGGCCCAGGGCCCAGGCCCAGGCCCAGGCCCAGGCCCAGGGCCCAGGCCCAGGCCCAGGCCCAGGGCCCAGGCCCAGGCCCAGGGCCCAGGCCCAGGCCCAGGCCCAGGGCCCAGGCCCAGGCCCAGGCCCAGGCCCAGGCCCAGGCCCAGGCCCAGGCCCAGGCCCAGGCCCAGGCCCAGGCCCAGGCCCAGGCCCAGGCCCAGGCCCAGGCCCAGGGCCCAGGCCCAGGCCCAGGCCCAGGCCCAGGCCCAGGCCCAGGCCCAGGGCCCAGGCCCAGGCCCAGGCCCAGGCCCAGGCCCAGGCCCAGGGCCAGGCCCAGGGCCCAGGGCCCAGGCCCAGGCCCAGGCCCAGGCCCAGGCCCAGGCCCAGGCCCAGGCCCAGGCCCAGGCCCAGGCCCAGGCCCAGGCCCAGGCCCAGGCCCAGGCCCAGGGCCCAGGCCCAGGCCCAGGCCCAGGCCCAGGCCCAGGCCCAGGCCTAGGCCCAGGCCCAGGGCCCAGGGCCCAGGCCCAGGCCCAGGCCCAGGGCCCAGGCCCAGGGCCCAGGCCCAGGCCCAGGCCCAGGGCCTAGGCCCAGGCCCAGGCCCAGGCCTAGGCCCAGGCCCAGGGCCCAGGCCCAGGCCCAGGCCCAGGGCCCAGGCCCAGGCCCAGGGCCCAGGGCCCAGGCCCAGGCCCAGGCCCAGGCCCAGGCCCAGGCCCAGGCCCAGGCCCAGGCCAGGCCCAGGGCCCAGGCCCAGGCCCAGGGCCCAGGGCCCAGGCCCAGGCCCAGGCCCAGGCCCAGGCCCAGGCCCAGGCCCAGGCCCAGGCCCAGGCCCAGGCCCAGGGCCCAGGCCCAGGGCCCAGGCCCAGGGGCCCAGGCCTAGGCCCAGGCCCAGGCCCAGGCCCAGGCCCAGGCCCAGGGCCCAGGCCAGGGCCCAGGCCCAGGCCCAGGCCCAGGCCCAGGGCCCAGGCCCAGGGCCCAGGCCCAGGGCCCAGGCCCAGGGCCCAGGGCCCAGGGGGCCTAGGCCAGGCCCAGGCCCAGGCCCAGGGCCCAGGCCCAGGCCCAGGGCCCAGGCCCAGGCCCAGGCCCAGGCCCAGGCCCAGGCCCAGGGCCCAGGGCCCAGGCCCAGGCCCAGGCCCAGGCCCAGGCCCAGGCCCAGGCCCAGGCCTAGGCCTAGGCCTAGGCCCAGGCCCAGGCCCAGGGCCCAGGCCCAGGCCCAGGCCCAGGCCCAGGCCCAGGCCCAGGGCCCAGGCCCAGGGCCCAGGCCCAGGCCCAGGGCCCAGGGCCCAGGCCCAGGCCCAGGCCCAGGGCCCAGGCCCAGGGCCCAGGCCCAGGCCCAGGGCCCAGGCCCAGGCCTAGGCCCAGGCCCAGGCCCAGGCCCAGGCCTAGGCCCAGGCCCAGGCCCAGGCCCAGGGCCCAGGCCCAGGGCCCAGGCCCAGGCCCAGGCCCAGGCCCAGGCCCAGGGCCCAGGCCCAGGCCCAGGCCCAGGCCCAGGCCCAGGGCCCAGGGCCCAGGCCCAGGCCCAGGCCCAGGCCCAGGGCCCAGGCCCAGGGCCCAGGGCCCAGGGCCCAGGCCCAGGCCCAGGCCCAGGGCCCAGGGCCCAGGGCCCAGGGCCCAGGCCTAGGCCCAGGGCCCAGGGCCCAGGGCCCAGGCCCAGGGCCCAGGCCCAGGCCCAGGCCCAGGCCCAGGCCCAGGGCCCAGGCCCAGGGCCCAGGCCCAGGCCTAGGCCCAGGCCCAGGCCAGGCCCAGGCCCAGGCCCAGGGCCCAGGCCCAGGCCCAGGGCCCAGGCCCAGGCCCAGGCCCAGGCCCAGGCCCAGGCCCAGGCCCAGGGCCCAGGCCCAGGCCCAGGCCCAGGCCCAGGCCCAGGCCCAGGCCAGGCCAGGGCCCAGGCCCAGGCCCAGGCCCAGGCCCAGGCCCAGGCCCAGGCCCAGGCCCAGGCCCAGGCCCAGGGCCCAGGCCCAGGCCCAGGCCCAGGCCCAGGGGCCCAGGCCCAGGCCCAGGCCCAGGCCCAGGCCCAGGCCCAGGCCCAGGGCCCAGGCCCAGGCCCAGGCCCAGGGCCCAGGCCTAGGCCCAGGCCAGGCCCAGGCCCAGGCCCAGGCCCAGGCCCAGGCCCAGGCCCAGGCCCAGGCCCAGGCCCAGGGCCCAGGCCCAGGCCCAGGCCCAGGCCCAGGCCCAGGGCCCAGGCCCAGGCCCAGGCCCAGGCCCAGGGCCCAGGCCCAGGCCCAGGCCCAGGCCCAGGCCCAGGCCCAGGCCCAGGCCCAGGCCCAGGCCCAGGGCCCAGGGCCCAGGCCCAGGCCCAGGCCCAGGCCCAGGCCCAGGGCCCAGGGCCCAGGCCCAGGCCCAGGCCCAGGCCCAGGCCCAGGCCCAGGGCCCAGGGCCCAGGCCCAGGCCCAGGCCCAGGCCCAGGCCCAGGCCCAGGCCCAGGCCCAGGCCCAGGCCCAGGCCTAGGGCCCAGGCCCAGGCCCAGGCCCAGGCCCAGGCCCAGGCCCAGGCCCAGGCCCAGGCCCAGGCCCAGGCCCAGGCCCAGGCCCAGGCCCAGGCCCAGGGCCCAGGCCCCAGGCCCAGGCCCAGGCCCAGGCCCAGGCCCAGGGCCCAGGCCCAGGGCCCAGGCCCAGGCCCAGGCCCAGGCCCAGGGCCCAGGGCCCAGGCCCAGGCCCAGGCCCAGGCCCAGGCCCAGGCCCAGGCCCAGGCCCAGGCCCAGGCCCAGGCCCAGGGCCCAGGGCCCAGGCCCAGGCCCAGGCCCAGGCCCAGGCCCAGGCCCAGGGCCCAGGGCCCAGGCCCAGGCCCAGGCCCAGGCCCAGGCCCAGGCCCAGGCCCAGGCCCAGGCCCAGGCCCAGGGCCCAGGCCCAGGCCCAGGCCCAGGCCCAGGCCCAGGGCCCAGGGCCCAGGCCCAGGCCCAGGCCCAGGCCTAGGCCCAGGCCCAGGCCCAGGCCCAGGCCCAGGCCCAGGCCCAGGCCCAGGCCCAGGGCCCAGGCCCAGGCCCAGGCCCAGGCCCAGGGCCCAGGCCCAGGCCCAGGCCCAGGCCCAGGCCCAGGCCCAGGCCCAGGCCCAGGGCCCAGGCCCAGGCCCAGGCCCAGGCCCAGGCCCAGGCCCAGGCCAGGCCTAGGCCCAGGCCCAGGCCCAGGCCCAGGCCCAGGCCCAGGCCCAGGCCCAGGCCCAGGCCCAGGCCCAGGCCCAGGCCCAGGGCCCAGGCCCAGGGCCCAGGGCCCAGGGCCCAGGCCCAGGGCCCAGGCCTAGGCAGGCCCAGGCCCAGGGCCCAGGCCCAGGCCCAGGGCCCAGGCCCAGGGCCCAGGCCCAGGCCCAGGCCCAGGCCCAGGCCCAGGCCCAGGCCCAGGCCCAGGCCCAGGCCCAGGGCCCAGGGCCCAGGCCCAGGCCCAGGCCCAGGGCCCAGGGCCCAGGCCCAGGCCCAGGGCCCAGGGGCCCAGGCCCAGGGCCCAGGCCCAGGCCCAGGCCCAGGCCCAGGCCCAGGCCCAGGCCCAGGCCCAGGGCCCAGGGCCCAGGCCCAGGCCCAGGCCCAGGCCCAGGCCCAGGCCCAGGGCCCAGGCCCAGGCCCAGGGCCCAGGCCCAGGCCCAGGCCCAGGCCCAGGCCCAGGCCCAGGCCCAGGCCCAGGGCCCAGGCCAGGCCCAGGCCCAGGCCCAGGGGCCCAGGCCCAGGCCCAGGCCCAGGCCCAGGCCCAGGCCCAGGGCCCAGGGCCCAGGGCCCAGGCCCAGGCCCAGGCCCAGGCCCAGGCCCAGGCCCAGGCCCAGGCCCAGGCCCAGGGCCCAGGCCCAGGCCCAGGCCCAGGGCCCAGGGCCCAGGCCCAGGCCCAGGCCCAGGCAGGCCCAGGGCCCAGGCCCAGGCCCAGGCCCAGGCCCAGGCCAGGCCCAGGCCCAGGCCCAGGCCCAGGCCCAGGCCCAGGCCCAGGGCCCAGGCCCAGGCCCAGGGCCCAGGGGCCCAGGGCCCAGGCCCAGGGGCCCAGGCCCAGGCCCAGGCCCAGGGCCCAGGGCCCAGGCCCAGGCCCAGGGCCCAGGCCCAGGCCCAGGGCCCAGGCCCAGGCCCAGGGCCCAGGCCCAGGCCCAGGCCCAGGCCCAGGCCCAGGCCCAGGCCAGGCCCAGGCCCAGGGCCCAGGGCCCAGGGCCCAGGCCCAGGCCCAGGCCCAGGCCCAGGCCCAGGCCCAGGGCCCAGGCCTAGGCCCAGGCCCAGGCCTAGGCCCAGGCCTAGGCCCAGGGCCCAGGGCCCAGGCCCAGGGCCCAGGCCCAGGCCCAGGCCCAGGGCCCAGGCCCAGGCCCAGGCCCAGGCCCAGGCCCAGGCCCAGGCCCAGGCCCAGGCCCAGGCCTAGGCCCAGGCCCAGGCCCAGGCCCAGGGCCCAGGCCCAGGCCCAGGGCCCAGGCCCAGGCCCAGGGCCCAGGCCCAGGCCCAGGGCCCAGGCCCAGGCCCAGGCCCAGGCCCAGGGCCCAGGCCCAGGCCCAGGGCCCAGGCCCAGGCCCAGGCCCAGGCCCAGGGCCCAGGCCCAGGCCCAGGCCCAGGGCCCAGGCCCAGGCCAGGCCCAGGCCCAGGGCCCAGGCCCAGGCCCAGGCCCAGGCCCAGGCCCAGGCCCAGGCCCAGGCCCAGGCCCAGGCCCAGGCCCAGGCCCAGGCCCAGGGCCTAGGCCCAGGGCCCAGGCCCAGGCCCAGGCCTAGGCCCAGGCCCAGGGCCCAGGGCCCAGGGCCCAGGGGCCAGGGCCCAGGGCCCAGGCCCAGGCCCAGGCCCAGGCCCAGGGCCCAGGGCCCAGGCCCAGGCCCAGGCCAGGCCCAGGCCCAGGCCCAGGCCCAGGGCCCAGGCCCAGGGCCCAGGCCCAGGGCCCAGGCCCAGGCCCAGGCCCAGGCCCAGGCCCAGGGCCCAGGCCCAGGCCCAGGCCCAGGCCCAGGCCCAGGCCCAGGCCCAGGCCCAGGCCCAGGGCCCAGGGCCCAGGCCCAGGCCCAGGGCCCAGGGCCCAGGCCCAGGGCCCAGGGCCCAGGCCCAGGGCCCAGGGCCCAGGCCCAGGCCCAGGCCCAGGCCCAGGCCCAGGGCCCAGGCCCAGGCCTAGGCCCAGGCCCAGGGCCCAGGCCCAGGGCCCAGGCCCAGGCCCAGGCCCAGGCCCAGGCCCAGGCCCAGGCCCAGGCCCAGGGCCCAGGCCCAGGGCCCAGGCCCAGGCCCAGGCCCAGGGCCCAGGCCCAGGGCCCAGGGCCCAGGCCCAGGCCCAGGCCCAGGCCCAGGCCCAGGCCCAGGCCCAGGCCCAGGCCCAGGCCCAGGGCCCAGGCCCAGGGCCCAGGCCCAGGGCCCAGGCCCAGGGCCCAGGCCCAGGGCCCAGGGCCCAGGCCCAGGCCCAGGGCCCAGGGGCCCAGGGCCCAGGCCCAGGCCCAGGGCCCAGGCCCAGGCCCAGGCCCAGGGCCCAGGCCCAGGCCTAGGCCCAGGCCCAGGCCCAGGCCTAGGCCCAGGCCCAGGCCCAGGCCCAGGCCCAGGCCCAGGCAGGCCAGGCCCAGGGCCCAGGCCCAGGCCCAGGGCCCAGGCCCAGGCCCAGGCCCAGGCCCAGGCCCAGGCCCAGGGCCCAGGCCAGGCCCAGGGCCCAGGCAGGGCCAGGGCCCAGGGCCTAGGCCTAGGCCCAGGCCCAGGCCCAGGGCCCAGGCCCAGGCCCAGGCCCAGGGCCCAGGCCCAGGCCCAGGCCCAGGCCCAGGGCCCAGGCCCAGGGCCCAGGGCCCAGGGCCCAGGCCCAGGGCCCAGGGCCCAGGCCCAGGGCCCAGGCCCAGGCCCAGGCCCAGGCCCAGGCCTAGGCCCAGGCCCAGGCCCAGGCCAGGCCCAGGCCCAGGGCCCAGGGCCCAGGCCCAGGCCCAGGCCCAGGCCCAGGCCCAGGCCCAGGCCCAGGCCCAGGCCCAGGCCCAGGGCCCAGGCCCAGGCCCAGGCCCAGGCCCAGGCCCAGGCCCAGGCCCAGGCCCAGGCCCAGGCCCAGGCCCAGGCCCAGGCCCAGGGCCCAGGCCCAGGCCCAGGCCCAGGGCCCAGGCCCAGGCCCAGGCCCAGGCCCAGGGCCCAGGCCCAGGCCCAGGCCCAGGCCCAGGCCCAGGGCCCAGGGGCCCAGGCCCAGGCCCAGGCCCAGGGCCCAGGCCCAGGGCCAGGGCCAGGGCCCAGGCCCAGGGCCCAGGCCCAGGCCCAGGCCCAGGCCCAGGCCCAGGGCCCAGGCCAGGGCCAGGCCCAGGGCCCAGGCCCAGGCCCAGGCCCAGGCCCAGGCCCAGGCCCAGGCCCAGGCCCAGGCCCAGGCCCAGGCCCAGGCCCAGGGCCCAGGGCCCAGGCCCAGGCCCAGGCCCAGGCCCAGGGCCCAGGCCCAGGCCCAGGCCAGGGCCCAGGCCCAGGCCCAGGCCCAGGCCCAGGCCCAGGCCCAGGCCCAGGGCCCAGGCCTCAGGGCCCAGGCCCAGGCCCAGGCCCAGGCCCAGGCCCAGGCCCAGGCCAGGCCCAGGCCCAGGCCCAGGCCCAGGCCCAGGCCCAGGGCCCAGGCCCAGGGCCCAGGCCCAGGGCCCAGGGCCCAGGCCCAGGCCCAGGGCCCAGGGCCCAGGCCCAGGGCCCAGGCCCAGGCCCAGGCCCAGGCCCAGGGCCCAGGGCCCAGGCCCAGGCCCAGGGCCCAGGCCCAGGCCCAGGCCCAGGCCCAGGCCAGGGCCCAGGCCCAGGCCTAGGCCCAGGCCCAGGCCCAGGCCCAGGCCCAGGCCCAGGGCCCAGGCCCAGGCCCAGGCCCAGGCCCAGGCCCAGGCCCAGGCCCAGGCCCAGGCCCAGGCCCAGGCCCAGGGCCCAGGGCCCAGGGCCCAGGCCCAGGGCCCAGGCCCAGGCCCAGGCCCAGGGCCCAGGGCCCAGGCCCAGGCCCAGGCCCAGGCCCAGGGCCCAGGCCCAGGCCCAGGGCCCAGGCCCAGGGCCCAGGCCCAGGGCCCAGGCCTAGGCCCAGGCCCAGGCCCAGGGCCTAGGCCCAGGCCCAGGCCCAGGGCCCAGGGCCCAGGGCCCAGGCCCAGGCCTAGGCCCAGGGCCCAGGCCCAGGCCCAGGCCCAGGCCCAGGCCCAGGGCCCAGGCCCAGGCCCAGGGCCCAGGGCCCAGGCCCAGGCCCAGGCCCAGGCCCAGGCCCAGGCCCAGGGCCCAGGCCCAGGCCCAGGCCCAGGCCCAGGCCCAGGCCCAGGGCCCAGGGCCCAGGCCCAGGCCCAGGGCCCAGGCCCAGGCCCAGGCCCAGGGCCCAGGCCCAGGCCCAGGCCCAGGCCCAGGGCCCAGGCCTAGGCCCAGGCCCAGGCCCAGGCCCAGGCCCAGGCCTAGGCCCAGGCCCAGGCCCAGGCCCAGGGCCCAGGCCCAGGCCCAGGCCCAGGGCCCAGGCCCAGGGCCCAGGGCCAGGCCCAGGCCTAGGCCCAGGGCCCAGGCCCAGGGCCCAGGCCCAGGCCCAGGGCCCAGGGCCCAGGGCCCAGGGCCCAGGCCCAGGCCTAGGGCCCAGGCCCAGGCCCAGGGCCCAGGCCCAGGCCCAGGCCCAGGCCCAGGCCCAGGGCCAGGCCCAGGGCCCAGGGCCCAGGCCCAGGCCCAGGCCCAGGCCCAGGGCCCAGGCCCAGGCCCAGGGCCCAGGGCCCAGGCCCAGGCCCAGGCCCAGGCCCAGGCCCAGGCCCAGGCCCAGGCCCAGGCCAGGCCAGGCCCAGGCCCAGGCCCAGGGCCCAGGGCCCAGGCCCAGGGCCCAGGGCCCAGGGGCCCAGGGCCTAGGCCCAGGCCTAGGCCTAGGCCCAGGCCCAGGGCCCAGGGCCCAGGGCCCAGGGCCCAGGGCCCAGGCCCAGGCCCAGGCCCAGGCCCAGGGCCCAGGCCCAGGCCAGGGCCAGGGCCCAGGCCCAGGCCCAGG